>JALIZF010001624.1:0-487804 GCA_029948255.1 Telmatactis stephensoni
GCCATTTTTCAACATTTTTATGGGCTATAGCCTTTGCATTTTGGGCCATTTTTCAGCATTTTGCATGGGCTATAGCCTTTGCACTTTGTCGATTTTTGGCCATTTTTCAGCATTTTTCATGGGCTATAGCCTTTGCATTTTGTCGATTTTTTGCGTTTTTCAGCATTTTGCATGGGCTATAGCCTTTGCATTTTGTCGATTTTTGGCCATTTTTCAACATTTTTCATGGGCGCCTATAGCCTTTGCATTTTGTCCATTTGGGGCCATTTTTCAACATTTTTCATGGGCTATAGTCTTTGCATTTTGTCCATTTTGGGCCATTTTTCAGCATTTTGATGGGCTATAGCCTTTGCATTTTGTCGATTTTGGGCTGTTTTCAGCATTTTGATGAGGCTATAGCCTTTGCATTTTGTCCATTTTTTGCGTTTTTCAGCATTTTGCATGGGCTATAGCCTTTGCATTTTGTCGATTTTTGGCCATTTTTCAACATTTCTCATGGGCTATAGCCTTTGCATTTTGTCCATTTGGGGCCATTTTTCAACATTTTTCATGGGCTATAGCCTTCGCATTTTGTCCATTTTGGGCCATTTTTCAGCATTTTGATGGGCTATAACCTTTGCATTTTGTCGATTTTGGGCCGTTTTCAGCATTTTGATGAGGCTATAGCCTTTGCATTTTGTCCATTTTTTGCGTTTTTCAGCATTTTGCATGGGTTATAGGCCTTTGCATTTTGTCCATTTGGGGCCATTTTTCAACATTTTTCATGGGCTATAGCCTTTGCATTTTCTCGATTTTGGGCCATTTTTCAACATTTTTGGACATTTTGCATGGGCTATAGACTTTAAATTTAGTCGATATTAGGCCATTTTTTGGGGATATCTGAATACTCTAGAGATAAATTTAATTTTATGCAAAGTATCCGTAAGAATTGAGGTTGTATACTACTAGATTACGTCACGTATATCATCCGTCTCGAATATCCTAGAATACCCGAAGTCAAGAAGCCATATTCTTTTTCTGAATACTCTTGAATATTTGCCTTTTGGCATAGTGGAAACGTTTTTGCAATGAAAACGCTCAATCATTCTTAAAGTCGTTGAAGTAAAAAGTATTAATATTATATGTATTTGCGTCAATAAAAATAAATTGTACATTAATGTAAAACTGTCATAAACTCTCGTAATTGCAATCGATTTAATGTTGGTTTATAGGATTTGCTTCAACCCCATATACCCCACTGGGAGTTGCACCCAGACCTCTTGCCGTGACCAAGCGTGCTCTACTACACTATAGAGTTGGTGTTGGTGTTGAAGCATCGAAAATCATGTCAAAATAGGAAGCAAAACAAGTAAACGTCAGCAAACAAAAATGGGAAAAATACATGTCTGGAAAATTATAAAGGTCTTGATAGAAAAAAAGATGAGAAATTTCTAGAAGACAATTCCAGAAAGGAATGAAAATTCTAAATTAAAAGGCTTGATGTTGAATAGTTAGGAAAATTTGAACTGAAGTTTGATTACGTAGAGCATGCAGCCGGTTATGCCTGGATATTTTTGCATTGGATGAGGATGATAGCATTTTCCAAGAAAACTCAACTAATTTACAAGATGTCTCGCTGGGTTTTACTGTTGAAACCCCAAGTGGGTAGGTTACCCTGTTGGAGGGTTTTTCATTCAGGGTTATTCCTTCCCCTAGTCCTTTCACTGTGTCAGTCCCTGGTCCACAAGGGCCAGGTACAGCAGGGGTCACCACGTGCAGGTACAGTAGGACTTGCAACAGGAGAGGCTATTAGTGTCTATAGACACCCAAGACACTACTGGATGTAGTGCCCTGTGGAGACGCTTCCTGTGCCATTGGACCCCCAAAAATTGTAACTCTCAAGAGAGAGAGTTTATTTGTGTCAGGCCTGCAATGCCTATAGACACCAAAGACACCACTGGATGTAGTGACCTGCGAAGACGCTTTGCAAAAAAGACCCGAAAACATCGTTGTAAAAAAAAGACCCGACTACATTGTTGCCAAAAAGACCCGAAAACGTCGTTGTTAAAAAAGACCCGAAAATGTTGAAAAAAAAAGAAGAGACCCGAAAACCATATTGTTGCAAGAAAGCCCCGAAAACATTGTTGCCAAAAAGACCCGAAAACGTCTTTGTAAAAAAAGACCCGAAAACAATCTTGAAAAAAAAGACCCGAAAACCGTATTGTTGCAAAAAAGACACGAAAACAATGTTGCAAAAACAGACCCGAAAACATCGTTCCAAAAAACCCGAAGTCATTGTTAAATAAAGACCCGAAAACGTTGTTGCAAATTAAAAAAAGACCCGAAAACATTGTCGCAAAAAAAACCCGAAAACATGGTTGCGAAAAAGACCCGAAAACAATGTTGGAAAAAAGATCCGAAAACATTTTTGCAAAAGACACAAAAATATTGTAGCATAAAAAGACCCGAAATCATTGCGAAAAAGGCCTGAAATCACTGTTGCAAAAAAGACCCGAAAAAGTTATTGCAAAAAAGACCCGAAAACATTGTTGCACAAAAAAATTCGGAATGATACATACATATTGGCGGAGAAAAAACCGAAGAAAGAAAACAGCCGCGCACGACTTTTTTTGTATTTCTTCAAATAGTTGATGTCAAATTTTGTCATCGTTTACCAACAACAACAAGCACTTTCTAATACCTTCATTAATTTTGTATTAATAAAGACAATTCTTCACATTAATAATCATTAATATTATTAGGACAAAAATCGCTAGACTAAGAAGCTACCTACTGTAAAAATTCTACTTGATGACTCGTCGTCGCAACCCAGTTTGGTTGTTCTTGGTAGACTTGGCTGAAAGAAATGCCATAAATGCCATGGTATTTACTAGACAGGAAACATCAGTACAAAACCTCAAGTCCTATTGAGTATTTGCTCTGTCCTTTTGTTTCATCATGACATTTATCATTTTTAATGGATTAGTATTTCTAGTCTAGGCCGGGCCAAAATAAATCGGAATCAACACTAAATTTGGGTGTGGCTAATCTAGAGTTCCACCATTATCGTTGACATGCAAAGTTGTGGCGACACCCAGATGGAGAAATTCAGAAGGATGAAAATCTTTGCCGGTGATTTTTCAATCAAGGATCTAGATAAAACATAGCAGGTCCACCACGATCACACCACGACTTTGCGCATCAACGTCGTATTAGCCTGGCCAGTCCTAACCTAAGACCTAAGTAGCACAGAAATCTAAGCCATAACACGCTGTAGTTTATATGTATGCGTTGTATGTAAAATAAACTGACCAGAACCACGTACTAATAATGGACGAACTCCACATCTAAAGAAGACGACACAGACTCAGACTACAAAGGAGGTCTCTCATTTTGAGAGTATGGTCTATTTGCTCCAGGTCCATCGGTGATCCAGCGTTGTCCTCTCGTAGGCCTAAGCATTCATGAAAGCTAACCTAAGCAGGCCAATTGACCCCGGCCGATTGACCGGTCAAAAATCTAATAAACCCCACCTAGTTTAAAATGGTAGCTTCTGCTAAAAACATCCCATTCCTAGCGAGACTAAATTCTGTTAACTATGAATTGTGAAATGAATACTTTGACTTGTGATTACGAGCCAAAAATGAAAATAAATTAACTCAAAAATGTATTTTGGGGTTCAGCGGCAACATTCACAAAGAAGGTACAAAACACCTCCAACACTCCCTGCAGCCAACAGGCGCCCCACATGGCACGCCCATTTCCCCACCCCCTCTCCCTAGTGGAGAAAAGGAGAACAAACTAGCACGCCATGAGGGGCGTCTGATTTCGCAGGCACAAACAAACACTTATACAGCACAAACATCTAACAACACGAAAACAAGAAAGCAATAATGACAATCTGATTCATCACAAGCAAAGATACTCACTTCTGTACGGTGAACTTTCTTCATGACGGACACCCAAACACTCGCTTCTCTTCTTACTAGACATTTTTAAAAGGTTCCCTTAAAATTAACACGTTCGAATTGTCGAGGTATGTCCGTGTTATAGAGGTATTCACCGTGAAATGAGTTCACCATACATTATCCTATTCCCCCCACCTCCCCACCCCCAAAGAAAAATGCTTCAGCGACATCTCCAACAATTTCACAAACACAGCCAAATACATTTTTGTAGCAAAAATAGAATTTAGATTGTTGAAGATTCGTTGAATTTATTAACCTTTTATTCGACGCTTGTTTCGTTGGCAAAATCCTGGAATAAAAGTGAGAACAACAACATGAGTCATACATTCCAACGTGCTACGTAAAGGCTGCATGGCAGATAAAACATTCTTCACTAACAAAATACCCGAATTCAAAGCTTCTTCTTATTTATACAAGGGACTTTTCATTCACAAAATTCGAATTTGAAGAACAATTGATAATGACTGAGCTGCCCAAATTGCGCCATTTTTCACATACAGCAGATAAACCGGATATAAAGCAAAGCGAACAAGGCGAACTACAACTAAAACATTGCCAAAGCAGCCACTATTTGAAGAAACATTATACAAGATAACACAAATTCTTCTTTGGTTGAAAATTCTCAAAGAGTTTTAATGTTTCGAAAGCGAAAACCCTTGTTAGCGCTTGGTCGCCTACAGCAAGTGCAACGGTGCAAAACGCTCGAGCTTTTCCAAGACAAATTCCGCTCAAAAATAATTCTTTCCTTTAAAAATACTTTAGACTTAGCCTTCGTAAGGTTTACATAGGCCTAGCTTCAGGTTTTTGTCGGTGAAAAGCGACAATTTATCAAAAATAAAGCTATTTTATAAACGAGAGAGCAAACATCAACTTACCTCAACTGGTGCACTGTTTCAATGAGCCAAATGAACTGAACACGTGAACATCATATATGTATCACGTGATATTAGAGCACGTCGGAATGCAGCTCAACTTGGAAGGCAAAACAAAAGAGTTTCAATCTCTTGAGAGCTGGAAATCTATTGTTTTGCCCTTCAAACTGAGCTGTATTCCGATGTGCTGCAAGGGGCCTATTGGGATTCAAGAATGACTATTAAATAGTAATTCATAAAAATGTAACAATATAATGCATATACATATGAATGATTTGATGAAATTTTGAGGCAACGAAATGAGAAAAGGAAAAAAGAAGTAACAAAGCTTTTCAGGAAAACTAAAGAAAGAAAGAAAGACGAAAGAAAGGAAGATAGAAAAAATGGAAAGGAGGAAAGAAAAAGAAAGAAAGGAAGGAATGAAAAAAGAATGAAAAGAAAGAAAGGAAGAAAGAAAGAAAGAAGAAAGAAAGAAAGAAAGAAAGAAAGAAAGAAAGAAAGAAAGAAAAAGAAGGAAGGGAAGGGAAGGATGAATGGATGGATGGTTGACTTAAATCGAACAATAACGCAACATTTTCGGTAACATTTCAACAGAGTTGCAAACGTAGAACCGATCCAAAAACTGTTGCGCGCACCTTTTACAGGGGTGGAACCACGGTGCAATCTTGTTCTGCGCGCAATGTTACAGAAAAAAATTGGAAAAAAAGTTGTATCTTGTACCCATGCCCATATGGTGCTCGATATATTCGTTTGTATGTATTGTTATCTATTGTCGAGGGGTAGAATTATGTATTCTAATGTTTCTATCATTTTGTATTCTATTGTGTTGTCGTTCTATAGAATTCAGCATATCTATTGTTTGAACAAAAGAAATTCCGAGTTCGAGCCTCGGCCGGGTCAAAATCTTTTTCTTTTTCTTTTTTTCTTTATTTTTTTGTTGGGGGGAGGGGTGGTATTTCTATGGAAAAAATAAAATAAAATAAAATAAAATAAAATAAAATAAAATAAAATAAAATAAAATAAAATAAAATAAAATAAAATAAAATAAAATAAAATAAAATAAAATAAAATAAAATAAAATAAAATAAAATAAAATAAAATAAAATAAAATAAAATAAAATAAAATAAAATAAAATAAAATAAAATAAAATAAAATAAAATAAAATAAAATAAAAAAACCACGAAACACCGATAGAGCATCACGTTATATCTCCAAATCCCAAAACGTATTTTTTGTCAAACGCGCTGTTAAATGCAAAGTTTTGGATTTCTCATTACTTCAATCAAAATCAAATTCATAGCAAATTATTTGACATACGAGAAATGTTTGGAAAGCAAATCAACCATTATGCATTATTCATAAGCTGATGCAGCTGTGTAGTTAAATGACAATGCATGTAAGTACTATTAGGCAAGTCTTTATTGTTCTGCGGCAATTTCGACTTGTTCCCACAAGAATTGCATTGGATGTCTTGGTTTACAGATTGATGATATATCAACCCAATCTTGTCCCCAGTTTTTGACTCCCTGATCGAGGATTATAGGCACGATGAATTTCAAAACGGGTGACTGGCAAGAGAGTTTAGGGGCGGTTCCCTTCTACTTGGAATAAACTAAATACAGATTTCAAAAAAACTTTCTCCAAAATCTTTCAAACCTAAAGTAAAATCATTTGTATTAGAGTCATATCACTAAACAAGAATTCATTCCACTAAACATCACTAAAATATATTCTGAGTTTTCAGCTGGTATCTTCTTATATCGTACCATTTGTATTTTTATTTTCTCTTTGTCTGTGTGCATGTGTTTGTCTTATATTCCTCTCATCCTTTCAACCTGCTGTATACCTGTTTTAATAATAAATGTGGATGCTCAGCTAGCCGATTAGCTTCATAGTTATTCTGAGCATCCTTTACCTTTTAGATATGTTTGATATATATTTGTAAATTGTTATGTTAATTTATGGTATTAAAGTTCACAAAGTCAAAAAAAGTCAAAATGAATCGATATTTTTTGGTCGAGTTATATGATCCCGTTGGATTATAATGGTAATGAAATCATTAAAGCGCTTGGCTTTTAATTAGCTACAAATGTCTTCCCTGATCGATCGAGTATTATAGGCACGATGAATTTCAAAATAAAAAGCGGGGGACTGACAAGACAGTTTAGGGGCGGTTCCCGTCTACTTTTAATCTTTTAAACCGTGCGTAACTCCACAGGAAGCCAACACTAAACTTTGTAGATTCTTCCTCGTTCCCTCGATCTGCTCGGTCGTTCAGCTCTCCCGTATTGGGACAGTCAAAAGCAGTCAAGAATCAGTTGGATTTTTTGCTTTCGATTTCGGATTTTAGGAAAAAATAAATGCGAGGACCTGTTGATAAAACTTTCTGGGCATCTAATTAGCTCAAGGTATTCAAGAAAGTTCAAATTAGTGTGTTTCAAATGGCATTGCAACGATCGATAATTCTAGACTTTCATGGCGAAGATCGAAGTTGACCAGTGGAAATACGCACTTGATCTACAACACACACAAATCCTGGGAGGGACGTTCAATACTAAGCTTCTATAATTTGTATTGTCAGTTCTAAAGAATTACTTCAGTATTTTCGAAAATATACGTTCGTACAAATTTCCTCCTGTACTTTTCCGATTTACGTTTTGTTGGCGTTCTTTATAATGAAACTGAATCGCATTTTATACCATTTTAAACATCTACAATTTACAATTCTATATTTTAGTCACTAGCACAAGCAGTAAGCCACACGCGCTCATTGAGCGACTATTTTTAGCTTTGAGAGTCAGTAATTCATCGAAAATTAGAAGCTGTAATGTGTCTTCACAATCATAGCTTCCTTAGTAGGAATCTGTGTCCTTTTTGGTGTCATATGAATCATCACAGCTTCAAATGCTATCACATATTACAGTCACAGCGTTATTGCCATTTTTAGCGAGCAAGCGTCCGTTTAACGAGGTTAAGTTCATCTGCATGTATGTTTCAATTCATTTCATCATGGCTGAATTTCTTCCATGACCAACTCTTGATCACCTGCCTGCACGTTGAACTTACAACAACATTTCGTTGTGACGATGGCTTTTACATTGTTTCGGTAAATGTCATTGAAGATAACATAGATGAAGAAATTGTAGGCAAACGTCATTTGTGCCATAAATCGTGAGATGAAAATATAAAACCTGGAATTTGTGAATGTTTCAAGCCATGGAGTTTTCCCTCGCGATACAAAATGTAGATAATGCAATAAAACAGCCAACTAAGACATATCAGACTGACAATGGTCACTGACATTTGCAAAACTTTTCTTATTTCGCTGTTCCCTTTTTCTCCTGGCCAAATCAGGCTGCACTCCAGGCACTGTGTGGCGTTGAAGCTTGTAGACAATTAAGAAGTACAGACAAGTTATTGTTGGGATAGGTATGCCATTTGTTAGAGCAATGAGGAGATAGATATGGATTTTCTGAAAAATAACATCATATGGTCCACAGAATATTACATCATGACTTGTGATTAGCAGACCAAAATAATACAAATACGGTGATGTGACAAGACCTGAAAAGACCCAAATCCCTGGTACAATGTACTTCAGTCGAGATCTGGCAAATCCTGCTCTCAGTGGATGGGCCACGGCGTAGTACCGATCGATGGCGATAAAAACACAACTGAACATCGAAACAGCTGTGGAAGTGTCTGGGATGAAAACACTAAGTTTGCACAAAGCGAGTCCAAAGTCATTAACAATAAGCCACCTGTAATCAGAGTTTATCCCCACAATTTCCAAGGGAAAAAGTACAAATGTCGAGAGAAGATCACTGACAGCCATGTTGGCCACTAAGACATTGAAAGTACTTCTTAATCGGATGTCTTTGTAGACAATCCATAAGATGAGAGAGTTGCCAACAGTGGAGACCAGGAACAGAAGGCCGTAAGCCATCGTCTTTGGGATTTTGTGCGGAGTTTGAACATTAAACGAAACTTTTCTGGTTTCGTTTGGTTGGAATACGGAAGTATTTAGAATGAGGACCATTAACATTATCCATTTTCTCTCTTTCTTTTAAAGCAGGTCCACCAAGAGAAAACGAGATTTTGACTTCCGCAACAAGTAATTCCAACTGGCAACTTTTTCAGAGGTATTTCTTTCTCTGAGCAAGAAATGAGAGCGATGCTCCTAAGCTGGTATATTTCGAAATGTTTTTTTCTAAATTTACCATCAAAAATTGATTCCAATGAATACAAATCCCAAAAATCAACTAATTATATAATAAGTTACGTTCTAATGCAGCTGATTCATGAAACATCGTGATTGGTCATTTCCAAATCGGTTTTCAGCACATTTTTGTCCAACGAGTTGAATCGAGTTTTTCATTTCTCATTAATTAACTTCAATCGAAATCAAATTAATAGTAAATTTGACATAGGAGCAATGTTTTGGAACGCTTAAATCAACTATTATTCACGCTGATGCAGCTGTACTGGATTTACTTTGTCTAATTGTCATAAACAAGCTATATAAGTGTCTGCAGTCATAAAATGCACCGAATTGAAAGTGTGACATTTAAGAGCCCTAAACTGACAAGAAACATTCTAATTTAAGAATCTTTCATATTCCGTTGAACGTTGACAACTCGTTTCTTTTAGTTTGTCCACGATATGACTGATACTGCTGATGCTGATAAAGTAAATAAAACACATATCCAAAACTACTAAACAGGAAGAATCAATAATATTTTATTTCGCTTGCCTTAATTCTGGGCAGACCAAGCAATGCATGTTTTCGTGATCATTGAGGTTTTACTAAGAGCTCCTGGTAGAAAGGAACCAGTGAGCTGAGTGTTATATGCATAGAATATTAGAATGTAGCGGTAGACAGACAGACAGACAGACAGACAGACAGACAGACAGACAGACAGACTCTCAGAGGTGAGATGGAAAACACGATGAAAATCACAAAAACTAAGTTCAAACTTTTCTGTGAAGGGCGACGCTTGTTTTTTAAGGAAGTTTTTTTCCATTAAAATCAAAGAGAAAAAGCATGTTTTCTCGTGTTGATCTAAGAGGCGCAAAATGCGCATTTATAAGGTTTCGTGTTGAACTGCAAACGAATGATATCTTACAAAAATCTATACACTCAAAGTGGTATGTTTCCCTGTCGAAGTTTGAAAAACTTATAGTTGGCTATTTCTCGAAGTGTGATGGGTGTAATTTTTAAAGAAGTGCCTATATTTATCGACGTCTGTGGACGTCGTTCGTCCTCTAGGGCCCGCGGGGTTAATGATACATGGTTTCAGTATAGATTCTGCTTGATTCATCCAGCGAATAGAACTTGTCTTTACCCCATTATGCACCTACAATAATTTTGGGAGGTAAAAAAGGTTTAGATGGCTACAATCCTTGCCAGAATTGTTGGTACGATTTTGTCGGGAGGAGCGCTCACGGTGGATGATAATCAGATTGGCTCCCCCCATGCCCCACAAATTGCAAAAATTCCTAGAATTCCAGAACTTTTCAAGAGCCCTTGAAAACGTTTTCATATGAGTGGGAAACCCGCGCAGCACCATGTAGGCCCCGTCTGCTTTTACTCTAACCCTGTATAGTGGACATAAGGAATCCTGTTGTACTGTTTGCAAAGAGTAGGATCGGAGATTGTCGCCCGGTACAACAAACACTAAGCGCATTTGATTGTATACATAGAGATATTTTCGATATTTGTGCTATATAAATGCTTAAATTTCATTTCATTTCCATTATTTAACAGCCAACAATTTCTATTAACAATCAACAATTTCTATTTACAGTCATAAGTCATAAAAATTGGCCATTGCTAGTTGTTGCGTGTTTTCCTTGAGGGAACTTTAAAATTTTATGGCGTCATTATAGCTTTTTAAAGAAACCGAAAGTAAAATGTCCCGCGCGTGCGCAATAACAAAAATGAGTCAAGTGTACGTCGCTCCAAGTCAAATGGTTCCCGCCAAAAACGCGCGCGCTTGCACCTATGACCAAAGCTTTCAATTTTCAATTTTCGAACATTTCTCCGAGAAAAAAATGCTCGACTCAAAGTATTCTATCTTTAAGTTCTAATGGCTGTGAGATAATTTTTATTCAATGAACAGACCTCCACTGATGGCCATCTCTCTACAACAGCCACATTGACATGGCCAACCATGGCCAATGTTTCCAGGGTGGGTGGCCATGATTGGGGAGAGGTCTGACTGATGTTTCCTGACAGCATTTACTAAGGTCAACTTTAATGCAAATATCTATATTTCACTATATTTCAAAAGAAAGAAAGAAAGAAAGAAAGAAAGAAAGAAAGAAAGAAAGAAAGAAAGAAAGAAAGAAAGAAAGAAAGAGAGAAAGAAAGAGAGAAAGAAAGAGAGAAAGAAAGAGAGAAAGAAAGAGAGAAAGAAAGAGAGAAAGAAAGAGAGAAAGAAAGAGAGAAAGAAAGAGAGAAAGAAAGAGAGAAAGAAAGAGAGAAAGAAAGAGAGAAAGAAAGAGAGAAAGAAAGAGAGAAAGAAAGAGAGAAAGAGAGAAAGAAAGAGAGAAAGAAAGAGAGAAAGAAAGAGAGAAAGAAAGAGAGAAAGAAAGAGAGAAAGAAAGAGAGAAAGAAAGAGAGAAAGAAAGAAAGAAAGAAAGAAAGAAAGAAAGAAAGAAAGAAAGAAAGAAAGAAAGAAAGAAAGAAAGAAAGAAAGAAAGAAAGAAAGAAAGAAAGAAAGAAAGAAAGAAAGAAAGGAAAAAAGAAAGAAAAAAGAAAGAAAAAAGAAAAGAAAAAAGGGAACACATGTATTTCTGTTAGTGGGAAAGCTATGGTACAAGACACACATAGTATGGCAATGGTTACAGTACTGAAAAACAAGCCAAGTACAAGAGTGAAATCCGTAGCCCTATCACAACCAGTCAGAACACAAAGTATGGCACTCTAAATAATATTCTGACATATCATTTTCATCTCTGTTACAGCTATTTTTGATGCGTGCATTGCAACCTGCTTTTGTTAGGTTTCTTTTTGGAGTTTCTGATCCATCTATCATCTGTGGGGGTGGAGCTACTTCAACTTGTTCAATCATTGGTTGATTTGAAATATGCTCCACCCTCAAGGATGATTGACAGATCAGAAAAACTCAAAATCACATAGAAATCAGTAATTTGCTGGTTGCAATGTAATGAAAATGGCTGTAATGGTTGCCATGTAAATACAGTCACAGGGGCGTAGCAAAGCCTGAGGAAAAGGGTGGCAGTCAATGGAAAGGTTAAATTTCAAGGTCCAGTTCCCACCAAAATATGCTAATTTCCAAATTTCCCCAGGAAGAACGTTTTGGGAAAAAAGCAAAACTTTGCCCAAGTGCAGAGTGTACTTGAGATAACATTTGAATATTGTCAATTAAATTAAAAGTAAAACTTTAAAGTGATGTCATTGACATCATCCTTCAGATGAAGGCTCAAGTCCAAAATTTTAGGGGGGCAATTGCCCCCCCCCCCTGGCTCCCCCTCGCTATGCCACTGCACAGCAATGCATGTAGTTAAAGGAGAATGTGAAGTCAATTTTGCATCCTCATTTCCACTGTTAAGCAGCTGTAGCAATGTAACTAGTCTTCATCATCATCTACTTTTTGAAAAACTAGAGTAGGAAACTGACCACAATGCTTTGAAGTAGTAATGGACACTAATGTTGAGCATGAAGTGTACTTTACAGTTAAATCACTTTCAACTACAACTCTATCCCCCATGTCGCCACAGTCTGATCGTGGCCCAGTAATTTCAGCATACACAGAGTACCACTGATCTGGGTTTAGTT
Source organism: Telmatactis stephensoni (assembly GCA_029948255.1). NCBI lineage: Eukaryota > Metazoa > Cnidaria > Anthozoa > Actiniaria > Isophelliidae > Telmatactis > Telmatactis stephensoni. The sequence goes on from JALIZF010001624.1 coordinate 12,625, forward strand.
TGACAGGTTGGTCAAGGTTAACTGTAAATCCATAGTACAGACCATTGATCTTGTTAGTGTCAGTAGAGAAGGAAGAACATTGCTGTAAGAGGATTCCCAGGAAGTCACGTGCCATTTTGTCAATCATCAAGTTAACATCATACTTGGCACCTTGACTTCCAAACATTTGCACACCAACAAGATACATGGGTTTGTTGACTTGAAAACCAACTGCATGCCTATGATCATCATCATAATCCAAGAATCCATTCCCATGTATATTGTTAAATCGTACTCTTGGAATTACAAGATTGTTGAACTGTCTTTTTTCTTTATTGAACATATTTGTTGCTGGGGAAACATTTAGCAAAGTCTGCACCAACTCTATCACTTCATTCATTTTAAGGATTTCACTGGGAAGCACCTCTCTAGCAAACTCCTTTTCCTTCATTAGTGGAAATCTAATAAGTGTGATGATCTCTTCTCCAAGAATTGACCGTTTAGTTTCACCATTGCTTTCTAAGCCCTGTTCCTTAATTTTCTCGTCAGCCCACTTCACAACTGCTCGGAAAAGACCTATTTCTTTAATTTTTAGAGTGTCTCTGTGGAGAATTTGAAGAAGCATTTCTCGAGATAATTTCAGAAAAGACTCAGACCTCACCACTGCATTTGCTTCATGGTCAACTAAGTTCCATAGGTATTTTTGGAGTTTTTCATCATGTAAGTTCTGGATTTCAGGCAATATGTTCATCACACTCTCTGAATCAACCTTATCTTTGATGTACTTCTTGCATTTCTTCACTAAAAATGCCATCATGTATTTCTGTGCAAGGTACAGCACTTCAATCACGTTACCTATGGTCAAATAGATTTCATCTGTATACACATAGCGTAGCATCTCTTGTAGTCCTTCCTTCGTGCAGTCTGGTAGATCGATAGTTGATGTATGGCTCTCTACAAAGTGGCCATAAAACATGGCCTCAAACACAGGACTGCTAATAGCCAGGACGTATTTATTGGCTGGAATGGTGACTTTGATTCCAATGGAGTCTTGAACTGAAAACTCCACATCACAGAACAAGGAGTTGTTGAACGCGTATTCATTACGCTCTCTGATAGCTGGAAGTTCAATTTGCCAGTTGGAAGGGCTCATTTTTATGTTTAACGCTTGATTGATAAATAACTTGAAAATAACAAAGACCTTTTCACAAACTTTCCCGCCAACTTAGCATGAAGTATGATCTCTACCAGGCGTTCCTTCCTGAAATTATTTCGTCACATGATCACAATGTACACAGGTATCCCAACAAAAGAAGCATTCGCATTTATATCCACGGATATTATGGACAGATTTTTAGATTTCAACAAAATCCCCATCTATGTCTTTGTTCAGTAAGCCTCTATATTCTCTCGGTCCCTTGTAGCAAACTTCAGTATGTAGCTCTTGTAAGCTATCAAACATTTTTCTGATTGTAAATCTGCAAGCACATAGTTTAATACTTTTCAATCATAAAAATAAAAAAAACCTGTCATATAGACTTTAGTAAGGACACTTCCATAATACGGACCTTTTTCTCAGACATTTTGCTGTCCGTTTTGTTGTTTTTGCTTGTTTTATCAGCCCCGCGCTTGGGGTGCATGGTTCGGAGAAACAACAGAAAATAGCCGCTTAGCTTAGGCTACTAGTACTTTTCCTAGAAACTACAGTTTCTCTCTAAATGAATCTTTGATTAATGCTGGTGAATTATCTGAACACCCCGACCTTCAGCTATTTCTTTTAACGATTTCTTAGTTTTAACAAATGAAGTATGTTCCACCATTTCTGTTTATTCTTCCATAATTATTTTCTTTTTCTGTCTGTCTGTCTGTCTGTCTGTCTGTCTCTGAATTAATAGGTAATTTTTATTTTGAGACAGGAGGGGAAAAAGCGGAAAAGAAAAAGAAAAAGAAGAAAAAAAAAAAAAAGAAAAAGAAAAAGAAAAAGAAAAAGAAAAAGAAAAAGAAAATGGCCCCAGGCGGTTTCGAACCCGGCTCTTACATCTGCTCATTTGCTTCACAGTTCAAGGGTTTTCCAACTGCGCCACGGGATCGCGTAATTTGCACAACAATAGATAACTAATTCACAGGATACACTAAGTTATTTTGTCCTTCAAATCCCTCAGTAGACCAGTTAGCCTAGTGGTAAGGTGCAGTCATTTATGGCCTAGGATCCGACTGTTTCCTCCCTCTTTGACCGCGAATCTAGCTGCGTTCTACCGGACAGCGCGGAAGGGGCCGAAATCTCCATCCTATACGTAACATGCGACGATCCAGCGATTTGTCTGGATGCATGGTCCGATTTTTTGGGTTTTGCATAAAATTAGCATACTAATTTCTTTGGGTACCGGGTTCGAGTCCTGCCTGCGCCAACAACTTTTTCTTTTTTTCTTTTAATTTTGTTTTTAATGGATTCTATTTCTCTTCTCTAATTTTTCTTGGCTTAAAATTCTGGTCTTCGATAAAGAAAACTACATAAACTCTTTACATGAGCTTGATGCTTTCAAATTTTGCGTAATTTAGAGAAAAAAATTCCCTGAATAAGAGTTATGTAAAAAAAGTTTTCATTCAACATTCTAAAAGCTCTGAGTTTATATAGGTCATTCTGAAACATCCCCTAATCCCGACCGAATATGGTGGAAATCGAACCTCCCCTATCAATATGCTTGACCTGTGTATTGTATTTGTTTTGTAGAGTGCTCATTTCAATAAAATAAACTATAGTTAACTTTCGGCAATTTTTATTTCTGGTTTGCTTTTTTCATATATGCACATTTATTATTGATTGTCTCAATAATTTCGATTTTAAAACAATCAAATAATGTGTACGATCCAGCCAGATCAACTGGATTTCTCGATCAGAAGAACAAAACAATTCAAGTTCTCCTCTGCTTTGTTTTGAGTTTGTTTTTTGATTTTTTTTTATTACAATCGATCTTTTTTCTAAAAATGTTTGCAACACCATTTTTGTTCTGAGACAAAAGCCTGACGAAGCTTTTAAGGGGACCTGTGTTCAAACAGTTTTCGAATACCTTAAGGCCCGGAAACACGGTGCAACTTTTCCCGAAGCATTTGCTGAAACATCGCGCGCAACACGGTTGCACCGTGTGTCCACCACTGAAGCATCTAACGTGCGCCCTCATATAAGAAAACCACGCTTTTCATTGGACGAGAGCTTCAGCGGTGTTGCACGATTTGTTGCAGATGTAGTCACACGATGCAACATCGCGCACAATGTTGCGAACAACAGTTCTGGACAGTTGCAGAAGTAGAACTCGATCCTACTTCTGCGGCTGTTGCGCGCAACGTTTCGCGAAACATTGGAATGGTTGACATGCACACGCTACAACATTGTGTTGCGCGCGATGTTTCAGCAAATGTTTCAAGAAATGTTGCACCTAGTGTCCAGGCCTTTAAAATTCCCGCCACTTTTGACGCATTGTTTGCTTTGTATCGCTCCAGGATCACTCGAATTTAATGGCCACAGGAATCCGGCCAAATCATCAATAAGGATTCTTTCTGAGCTTGAGTTTGTTTGTGTAATGTTCAAGTATACTTTGTAGATTTTTTGAAATCTTCGACCGTGCCTTTCCTCTCTTGTGTAATTGGTTAATAGTTTGTGTTGTCGCTTGATTTGACACAAATGCCGCTGACCTATCGTTAGGGATTCCTTGTATAGAGCAGTCTCCAGGACCGTGCCTATCTTTAATCAGCCACATGTCATCGATAACTGTATAATTCTGGAACAACAAAATCAAATATAAATATGAACATTATTAGGTACTTAATTTTAACTAGAATCCAATCATACAGTGTGGCACTTTACTTTTGGGTTCAAATTTTTGCGATTTGCGTCGAGTTTTTCACGAAAAGAAGTTCTCGCAAAAAATAATTAACATAAACATTTGTTCCGCAAACATTTACTCTGACACCATCGAGTAATAGTAAATTTAGTCACGTGTCAAATAATGCAGGGAATTGAAGCGCGGGGACTTGTTGCAGGACAATTTCTCTCGTTTGTACTGCATATTTTCGTTAAAAAAGATGTATTTCGGGGTAGACAAAAATCTATCCGCGGGTTAGGTCACATGAATTCATGATGCGGGGACGAATTTGAGTTGCGCATCATGAGCACTGTCCCTATTTGTGTGACCTGGGCCTGCTATAAACTGTAAACCAACAAATAATGATATCTATAAAAAGACGCTGGTGTGAGTTGAGTGTTGTATGTAGAGTATATCGAATTTAGTTGTAGCGAATGTGAATGAGTCTCCGAGATTTTAGCAGTATTTGTTACTTTGAAATCCGAGGATAAGCAAAAAAAATTAATTTTTTGTGTGTGTGGGAATCTTGGAATTTATCGCTGGAATGTATTCGTTGAAGCACGCTTCCAGAGTTCCGCATACGCTCAAGTTCCGCTTCAAGTTCTGTTTCATGTCCCTGATGCAGCATTTCCCCGTATTGTTTGTCAAGGTTATCGCTCTAAAATGCATGTGTCATTCTAAATCGAGCCACCCAGTCTCCGCATACCTTATCAATACTAACTTGCTCCATATGCAAGTGAGTTTTGTTGTATACTTGCATTCTTGTATATCCATAATCTAGAGTACGGAATGCCGTCCAGGGACCGTAATCTCTTGCAAATTTATCATGACAGTACTTACAGCCCTTGAATAAAATGATGAATAAAATAAAAGAATAAAAAGTAAAGAATTAGTGCGTTAATACGTATGATAGTTTGGATCTGACTTTCTTATGCATGATCTAAATTATATATCTTTTTGTCTTTAGCGAAGCTTAATTACAACAGCAGGGCTACATATATATTTTTTCTTCTTTTGTTCCCTTATATTTTGTTGCCCAGAAGCTCTGAACATGGAAATTTCATAGCCTCCCCAGGCATCTCAGTATTTGGGCTTCCTGTGTAGAAAAAGTATAAAAAAGAGGAGGATTGAGGAGAGTGTAATTTTCCCTCGGCTTTCTAGGACCACAGGAAGCCCAAGGAATAAATTGCCTGCGGAGGAAGCTAAAAATGTTCAGTTTGGTAGGGTTTCTATTGGTTGAACATTGAGCATTCACTGGGCGGGTTTTCGATCCTGCTCGGCTGGGGAGTAGAGATGTTGTGGCTCAATATTGTCCTTGGTTCATTTTTGTTTTCATTGATTTCTGTGCCGTGTGATAATGTATCACAATGAGTGTAAAACAAAGGCGAAATAAACATTGCAGGCTCGTAATATGGTATATTTTCGTCCCACTGATTCCGGGTTTTTACGGAAATTTTGATTCCTGACCCCATATTTTTAGAAATTTTTGATCCCTGATCCTTGGTGCAAAAAACTGAGCTGATCCCTGATCCTGACCCAATGTCCCTGATCCTCGATCCCACCCATTTGATCCCTGAGCCCTGTCCTCTGATCCCTGATCCTGGCCATAATTTGGATCTTGATCCCTGATCCCATATACCATGTTACGAGCCTGAACATTGAACCAAGGATAAAATTGAATCACAACAGAGGGCTGTCCTGTATGACTCGTCCGCCTTCCCCTGCCGAGTAACAGTCTTTCCTCGCTAATTTGTTGCTTCTGATCTAAAGTCATGAAATTTTTTCATTTCTGTAGATAAAAAACGGTAAAGTTGAAAATATAAAGTGAAACTCACCGCTGACCCTGTTGTTATGTGAACCGGCGCACATGGGTTTGTATAAGGTTCTTCTAAAGATCCGTTGTATATCTAAGATAGTAATTTAGAATTATAAAGTAACTAGGGGAATTAGGGCCACTGATTAGTTCCCTCCCTATACCTCCCTCCAACACCCCAGCGCTAGTTTTAGCCAAACTATATTCCGCGGCAATGATCACCAGCATGATTCAAATACTGGTCAAGGAAGTCGATTTGGGAGTGGCTGGCTGCTCAACAACTACCATATGGATAAAGCTCCTGAACTGCGTGAACCAGACGGATCCTCTGACTTGTTGAACCTTAAATTGTTATCTTGTTTTTACTGCTTTCACGGACTTCACGATCACTCACAACCTGCAGCTAAATCGACTGTGGAGTAGAAAGCTACGTAGACTACAAGAGGTTTACAAAGGCCCTCTTACCTTGTGATTATAAACGGGAAAAAGTCTTTCATACGAGTGTTCGTGAGCCCAGATTTCTAAGTCTACACCTGTGGCAAAAAAAGCTGTTTAAGGGTTGAGTTGTCTCTGGTAATTATAACCGCGGGGTAAATTTTTTCTTTTAGTGTCTCAAGGGAAAAGAAAATGGTACGTTCAATAGATCCCGGCTCATTATTATCAAGTTAAAAAAACTTGTTCGTGGGGCCCCTACACTTTACGTATCCACGAGTTAAAAATCTAGAAGTAAACACTTATAACATCGGGGCTTGACGTGAGATGTAAATTAATTATAGGCCAAAAAATCAATTTTGGGCAAGGTTTGGCGCCTAGTTGTTCATGCCGTATCCTGCAAACTTAGTGAGCAGAGATTGCAATACAAACATATCGTTATAATGTTGCTATGTACATACCGTGTTTAAAGAATAGTTCTTCCAACGGGAAAAGCTTTAAAGATGTGATACCAGTTCGTATCTACAGATGAAAGAACAAACGGTTCTAACGCGAACGCCATTATAAAGAAGAAGAAGAAGAAAAAAGGTAAGTGTCGGTCTTGTGTGGAAGACCACCGAAAAGTTTGTCATTTCGATCATGAAGTCAAGATAGTCCATTAATGGGTCATCCCGTAGTTTTTCAGGATTTTTTTCGGTTTCTTGAGCTCAAAGAGCAAAATCATCGAATTAAGATGTTAACGAAGATAATATTCATCAAGCTTTTGCACTATTTAGCTGATTATATTTTAATTGTTTACAACCTGAACCCACATGATCAAACACGGTACAATATTAATTGCTGAGTGTCCAACTAACCTCGTTCTCGTGGTTCTCGCATGCGTCGTCTACCATATTAGAACAATACATTGGACGATGTCCCATGGTGATGATCCACGGACGTTTTGCACGGTTTTGAGGTAAATTAGCTTCCTTATGGCAATAAATAAATTAATGAAAATATAAGGTAAAAGTGCCCAGCTACAATCTTGCTCTAAAAACCTGAATCACTTCTCCTCACTACTCCTCCTCCAGTGTTGGCCCTTCCATATCAGCGACATTTCACAGCGCGCTGCACAATTCTGCCATAGCTAGCAACATTGAAAGGGGGAGAGGGGATAGAAGAACGTTCTTGCCTCCCATTGATTCAGTTACGTTATTTGTGAGCGGAATTGTAGTAAAAACGACGTTAGAGAATCGCGCGCGCGTCGACAAGACAGTAATGTCCAAAATTTGATTAAATTGAAGTTCTGCAGAAAAGAAGGCAAAAAAGAGATGAAGTGGAGTCCTGACTATGGCGTCGCGACATTGTGAACGTATAGTCAAACAATGAACGAATATGATTTATCTGTTAAATACGGCATCACGTTCCCTCGCCTTGCGTTTTCTAGTCCTTTGTAACTAAAGAGTTCGTGCGCGCAATCACTAACTACACTAACTACACTAAAATCACTAAATACAGTAAATATATAACCATTAAATAATTCCTGTACCATTCACAACCCATAACAATGAATTGTGTTTACCTCTAAATCTTTCTGAAGCCATTTGTATTGGTTCACTAATTGTTCGATACCATATTGTAGGAAATAATATAATTCTGTGCTAAAGCTAACTATATGTACAGGACCAATGTTCCAACTGAAAGAAAGAAAGGAAGTTATCAAGAGATTGGACAGCATGAGTAAAGGTGCTTTGTGCGCGTGCGTGGGTGTTGGCTTCTTTGACACAGGGATACCAGTCAAACAATATTTTCTAAAGAACAGACTAATGATCAAGTTGACTCTTTACACTTGCTTTGATAAAAGATAAGACACGGCACTAATAAATTGACTACGCACCTATAAAATATTCCTTGATTTCCTCCAGGCATACTGAATCTCTCTCGATAATTCGAAAAATTACTGCAAGATAAAAGACCGGATTTGGTGGGTTAAGCCATGAGTTCTTGGAGTGACCGCTGACCAGCACTGCCTGTACTCACCACATATGTTCATGGTTACCAGGGCATACCATATATGGTACATAAGCTGCCATTGTCTCGATTTGGTTCATAAATGTATCAGCAACCCTGGACTCATCCTATGACCAAAAACCATGGTTACTGTGACGTATGAAGCAAATTACCTTATATGGGTGTATAGAGTCTAATATGGTGTATTTAGAGGTTACGCACTCAGCGAGTGAATTATCGGGATTTAACTTCACGAGTTCGCTAACAATGAACGAGAAATTTTAAATACTACACGAGGCGTTAGCCGAGGGTTTCTATCCATGTCAAAGTCACGTGATCTCAAGAGAAATACTTACGTGATGCATGTCATAAGCAAAATCACCTACATATAAAAAAACAGTACATCAGTATAGAACTCATTAGAGAACGTCTACCTAGGGAAGACCAGGAAACACGTACGTTTATAGTACCGTGTTAAAATTGTCCACGTACGTAATAGCTGTAGACAAACGTATTATGTCCCGACCCCTAATAGGGAAGCAAAAGGGTGGCCGAGCGGTAAGAGCGCCGGTCTGTCACCGGTGTGGTCCCTCGTTCAATCCCCGGACGGGGCATCACATGTGGCTTGAGTTTCTTGTCCGTTCTCTCCCTTGCTTCGAGGGTTTTTTCTCCGGGTTCTCCGGTTTTTCCTCCCTCAGTAAAAACGAACTAGTTTCGATCTAAGCTGTGCTCCGTGGTCAGACATGAGTCGTATGGTGGCTGCTACGTGTATGTGTATGTAAATTTGTATGTAAATGTGTGATTGTTCAATTGTCTCGTAATGAAAGCGCCCTTGTAAACCTTCGACTCGATCACGTTGAGCTGCGCCCTTCGTAATTCAGCACTTGGCTGCGAGGAAGGGTGATGAGCTACCCCAAATTTATTTATTTATTTATTTAAAAATAAATGAATAAATGAATAAATGAATGAATGAAAAGTTCACAGGGTTTGTTTATAGAGAGCTTAAGCAAGAGACGTTTTGTCAACACGGACGTCACGCGTACGTTTTTGATCGTGCGCGCGCTGTCATAGATGAGGTTCCCCTTCTCGCTAAAACGTCAGTAGAGGCTTTCTCACGTTCTAGATTTCATCTATGAAGACGCGCGCACGAACAAAAACGTACGCGTGACGTCCGTGTTGACAAATACGTCTTGCGCTTATAGCTCCCTTATATCTAACACCTATCTAGCTATTGATAATATAATTCTGTAATCATGTTTTCCGTACCTACGTGCAATACTGCGTCATATTGACCTGTTTGTACTTCCGTCTGGAGTACACTCAGTGATTGGGCGTTGCCCACCCCAAGGTCACCGTACACCGCAAAGCTTGGAGACCAGTCTGTACCAAACGGAGTCGTGTTAAAAGTGTAAACAGCACTCCAACCATCGACACCACCACAGCGGTAATCTATGATAACAAAGCAATGTTTAAAAGGTTTGGACCTCGTAGAAGTATAAGCACAAATAGCATGCTCATAGTAAGTGTAGTTAAGTTGGTTAGTGCGCGACATTCTGATGCCTCGAGTTGTCTGAGTTCGATCCCCTGTTATCTTTCTTTAATCGATCGGTGTAGCTTTAAACACCTGTAAATTAAAAGGGAACAATGATGAAGAGAGGGTTAATGAGTGCAAACGTCGGCTTCCTGGAGACCAGCTTCGTGCTGAAGGAACTGCCGACGCTATAATAGGAAGCTTAAGCACGAGACGTTTTGTCAACATGGACGTGACGTACGCGCACGTTTTTGTTCGTGCGCGCACCGTTATAAATGAAATCTATAACGCGAAAAAGCCTAAACTGACGTTTTAGCGAGAACGGGAATCTCATTTATGACGGCGCGCGCACGATCAAAAACGTACGCGTGACGTCCGTGTTGACAAAAACGTCTCGTACTTAAGCTCCCTAATATTAGTGCTTCACAGCCTCAGTAATGTACTGCTCATTAGCAATGCTTGTCTTTCCACTAGTGACATAAGCATAAGCACAAGCAACATACACAGACTCAGTAATGTACTACTCATTAGCAGTGCTTGTCTTTTCACTAGTGACATAAGCATAAGCACAAGCAACATACATACACAGACTCTGTCTCAGTAATGCACTGTTCATTAGCAGACTGATCTCTTACTGTCGCCTCCAAACAAAGACGCCCTATTTATTTAATGTTCATTTATAAATCAGTTTCTCACCATATCCAGTGGAGGGCAAAAGTCCAGTCAACTTGGCACGATGTATGTGAATGTATCGCTTTTTCCATCCACACGTCTTGAAAGGTCTGGACTTGCCCTCGACCCGGTTGGACAGCGGTTGCCCTTTCAATGCAAACTCTACAAAACTATTTGTTGCTGGCGCGAGCGTTGTCCATGTAACAACCATCTCAGAAGGCTTCTCTATAACGGTACAGAGAAATAACACATTGATCAAAAATAGCTACAGTATTCAGCACGGTTCTCCCTAATAACCCTACAGTCTCGACAGCCGTTCGTCATAATTCTCGTACTCACGCTGCGTCAACATTTTTTCTAGGCATTTCCTTCTCCGCAGGCCGTAATATAAGACGAATCCAGCTGTTAGGACTCGGGACCTGTCCGTTCGAGGGGTCGGTAAGTATTAAATCTTTGTGAACCCCATTTTTAATCCAAAATTTTAAGCCAATAATTTGATATAGCTTATCATAATCCCCGTGTTTCAGAAATTTTCAGTTGAGGTTTATTCAACAAAATATACTAGTTTTTTAAAGATTCCTACGAAGAAAAGGTTACACTGCAAAAACGTGCGAGTAAATTTACTCAAAAACTTGACTAAATCGGTGCATCCACAGTAACTCACTTATCTGAGTAAATTTACTCAGTTATTTTAGTGACTGAGTACCCTTTACTCAACTGAGTAACTGCGTACCCTTTACTCAAATATCTGAGTAAATTTACTCCGATAAGTGAGTAAGCAACATCGATTTACTCAATTGTTTGAGTAAATTTACTTGCGCGTTTTTGCAGTGCAAAACCTCTTAAAAACCTAGATTTATGCAAATTAGGCTCAATCCAGGCCTTAATTGATACTTGAGGGGGGGATCAATGAACGATATTTAATTGAGGGGGGAGGTCTGTTTATTGATCCATGATGCCTAATAATTTTTTCTCATGAATTTTTGTTGATTTTTTGAATGCCTTTTTGACGACGAACATGCTAATTTACGGGTGTGTGCAGTAGACACATCTCTTATTTTTTCCCTTACTGGTTGTTTTGTCCGGTATGTGTTATGTTTACAGTTGTCGATTCGTTTGTTTATAATCAATTTTTATCAGATGATTAAACGTTGATCGTGTGTGTCCCTTTCTTCTTATTTGTAGACAAGTCTGAGAACATGTCTTCACTCAAGTATTTTTTGGTCTGAAATCCATCTATATAAATTAACAATTCAGAATCAGCTATCACGAATATTCCGTTGGCTCTTTCCATGCACTTTTTTTTTGCCCTAGATTTACCACGAAAAGCATGAGTCTGGACTTCAGGATTATACATTAATTTTTTTGTCAGCCCGAGTTTGTGAAGGCAAATATTCCATAATATAAATCAATTGTAACTATATATTCGACATGTTTAACTGTCTGTAGCCTCCTGGTTATGACTCCATGCTAACTGACCACCCATCATTGTTGTTCAAATAAAGTACCAAGATTGCATAACGTCAACGATCGTGTTAGCATTTTAAGAACCATAACGACTACCACATGGAAAGAGCTTCATAAATTCCATCTCTAAAAGAGAGAAGCCACCTAGAGGTGTCTAGAGTTCAAATACAATTGGATCTAGACGATCAATGAATCAGGGACGTCCCGTTATGAAGAAAGAGTATTCATAAGTACCTGTCCTTGAGATATGAATCTGTTCTGGTTGTGGAGACACAGAATCGATAACGCCATCAACAACTAACGGCCTCGCCAGCAAGGCCAACACAACAGCCAGACAAATAAGCGTCATCTTCTCGACATTTTGAAGCAGTTTTGTGTGAGGAACATTCTTGAACAGGTGTTGTTAATACTCGACGGTTTTCTTGTTTGATCTTGTTCTTGAAAGATAGAACAGGTACCACTGACCCCTAGGTACCAGTCTCTTGACTTAAGAAGAGACTTTGTATAGCTTTAACTAAGAAGCCTTAATTTTTGAGAGGTTTATACAAAGTGAGCTTGCTTTCCATTGAATCATATAGCAGGACTTTCTCGTGTCTTACATCTCTTCAAAATTGAATGGAATGAGCACACAATTCAATTTTTAAGTCAATATAAGATGCTCAAAATCAATAAAATAACAAAGTATATGGAGTATAAGTGGCACCCCTCCCCTTCAAACACAAAACAAAACAACAACAAGATATTAAAACAAAAATTCCTTGACCAATTAATTTTAAATAAAACTTTTAATATTTGCAGTTACTTTAATATCGAAGCAAAATTACACAAATTCAATTTCTTAATTTGATTAGCTGTTTTAAGTAACAAAAATGTTTATTTCTGTTAATTGTTTTATATTTTATTATAAAATGTCAACGTCAAATCGGAAGTGTAAACAATTCTCTTTGCCTTTCTAGATCTTGTTGTGTAAGAAATTCGCTCAAGGCTTTGTTCATCTATGGCGGGACACTTCTATTTCAGAGTGGGAAGGAGGGGGGGGGGTGGGTGGGTGGGTGGGGGGGGTGGGTGGGTGGGGGGGGGACAAATGTCAGCACGTGACGTCTTTTTTAAAAATTACCAGTTAGGCTACGTTGGCATGGAGACTTGCATGATTTCGTCCTGGGCTCGAATCATTTGGGGCAAGATCAAATTCATTCAGAACGTTTACATGAAGTGTTTACTCGCGGGACGACATGAAGGTATTTTTTGTCCTAGGTTGAAATGTCAGTACTTTTCTGTATACAGTACTATATCGCCATGGGCTAAAATTTCGTGCCGGCGTTACAAATCTAGACAAATCTGAAGACGTCTCACGTGCACCCGAAAATCATGTAAACAGCAAGAAAGCAATAATCGGACTCCATGTCAGCGTACCCTAAGCTTGGTGTTATATCAATAATATTATTAATGATATTTAATATTTATAACACGCATTTTAACATGTGAGTTTGATCACTAATGACATAAACATAAGCACAAGCAACATACACAGACTCAGTAATGTACTGCTCATTAGCAGTGCATGTCTTTTCACTAGTGACATCAGCATAAGCACAAGCAACATACACAGACTCAGTAATGTACTGCTCATTAGCAGTGCTTGTCTTTTCACTAGTGACATAAGCATAAGCACAAGCAGCACACACAGACTCAGTAATGTACTGCTCATTAGCAGTGCTTGTCTTTTGACTAGTGACATAAGCATAAGCACAAGCAACATACACAGACTCAGTTGTGTACTGTTCATTTGTAGTGCTTGTCGTTTTTGCTCCTATGTTATAAATGTGATACTGTGTCTGCATAAGATGCTTGCCAGTTATAATGTCGCTAGTGTGAACCAGCTTTACGGTTGACGCGCGCGACCACTTCCCCGGCGTATACTTAAATTTTACCTCTCATTCGCTACCAGCGCGAGCTGAAATATCTCATAATGAACTGATGTGATGCCTAGTGTATTCTTGGATTGCAATCGTTCCCAGGAGAATGAATTGAACAAAAGACATGGCAGCCATGTTGGTGGTTTGCTCTTGATAAGACCACCAACATGGCTGCCATGTCTTTTGTTCAATTCACTCTCCTGGGAATAATTGCAATTGAAGAATGTCTGTCCTCAAAGGAGATCGAAAAGTCTTCTAAAGATGGCCCGAATGTTGGGCAATATTCCAAGTTGTTTTTTCAAAATGGCGCGCGCGACCGAGAAACTTTGTCAAACTCCTAGTTATGCGACGCGCCAGATAGAGGTGGTTTATACTTCCAATTGAGGTGATCAACGTAACAAATGAATGCCATCAAATGGCGCGGGATTGAGGAACTTTGTCAAACTCCTAGTTATGCTCTCCCACAGACAGAGGTGCTTGATGAGTCTCATCTTAATTTCGAGAATTACTACTCTCCACCATGTCTACCTTGGGTCGGAACAGAGCAAGTGGCTGTTGTAAGGCGTTGTACAGAGGTGATCAATACAAAGTCAGTAAATATACTATATGGAACGGATCGATTACGAGGGCGGAAAATGCTGAACATTAGGGGCACTTATACAAGGTAAAATAAGACGCGACTTAAATAAACTATTAAATAAATATAAACGACTTTTATAGTCTAAGATACGCCTTATCTAGGAACAGTGTCCTGAGCTGTTCCTCAATAAGTCTCTAATAAGGCGTATCTCTGGCTAAAAGTGCCGTTTATATGGAGAGGTTCGTGCCTTAGATAAGACGCGTCTTAGACTAAAAGTGTCGTTTGTACGGTGAGGTTCGTGCCTTAGATAAGACGCGTCTTAGACTAAAAGTGCCGTTTGTACGGAGAGGTTCGTGCCTTAGATAAGACGCGTCTTAGACTAAAAGTGCCGTTTATATGGAGAGGTTCGCGCTTTATGTAAGAATTGGTCTCGTATAAATGACCCTGTGAGGGATGGCCGTTCGCGTAGGTTCAATTGAAGTAGCAAATTCTATAAGAACGCGCTCCTATAAGATTTCATTTTCTGCAAATAATCGTTTATAATCTTTTTTTGAGCACTTAAGAATTTAGCTAATGATGATGATGATGATGATAATGATGATGATAATGATAATCCAGGCTTGTCTTTGTACATAATTCCGTTGCCTCTTTGCCAAGCCTCTGGACCGTGTTTGTCTTTTATAATCCACACTCTATCGATGACAGAGTTATTCTAAAGTAAAGAGCAAGAGCTAAAGTGTATAAAACAATTTATCTGCGACTAAAATCAGCATCTTCTTGACAACTGAAATTACTAGTTGTGAAAAGGTGAATAACTGCATGACTGACCGACTAACTTGATGATTAACTGACTAACAGGGCGACTGACTGGATGATAAGAGTGATTTAGCTAACGTGACGCGACACGAAAATACGACGTTAGATGACGAATTTGTCATATTCGTTCGTTGCGTTACTATACCGTGACAATGTCGCGACGCCACGTTCAGGACGCCATTTCGCTTGTTTTCACGTCCTCTTCCTGACGCCGGCGACGTCAAAGGCCATTTCAAACAAAATTCGTCAGCGCGCGAGGCGTCCTCTTTAACGTCGCGTCGTGTACATGTTTGCTAAATCACTCTAATCACTCTATTAACTGACTGGCAGAGTAAACTTGTGACGTTAAAATCTGTCGACGTAATGTGCATGCGTCATTATAGTGATTTAGCAAATATCGTGACGTTAAAGAGGATGCCGCGCACGCGGACGCCTTTGTTCAAAATGACCGTGGACGTCGCCGACGTCAAGAAGAGGACGTGAAAACAAGTGAAATGGCGTCCCGAAAGTGACGTCGCGACGTTGTCACGGTAGTCACGCAACGAAAGAATGTGATAAATTAGTCATGTAACGTACTGTTTTCGCGTCGCGTCGCGTTTGCTAGATCACTCTATCATTAGTAGAACGTTCACCATACCCAGTCCCTCTCTTCCATACCTTATCAATGCTAACTTGTTCCAAATACAAGTGAGTTTTGTTGTATACTTTCATTCTTGTATATCCATAATCTAAAGTACGGAATGCTGTCCAGGGACCGTAATTTCTTGCAAATTTATCATGACAACTAAAACAGCCCTGAAAGAAGAAAATCGAGCTCGTTGTGCATTGGTTTTGCTTTATTTTATTATCTTTGGAAAAGGCAGAGACACTGCGGCAACAGCTGTGACTAATTGAAGCCAATTACCTTCTGAAAAAAACTTTAGGTGTAGAAAGCGGATTATGTGATTACGGAGAATGAAAGATATGGCAGACATGTTGATGGTCTTGACAAAAGAAATCAAGATAAAAAACACCAAAATGGCTGCAATGTCTTTTGTTCAATTCACTCTCCTGGGCTAAATGGTTGCAAACCAGGAATAAGTCACGCCGCATATGGAGGGCGATGGAAGGTCTTTGCCCTGCCTTAAAAATTCAAATTTCGTGCCTTGGTGATTGCAGTAGTTTCTTCTACAGTGATGCCTGGGAAAGTGCACTGCATTTAAATCATGCATATCATTGAAATCAAAAGTAGTGCAAGTGGTGATGTCTTTTAAGTAGTTGGTTGTCCACAGCTGCCAGCTACAGTTGTCAAGAGGAAGAGTCGGGGGGAGGATTCAATCCATCTGTCTTTCAACATGTGAGTTGAGCAACGTATGCAAAAATATTTAATGTAGAGGTAGCCGTGAGTGTGAGTGCCAGCAGCAGAATAGCCACTACGTGGATCTAGTCTGTTGTAAAAGATTATTTATTATTTATTCATTATTTATTATTTCCTTTATTATATATCTTGCAACCGCAGGCCACCCTCACTGAATATAGAATAACAAAAGTATGTGAAATACCATTACATCGACTTACCGCTGATCCTGTTGTTATGTGAACGGGGGCTCGGGGGTTGGTGTAGGGATGTTCTAAAGATCCATTATAGACCTATAGGGAAAGGGTGCAAATGACAAATCACTATTTTTATAGTCATCTCTATCAATAACAACAAAACTGCATGTATTTCTGGTTGATTACTATCAGTATTCTCCAGAATCGGCGGAAACCAGCGTTTACAACGACTACTATACTAGCGTCTTAGAGTAGATTTCGTATGACTGTGAAAACGGCACCGGACGTTCACAGCACGATTACGGTAGGAATTTCGAATGTTTTTATAGACATCACGGCACGGCGCAGTCCGTTTCACAATCATCCAAAAACTGCTCTTTTCCTCAAGCGCCGGCTACCATTATTATTACTTATTACTTTGTCATATCATAAAATGCAGACAGGTGTCTACAGCGCATGCTCAGCCGAATAGAGTCGAAAACCCGCCGAGTGAACGTTGACACATGAGCATCTTGTTAAGCATTTTTCTGTAAAGATTTAAATAAATACCATGATTTCAAGATCAGGAATCCTTGGAGGCTTATTAGAAATATCCACAAAACACTGTTCACATGTTCACACTTACAATGTTGCAAAATTACTCGAATTTCAACCTCGTTATATTTATTAATAATCGCGAAATCAGTTTGGCCATGAACCGTAAGGAAATAATCGTTGTACCTTGTTTTTATAAACAGGAAACAGTCTTTCATACGAGTGCTCGTGAGCCCAAATCTCGAGATCAACACCTGAAACAATAGTATGGTATTTTATAACATAGCTACAATCTTACGCGCGCTCTGATTGGCCAGAAAGCTATGAACTATTTGCAAATGGGCTGCACTGCGCGCGCACTATCTTTGCCATCGTCTTTTTGAAATCGTTCGTTTTTAAGATGGCGACACATATAACGCGCGCTCTGATTGGCTGAAAAATCTATGAACTATTTCCCCATGGGCTGCACGGCTCCGTTTTCAACGTTCTAGGCTCTGTTATAAATCAATTAGACAACAGAAAGCCGCTTGTCCATTTCGTTATAGACGCACTTGAGAAAATATAAAGAACTCTTAACAAACCAGAGTCGCACTCGGCGTAATGAATGATACTGAATATATTTCATGGACTAAATTCTCAGCTTCTGGGTGTTTCACTTGCCGGTCTTACTACATGTTCCACATATATTTTGGGTTCCGTTTAAGTGTACATTGCAATAATCAATGATTCAGAAGGCTAACATTCTAGCTAATATTGCATGCAATCGCGGATAATAAGATTCAAAAGCATAAAATGCGTCGTCTGAATTCAATCGATATTTCAAAAGCATTTTTAGCCCTTGGATTTATAATGTATTGAACAGGAGAGGACAGGAGAGGACAGTATATAGTATAGTATATGTATAGTATAGTAGTTATACGTACCGTATTTATAAAATAGTTTCTCCAGTGGATAAAGATGCAAAGAAGTGATACCATTCCGTACCTTAATCAAACAAAAAATTGACACTTGAACTTTTCGTTCTTTTCGGTTCACACCGCTAGCAATTTCATTAATTTTATCTGAGTATTTCATTGCCGTGATCTATGGCACTAATACTCACTACCATATCCAGACTCAACTTTGCCTTTGCATATAAAATAAAATAAAAATAAATAAATAAATAAATAAATAAATAAATAAATAAATAAATAAATAAATAAATAAATAAATAAATAAATAAATAAATAAATAAATAAATAAATAAATAAATAAATAAATAAATAAATAAATAAATAAATAAATAAATAAATAAATAAATAAATAAATAAATAAATAAATAAATAAATAAATAAATAAATAAATAAATAAATAAATAAATAAATAAATTGTTCTTATATATAATCAACGTCCTTACTTGTACATGTCCCAATGACTTATATCGTATACCTCACTTCAATCATCCACAAAACATTTAACACTTATTTACTGGGGCTGAGGGAATCAGTATGTTTTTCGATCCCGAGACCACTGATGTTTCCCGAGGCGAAGCCGATCATACTGCATTAGCAACGGAACGTACATATATTTATAAGATAATACGACAAGTACTGTTTGGGACAGAATACAAGTTGCAATTTTTCCTCGTGAGACTTCTGCAACTTTGCACGCAACACAGGGTTGCACCGCGTTGTCCACCCCTGCAACAGTTGTGCGCTTCTATGCTTTCGTGTGGGGGGCTCTGTTGCGCGCACACACGGTGCAATTCTCTTGCCGGAACGTTGCAAAAAACGTACCGAGTATCCAAATCTTTAAAGAGGTTTCGTACGGACTTTGAAAAGCGTCATTGCAGTGCCTCAACATATTTTTAAAACGTCAAAGTTGACCTATCAAAATGCTGAGACACGATAAGGTACGGGCATTTCCAAATCAAACTTTCGTTGTCGTTTATGGGTTTCCTGTGGTACGTTGTAGTGGGGTTCCTGTGTACATGTATACAAAAACCCGAGATTTTTGAGAGGAAAAACAACCAGGATTCCAAATATGGTAAGTGCAATTTCCTTATATGGAAGTAGAAGGGGCTCGAGACGATGATACGCACACATACCAAAACTGCCCTAATGAATAAGTAAGTACTGAGCCTGGATATGTTACCTGTGGTTATACCTTTCTCACGGTTTATACTTCATGGCTGAATGTCCACATAGTCGCTCTTAGGGTTAGGTTTAGGGTAAATACTGGGAAGACGACTATATTGCATTCAGCCATGAAGTACTTACCTTTCTCACATGATCAACTGTTTTAATGTTCTTATGTCCCACCTTGTTTTGATAGTGTTCACAATCATCGCCAACTATATTAGAGCAATACATTGGACGATGTCCCATGGTGATGATCCACGGACGTTTTGCACGGTTTTGAGGTAGATTAGCTTCCTTATTTTAAAAAAACAGAACCATAAAATTGCGTTACTAAGAGTTGCGTTACTATAGACTACGTTACTGTGTACTATACTAAGGATTGCATGACGAAGGCTCGCGTTTCTAAAGTTGCGTTTCTAAGTTTGCGTTACTAAGGATAACCGGCGTAATTCATCCTATTGCATTTTCAATTTATTCTTTTTCAATCTGTTTTGGCTTTAATCACTAGGGTACCGAAAACAAAACTTCTCGAAAACTAGTTACAACAGTTTTGCTGTGTTAACAGCGAGCTTAAGAACCAAGAACGCCAAGAACGCAGGAAAGGTGCGCGCGCCATCGGTTGCAATGGCGGATCTATTAGAGACCTGGACTGTATCCCGTGTCAACCGATGGCGCGCGCACCTCTCGTATGTTTGTGTCGTTCTACGTTCTTGGTGCGTACGTAAGCTCACTAACCTTGTTTTGACAACATTTACAGGTCTACTTTCCCGCATTATGGATAACATTTTTGACGTTTTCGATGAACGTCAGGGCTGTACACGGCACAACAGACATCGCAGATTAGACTGTTTAGTCAACATTTCCTACCTTTAAGTCTTCCTCAAGCCAGTTGTATTGATTGATTAGTTGATCCATTCCGTATTTAAGAAAGTAGTATACCTCTGTACTAATACTAACGATATGCACGGGACCAATGTTCCAGCTGTATGGAGACGGAAAGGTGATTGATATTACATACCGTGCAATATAATTATTAAAAGGTCGGGAACTGGATAATTAATGAGGTTATACATTATGACGACATAGTGTAAAGTTATCCATCACGATGTCATAATATTGGGTTTTTCACCACGTCGTCATAATGTAATGTCATCATCATGACGTCATAATTCAGAGGTTATCCATCATAACGTCATAATAAAGGTATCAACCATGACGTCATATTGTTGTAATGGGTTATCTAGCATGGTCTTATAATATAGGGGGGTTATCCATAATGACGTCATAATATAGTTATCTATATCATGACGTCATAGAGTGTTAGCCATCAGGATGGCACTCAAGTATTTCTACACATTTAGTTTTCTCTTGTCATTACAAGTACCAAATGTCGTTCTACACGAAGCGTTTAGTCAAAAGGACCAGCTCAAGCGACGTTCCTGCTAGCTACAAATCCCTTTCTAGACAAGGCGCATTTTCGAGAAATGAGATACCGGGAGGCATTTTGGGGTAGAGGCTGGTAACATAACTATTCTAAACCGATTTTTCATGCTGAATACGAATATGACTGTTACCAAGACGTATTCTGCAATCTTATACGTGTAAGACGTGTTTTGTGAATTGCTACAGTCATTTCATACTAACGGCTTTTTCATGTAATTCCAAAAGTTCCCAAACTTAAAAACAATTACCATAGCTGGAAAGAGCATATCAAAATCAGTAAAACGGTGAAGTTTGAAGGACATGAGTTGAAAACTGAAGGAGATACGAATTTTCAAAAAACGAAATTTGTTTGTATCTCTTGCATAACTGTAAGTGTTTTCATACAAAATTTCGTTTTTTGAAAATTCGTATCTCCGTGATTTTTTAACTGATATCCTTCAAACTTCACAGTTTTACTGATTTTGATATGCTCTTAATTCCAACTATGGTAATTGTTTTTAAGTTTGGGAACATTTGGAATTACATGAAAAAGCCGTTAGTATGAAATGACTGTAGCAATTCACAAATACGTCATTTACACGTATAAGATTGCAGAATACGTCTTGGTAACAGCCATATTCGGATTCAGCATGGAAAAATAGTTTAGAATAGTTATGTTACCAGCCTCTACCCCAAAATGCCTTCTGCATTTTTTGCGATCGACTTTTTCAATTTTGCGCCTTGTCTATTCGTGTGTGTCAGCGATTTCACAAAAAAGTTAATGTGTGGACAAAACTTTTGTCCGTGGACATGCTTCCGAATATATTCCCATGTGTCTACCTTGGATACAAAATATTGTTGATAGTGAAGTGGTTATATTCTAAGGTCAATACTATAATGATATCTTACCTGTAGTACAGACCAGAGCTATCTCCAGGCATGCTGAATCGTTCTTTATAGTTTGAAAAATTGCTGAAATTGGATATAAATAACGCTGCAATATAAACCATCTGGGCTACGCATCGCACTAGTGTTTGTCTGTCTACCAGTCTGTCTTTTATGCATGTCTGTCTGCTTTTTGGTCCACTTTTCTGTTTACATGTCTGTCTGCAGTGAGTGAGGGAGTCAGTCAGCCAGCCAGCCAGCCAGTCAATCCGTCCGTCCGTCAGTCAGTAAGTCAGCAAATCAGTCAGTCAGTCAGTCAGTCAGTCAGTCAGTCAGCAAATCAGTCAGTCAGTCAGTCTGTCAGTCTACTTGTGTGTCTACGTCATTGCAACTGTCTTGGTGCCTGTCTACATGTCTGTCAATTTATATACCTGCGCTGCTGTCTTAAACTGTTTCTTTCTGATCTGTCACACTTACCAATGGTGTTCATGGTTACCAGGACACACCATATATGGTACATAAGCTGCCATTGTCTCGATTTGGTTCATAAATGCGTCACCAACCCTTGAGTTATCCTAGTGAGTGAAGTATATAAAATGTTTATAGGCAGTGATAACTCTGTATATAGTTGTGCTTATTACACCCAAAAAATTGTGGTAATAGGGAAACAATAAACCTAATCCACACCGTTTTCCCAAATCAACGTGAAAAACTTTTATTCATTATCTTTTCGTGAGTATATAG
This sequence comes from Telmatactis stephensoni, assembly GCA_029948255.1. Taxonomy (NCBI): domain Eukaryota; kingdom Metazoa; phylum Cnidaria; class Anthozoa; order Actiniaria; family Isophelliidae; genus Telmatactis; species Telmatactis stephensoni. The sequence goes on from JALIZF010001624.1 coordinate 34,921, forward strand.
CAGAAGAATAACGACGATAATCCGACGAGTTCACAAAAGCTAATCATACCTCTAGAGGTTTGTCACGCTTAATTTGGAAAACATTGTCACACGGTGGATTAGGTCTTTTAAGGACGTTCGCGGGCATTGTTCATGCACACTTTTACTGCGCAAGCTAACAATTCGTATTTTGATATGCTTTTTATGGAGCTTAGATTTTTTTCTAAATGCGTTTAATTCACGCTTTATGTTTCGCTTGCCGCGCGCATCTTTTCTTCTCGAGATGCATTACTTTGTGAGCATATAGCGGAAAAACGAATACGGTGACCCCCATTTTTTATTTTATTTTTTAAGCAAGTATATGATGTATAGTATGTCCAGACAAAAAACCAACGAAATCTAGGTGCAACTTCATTTGCCCGCGAACGTCCTTAAGGAGGTCAAAGTTCTTGGACCAATCAGAAAACATTCAAAAAACAAAACAAAACAAAACAAAACAAAACAAAACAATAAACAACAACAGCAACAAAACAAACAAACAAACAAAAATAAATAACTGAGAAGAAAATTGCTTTTCAAGCTTTTGAAAGTCATACCGTCGCTAAGTCATATGCGAAGTCCCCTGAAAGACAAAACAGTTGTTACAAAGGCCGATTTACACACTGCAACTTTTGCCTACAACTGTTGCATGCAACTTGCTTACGACATACATCAAGAGACCATAATACTAAGAGAGCGAAACTCAGTGTTGATGTCTGTGCGATGTTCGTGGCGTCTAAGGCTATTTTTAGTAAATTCGCCATCGCGCGCGCAAGGCTCTCAAACAATAGAATTTGATTTTTGACGTGCGCGCGGACGGGACCGTTTGCTTTCGATCGGCTTTTGAATTCTATTGTTTGAGAGCCTTGTGCGCGCGATGGCAAAATTACTAAAAATAGCCTTAGTCGCCACGAACATCGCATACTGAGACCGCCACAGACATCAATACTGATTTTCGCTCTCTTAGTATTATGGTTTCTTGCATACATACAACACGAATTGCGTCGTATAAATCAAGCCTACAACGCGCCTACAACTATTGCATGCAAAGTTGCGCGCGTATAAATAGCTGCCAAAATATGTCGTACGTAAGCAAGTTGCGTGCAACAGTTGTAGGCAAAAGTTGTACAGTGTAAATCGGCCTTAACATCATTTATTTTGCCAGGACAAACTAACTTTAAGTCACTTATGTCTTTTATAAGACAATTTCCGAAATTCATCTTACCAACGTGCAATACTGCATCGTATTGACCTGTCTGTACTTCTTTTTGTAAAGTACTAAGCGACTGAGCATTAATTACTCCAAGATCACCATAGACTGCAAAACTAGGCGACCAGTTGGTACCACTCTGTGTAGTTGTGAAAGTGTAAACAGCACTCCAGCCATCATCGCCACCACAATGGTAATCTATTGGAGGGAATATAACGAACACGATAAGGAAAAATCACGATTTTATCACGCACATAATAACGATCAGTCACGTTCAAGAACAGTCACGATAAACTAGTTGCAAATACTGCAAAGACCATCACGATTTTATCACGATTTCGCGATTACAATAACCATTAGTCACATTCACAGTCTCAGACATGACAAGGTTGCAAGGATCATTACGATAACAATATCGATCAAGTCGGTCAATATCGGTCAAGTTCACGATGTTCACGATAGCGATAAGAAACAATCAATGACAATCACGATTTTATCACACTTACACTAACGATCACGCTTGTGATGACAATCACAATTAACGCTGATGTCGGTTTAGTCACGCTCACGATCAGTCACGATAACTATAAGGTCGCAGTGACATCACGATAACGTCACGCTTAATCATTCACTTTTTGTTCACGATCACAGTCACGCGCTAATCCCGTGCGGCTAAGTCCTAGCTTACCGTAGCTTGTTGATGGCAACAGGCTTCTTAACTTGACTCGATGGATGTATATGACTCTCTTAGCTCTTCCACAAGTGATGAAAGAAGACATTTTGGCCTCGATTCTATTGGTCAGTGGCTTTCCACTCAAACTGTACTCCACGAAGCTGTTATTGGGTTTAGCCAGCGTAACCCATGTCACCATCATTTCTGATTGGTCGGCTAAAACAGACAAATCACTCTAATTGGTTAATAATGAACAATAACTGAAGAATCCCCAGATCATCAATTGTTTCAAATGAAATACAGTAAATTACGTTAGCAAGAAAAAACGGTTCTAAAGGAGAACCCGCAGAGAAATGCTTTTAGCGGATAACTGGTTGATTTTAAAAAGTTTAAATTGAACCTTGAAAACTCAAACTACTTCGTGGTTTTTGTTACTTAAGACGGGATAATTGTAAAGGGTTAAAGGTCTGTAGGTAGTGTGAATACTATATTTCACTATCTACTGAATTTTTACCATGAAAAGTCCATCAAATAGTCCATAATTGACTCATTAGCTTGCGTTGACAGGTAGTGGTTGCATGCTTTAATTCGAGTAGTACACTTTTTAGTCAGAAAAGTCATACTTGTCCCTACATTGAAACCGAATTTTCAATTTCGTTTAGATACGAATCAAAGACTTTATGAACAAAAATTTGCGATAAACTTTCAAATACAACAAGTGGATTTATCATAGAAAATCCTTGAATAGCTTGAGTTCTTTCCAAAGGCACTTGATATTACTACCTTTATAGTTTATAAAAAAGGCCAAATAACATTAAAACTGAGTTTATATAATTATATTTCTCAAGCTGATCATGTATTGACTTTGCACTAGCTTTATGTTTCAATCAAAGTCAAACCAAAATGAACTTCAAAAGATTAAAACATTTGTCAGTGTTTACAATATTTCTACCTGAGCGCGAGAGGTGAATTTGTTCTGGTTGTGGTGTTACAATATGCTCGGCCAGAATTCGTCGATAGAAAAACTGTCTCCATGCAATCATGCTTCCTAAGACGATCAACACCATTAAAAGAGCAAGTACTATCGTGAGAAACACTTTTATCGCTCTCATCTTAAACCAGTTGTAGAAATGCACTGCCTCGGATTGCAGGTATTTAGCAAAAGATACAACAGTAACAATCATTTCTCGTCAGATGATTGGCTCATTTTTCAATTCACTAAAAGGTCAAGTCATTTAGACCTGCATCCCGCGCATTTTTCAGTTAGTATATATTGAGTTTTCCCGCCTTTGAAAGAAAAGTTTTTCAATGGGCCGGCATGGTTTTTGGCAAATTGGACAAATTCCTGAAGACAAAATCCTGTCTAAATTAAGGAAGGACAAATAAACATGATATTGAACATGTAGTTGTAGATGTAGATATAGATATAAATATAGATGTCGATATAAATGTAGATGTAAGTTTCAATTCAAATGTGTATGTAAATGCAATATATATGCAAATGTGAATGTAAATAAAGATACAAAGAAACATTCAAATGAACATGAATTTGTAAATGTAAATTTCAATGAAAATGTGTATGTATATGCATATATATATGCCAATGTGAATGTAAATTTAGATACAAATAAACATGCAAATGAACATGCAGATGTAGATCTAGATATAGATACAGATGTAGATGTAGATGTTCAATGTAGATGTCAATTGTAATGCAAATGTCTACGTAGATAAAGATATATAATGCAAATGTGATTGTAAACATTGATGCAAATGAACACGCATATGTAGATGTAGGTGTACATATAGATATAGATGTAAATGTAGATTTAAATGTAGATATTTAAATGCAGACTGGAGCGGTAGCGGTGAATGTAGATATCAATAAAGAATGAACTAAGAAAATAAGGCTTCAGATTAACGAACATCTGTACGGCACTTTAAAAAGTGCTTTCAAATGTCGCAAACTTCAATAAATATTCCTTCCGTTGGAGTTTTTGATTTGTGTCTAATCATAATTTAAGAACTATAAGCGCTCTCGCAGATTGCCTATCTACCGGAACACAGGGGACAGACATGGCTTGCACAAAAAACTTAATCATAAAGCAACATGAAACGATCGCTCCATTAACGGTCAGATCACGGGGCAAAATAGCCTCCTACGCAGACGTTTTTAGTCTCGATCCAGTAAATTTCCCTCTCGAGACTAAAAACGTCTGCGTAGGAGGCTAGGGGCAAAACGAGTTTCGGAGAATTACATTTCGGTTATTCATTACACTAGTAAATGTTATTCAGCACAGGGGTGCCAAGACCTTAACAGTTTGGGTTTCCTGTAGTCTTCGATTCAAAGCAATGTATGCAGCGATTTTGAAGTAAAAAATCTTATGTTTTGGATCGTTTTAGTAGGCTTTTTAGACCACAGGTAGCCCAGAATATATTAAGGTTTGGGAACTCCTGTGTTATTCAGGCTCGGAGTTTAGAAAAAAATAATGCTAATTCATATAATATCGTTGTGTTTTACTCAAACAAAAATTACCTACCGTATACTTTAAATGTTTAAAGCATCGAAATCTCTGGAAAATTTTGGTCGTGTAATTTAGAGCGGTTTTCGTAACCGTGTCAGTGAAGTGAAGTCTACGAAAAACATTTGAACGTGCTGTTTTCACAGTCATATGAAATCCACTCCAGACTATTGTTTTATACCGTATGTTGCACGCATGCCTATTAGAGCGGTTTTCGTATGAGTGGGAAACATACTGCGCCGTACCGTGTCAGTGCCGTAATGTCTATAAAAACATTCCAAATTCCTGCCGTAACCGTAACGTGCGGTGACCGTGCCGTTTTCCCAGTCATACGAAATCCGCTCTATGATCTAAACAAAACAATCACGAATCGAAATATCTTACAAAGCTTGGGAATAACGCGGAAACTAAAGTAAGGCCTAGTTTCCACGAGCGAGGAAGCAGAAGTGGAAGCAACATGCGCAGAGCTAGACTCAGTTGTATCTCTAACCTTTAGGTGCGAGATCCCGAAATAGTGCACCGTGTACTATGTGGGATCTCTCACCCCTAGGTTAGAGAGGCTACCGAGTCTAGCTGCATGCGTATGTTGCTTTCCCTTGCTTACGTCCTAGCTCGTGAAAACCAATTTTTAAAGATATCTGCCTGTTCTTCTGAACTCTTTGATCGGCGACGGTCTCGACTATACTATACCATTTATGGGATCAAAATAACTCTGTATAATCACACTTTTTGCCAAGATTTTACCCAAGACGTACGCGAACAAAGCTAGAGTCGTTATCTCTTAGTTTAACGAAAAACGACTGTGGAGACATGATTGAAATTCAAGGAAACCAGAACGCTGTTCCTAAGTCATGGTCGATAAACTCGGGACAAAGTGTCGTTTATACGGAGCGTTCACGTCTTATATCTATGTCATGTCTACAACGCGTCTTATTTTCGGAGTTCGTGATAAACATGCAGCCGTAATATATAATCGATCTATTCAAGTGTTAAAATTTCAGCACAGAATAAGCCAATTTATCAGTCAATTTATCATACACAGATATAATAACGTAAACAGTGTTACGGCGTTTAATGTGATCTACATCTATACATTGTATTTAGCTAGTAAAATCACAAGATATCACACTAGCTTCAAATAAAAAGAAAATAAAAATCTATCTGCAGTGCAGGTGGCAGTATAGAGATGAGTGAATTGGAGAGAATAATTATAGCCAAAACACAAAAGATCAGTAACTTGTGTGTTCAGTTATAGTCAAAACACAAAAGATCAGTAACTAGTGTCGTGTTCAGTTCCTCAAGTATAAACCACCAATGATTTTCCCTCGCATTTTACACTCTAGGATAACAAAGTTGATTTGTAAAATCGAAATGAAATCGACTATAGTTTCTAATATTTTTACCTGTCCTTGAAATGTGGATTTGTTCTGGTTGTGGAGACACAGGCCTTTTGAAAGGTATACATAAAACAACACAAAGCCTTGCCAGCAAGACCCATGAGATATATAGGTGCATTAGTTCGGACGTCATCGACATTATTGATATTTTAACGAAGGGTATTTCCATTGCGGGTAAGTGAATAGTGAATGAATTTTTTTTAAATCTCTTAATTCTGAACTTTACCGGCTCTTTTAACAGGTACAAAATCAAACATTTACTCGATCATCTGTGAGAGTGTATCAAAGATCGTTTATTTTGCACCGTCAAAATTAGAGCAAACTAAACAAAATACTCCATGTACCATGAAAATATTGCTATTTTCTAACCCAAGTTAGATAATAACGGCCATGGTGTTATGTCAACACTTTAGTTATCTCATTATCAATAGTCGTCAACATGGTAACCATTGTTAAAGGTGAGTTAACTATAGTTAAATGTTCTGGGATCGTGGCCAATATATGTCTACAACAAATGAGAAATGTGGAGTCCCTCAGGGATCTGTTTTAGGCCCTTAACTTAATGGCCCAAATATAGATGTACATTTCAGTTCAAAGAACAAAATCTTCAAATAAATTAGTTTGCATACTAGATAGACCTAGAATTTCGAATGAATAGAACTAAAATCTTTTCACATTTTTATTTTATTTTTAGGCTTATTTTTCTCGACAAAGTTGTGACTAAAATCAACCATAACAGATAGCACCAGACAAAACATGGCCGGAAATGACGTCATTTTAAACCGCTGGTTTCCCTCTCCGTTTCCGACTCAGTTACACAGTAGAATACTCTTTAAAGAGACTTGAATCATAATTTGGTGAGTATCAATACGGCGGATGGAACGAGCCCTGCGTCCTTGAGCGTCGTACTCATGTCGGCGGCAGTAAAGGTTTTACGTGGAAATGATGTCATAAGAGCAAAGGGATTACTGCTGTCTGTTCTGTTTGCAGACACATAATCGGTAACAGTGGAGAGCGTGTCGGTGGCCTGGAATGAGCCAGTCATTGTGGTTCCATTTGTCAGGCGAAACTGGGAATAAATGTAAGATACCGTTGTAATATGAGAATAACCGGCATATTCCATCTCACGGTACTTTACCTGTATTTTACACGTATCATACTCCTTTTTCTCGGCTGTTTGAGTAACTTGAGCAGGTGGATTAGCAGGAATGGGCTGATTGCTCGAGTTAGCTTGACTACCTTGCCCAAACTACAGAACAATAATGAAAAATAAGACATACAGCAGATTTCGTATGGGCGTGAAACAGACCGCTCCGTACCGTGACCGTGTCAGTGCCGTGATGTCTATAAAAACATTCGAAATTCCTGCTGTAACCGTGCCGTGACCGTGCCGTTTCGAGACCGTGTCGTTTTCACAGTCATACGAAATCTGCTCTATACCAAAGTAATAAATAATACAAACACCAAAACTGAAGAATCATTTGGTGCAAAAGAACAATAACGTACACGATATCTACAGAAAATATGTAGCAGTAATAAAAGTAACGGTACCTATAGCAACAGGAACTATGTCCCAGTAAGCATTGCACCAGTGACTATGGCAACAGTTACCATGAAAACCGTAACCATGGTTACGCTCATTTGTTATAACTCACCTTCGCAGCTCGTTCCGCCCTATCTCTTGCAATTTGTTCTTTTACTTTTTGTCTGTGGAAATAAGAAAACTCAGTCTGCGCATGCGCACTTGAACACCTGTCACGACTCTAAACTGTACTGCCATTATAGCCTCCTCCGCAGGCAACTGTTCGCTTTTTCGCTGGGCCTCCTGTGTTAAAGACATGTAGTGGCCTGGACACCAGGCGAGAAAAGGTTTTTCCCTCTCCCTTTTCGTCCCCAGTCTTTTTTCTTCTCAAAATTTCGCACAGGAAGCCCAAAAGGTTGCCTGCGGAGGAGGTTACTGTCATTACAAAGTTAGTTTTTTCACTGACCTTGCTAGTTTTTCCTCTTGTTTTTCTCTTCGTTTTAGCTCGGCTAATTTTTTTGCTTCCTCGAGTTCCATTCTAGAAATCATGGAAATTTGCAACATTAGGCTCAGCGAGTAAAAATTACAATGTTTCAGTTCAAACAACCCAAGTCTGCATGTTTGTCAATCAAAATAGCTTAGCCCGCGTGATTCGTTAATAAATAACTGTTTATTTAAGTGTCCAATCAGATGTCTTCCAGCACTTGCGCACTAATTGGGGGACACTGTACTCTCTCACACACACTACCTCTACATTCTAATATTCTATGCACACAACTCTCGGCTCATCAGTTCGTTTTTACTCGGGGAGGAAAACTGGAGGACTGGACAAAAACTCTCAAAGCAAGGAAGAGAACACGAACAAGCTCAAGTCACATGTGATACCCCGTCCGGGAATTGAAACCGGAGGTGACACACCGCGCTTTCATCGTTCGGCCACCAAATTGCTTTCCATTAGACTTGAACGTCAGTATAGGGTGGAAATTGAAGCAACGACCATAACGTATGAGGCGTTTCAAACTGAAAACAGGGAAGGGCCTGTATAACTGTGTCTAATAGATGGGGTCAAGCCTACATAACATGTCTCAATACGCATTCTAGAAAGCTATCGCTATTGATTAGCACAACAAAGAACTTTATTAGTGCTAAGCGGAAAAATAATACACACGGCGCAGTTATTTGAACACCCAACGTGATTCATGGAGTTTTCAAACGCATTATCTACTCACACCTATGGGGTGGGGGAATATTTTGTACTTACTTGTGTTTTATTTCAGTTAATTCTTTTCCAGTTTTTCTTCTCAGTTTTTCCTTCTCCAGCGCTTCCTATGTTACATGGAAAAAGAAATCAAGGAGTGAGAACTGACAAATTCGGATAGAAAAATTACCAAAACATCGAGAGAAAGGCTCTGATTAATGTGGAGTAGAATCAGTCAGTAGATACAATTAAAGACATCGTGGGAAAAACTTCCAAAGCCTACACACCCGGAAAAGAATGTGTGCGTAGTAATTAATTATACGTTATTTATAAAATATTTGAGATATAACGCGCGCGCTGATTGGCTGGCTACCATGTTTATATCAGAGGACAGAGACATGGCTCGCTCAAAAAACGTCGAAAATATTTTATAATGCTTAAATATACCATGGCACTGAGGCACATGAGTGATTATTAGAGAGGAGAGTATAAGCAAGATACCATAATACTAAGAGAGCGAAACTCAGTATTGATGTCTGTGCGATGTTCGTGGCGGCTAAGGCTATTTTTAGTAATTTCGCCATCGCGCGCGCAAGGCTCTCAATAGTCCAGACCCAGGCCTCTTTTTACCTTGCTCCGCTTCGGTAAAACAGAGTTCTGTTTTACCGAAGCGGAGCGGGGTAAAAAGAGGCCTGGGTCTGGACTAGGCTCTCAAACAATAGAATTCAAGAAGCGAAAGCAAACGGTCCCGTCCGCGCGCACGTCAAAGATCAATGGGGGAGGCAGCAAGATGGACTTTGAGTAAAGTGTTGAAAAAAGGAAGCACTTCTTTATCTCTGTTTACACAACAATTTACACAACAAACCTTCTTCTCAACTTGCTTTTTCTCTTGTCGTCTCTCAGCCATCCTTTGCTGCAACCTAAACACAGAGTTAACTTTAAAAGATAACCTATGCAATATACAGTGTGTATCTGCAAAAAAGATGGCCAAAGGATTTTCCATCATCTTTTTTAGAGAACCAAGGTCCAATGCCCGCAACAGTGGTTTCACGTGAAGGTTTTGGAGTAGACACAACAAAAATAAATGGAAATGCATAGACTGAGATTGAGCAAGGATTTCATGTTATAATTTCAAGGTGTAAGGTCTGTTTGTAAATATTATGAGAGGAATGAAGTCATAAATTGAACGGCTGTCAAACGACCAAGGCGAGACTTTGCAATACTTCAGTCACTGATTTACTTTCAATTGTTTTCAAAATTTGAGACTAAGAGAGGGCTTTTTGCCAAAACAATACCAACAACAACAACAACAATAACAACACCCTGAGACTTTGACCAATAACTGAAATTTTACCAATATTTTGTGAGACTCTGACTTTTTATGGGGGGGGGGGGGGGAGATTCAACAGTGGTGATTGAAGTAGAGATGGCATGTTATAGTTTGTTAATTGTACAAACTTTTCCATTCTTTGTTTCTTCTCTTCTTCTGTTAAAGGTTTTATTTCTTCTATTGATTCAGCAAAGTTTGAATGACCAGTTTTGGCAGCATGAAACTGGAATCAAAAACAAGAAGAATTTCTTAACAATATCTATAAGCTGAAAAAATTGAAGTATGGAAAAGAAGAAGAAGAAAAAATCCAACAAATGTATGTAAAATCATGTAAATTCATATTGTTTGCTTGTAATGATTATATTTGTATTCTGATAATATCATCTGATGCACTAACCTGTACTTCATTCTCATTTCTCATTTTCTTTCCACAACTGCAAGATCAAATAAAAAGAAATGGAACAAGAGGGAGATTCAAGAAGACATCAAAGTGTGACTGCAGAACAGACTGTCTGCAAAGCAGCAGTTCTTTTGGATTTTTGGTCAGTCTCTGTTTTTTTGCATCCTAAACGTACAGGAATAACCAATATCCAAAAAAGACAAAACAAAACAAACAACAACAACAACAACAAAAACAAAAACAAACAAAAAACAACAACCAAACAAACAAACAAACAAAAAAAGAATGCTTGCTTTGCAGGCTAATTGCAGAATACCAACTATATAACCAGAAAAATGTTCATCATTTTATCTTCAAGTTCAAGCAGTGAATGACAAAAACTCCTGAGTTGAAGAATAGCTGGTGTACAAAACTAAAATCATTTCTTTCAGAAAGTTTAAGTTGTTTGTAAGTAGTTTTGGCCGATGAAAGTTGAATCAAAGTGTTAATCCAAAGCGAAAATTTGGATCAAAAATGAGATTTAGGCCTTACTTTGCTAATTTGCTATATGTTTTGTTTAATATATTTAGCTTGATAAAGCTTAATCCCAGTACAACTTCCAGAAAAAGTCTTTGTACAATTCAAAAATCTGTTTTAAACAGGTGTTTTATCTTGGTACATCAGTTTTTAACCGGTAGGAAAAGGATTTGAGTGTTAATCCAGAACGAAAACAATTGGATTAAAACTCGCACGAAGGTCTTAGTTTTTGGCGCTTTTCGCCATTATTGCTCGTCATTGAAAAAAATCTCCTCTTAATTTGTTACTTGTTAAATATTAAGAATTCATGATCACAATCATAACTTACTCTTCACAAACAAGGGACAAAGCCTGTTGAGGTGTTGTATCAGAGGAGGCCCCTCCATCCTGGGTAGCCCCTTCAGATGTTTCCTGTGTCTGCATATTCTCTGTACTTGGAGAAGAATCCTCAGAGGATTCAGGAGGTTTCTCTAAAGTTGTATCATCTAGTAGATAAAGTGAGAATTAAATGAAATATAAATTAAATGCAAATCTTACAACAGTCTGAAATGTAACATGGACTTTTGTCCTATCAAATCGTCAATCAGCTTTGTTGGACATCTCATTGTTTCTAGCCTTCAAGTACTTATAATTATTGGAGTTCTAGTTACATGGTAAGAGAAATTTCTCCAAACACATTTTTGAACTATACAATATTAATAATGATTACTAAATAAATTAAGATAACATACATATACATTCATTCATCCATTCATTCTCTCAGTCAGTCAATCACTCATCTCATTTAAATATTCATTCATTCAGTTAATCACTCACTTATTGATTAATCACTTCATTTATTTATTTATTCATTCATTCATTTTGCACCTGAAGAGCCTAACTTGTGACCTTCACTTGGTTTGTATGGTTGGTCAATATCTGGGTCATCTGAATGAGCAAACAACCTGAGAAAACATGCACATAACAATTATCATGAAAAAGCTCATTCATATTTGAACAACTCCTCTAGAATAATAAAGTACCCTGGCTCCTGAATAAGTGCTCTTTCCCTTTCCCTCACCTACCCTCTAATAAATGATGGTAATAGGACCGAGTGGAGTCCAATTCGGTCTGTAATCATACGAGGGATAAACAAAATTGGATGACCGCGTAGCAGGAGTCCAATTTGTTTATTCTGAGTATGATTACAGACAGAATTGGACGACACAAAGTCCTGTTACCAATTAATCATAACTATTACAACTTCCGAGAAAAATATTTTCATGCCAATCAATGCTAAGCGCAACTAAAATGACCAAATTTTGTTGAAAAAGCGAGAAAAAATAGTGAAAAATCTCTTGAGCGCGCGCTTAATGGCGTTTACGTAACTGCGCGCGCTCAAAATGCAAAATCTGATTGGCTCCAGATGGCAACTGTCCGATTACAACTGTCCTATTACAGGTGTCCAATTACAGCCAACTGTCCAATTACACTATCCAATTACAACCTGCAGATTGATTAGTGAAAAATAGAGCAGTCTTTCAACCAATCAGATTTGAGGAAATTGTAATAGTTATGATTAATTAATTAATAGACTATATCCCTATAGTCCGCCACAGCGATGCTCTCTGGTACTGTTACCACAGTTAAATAACATGAAAAAAAGATGTCACTCATGGTTTGTTGTTAATAATAATAATAATACATTTATATAGCGCCTATCCAGATCTGTTCTAAGCACTTTACAATACAAAACAAACCGAGGTAGACCAAGAGCTTAGGTTGGCGCCTTTGGCTGCCGCTACACAGTCCATACCACGATACTACTCAACATTTTACAATAATTTTAAACAAAATCATATTACAACCACAGCTATTATAAGAAACAACAAAACATAACTCAAAAATATGTGCATGATGGCCGTTGGCTCAGTTGAGCTCATCCGCCCTTTGAAAGGTCTTGTTTTTAATCCTGCCTGGGTGTCATGCCACCCTCCTCACCAACAAAAAAGCTGGTGGGGGAGCCAGTTTAGACGACCGACCCGTCCACGTGGCAGGTAGTACTGGGTTACATGTTACCAGTAGCAGGCTCCAGCCTGACCTGACATGACCTGACCTGACATGTTCTTTTGTTTGGTGTTGTTCAACAGAGACAACAGTCCTAGAATGCATAATGTTGCAGCAAACTAGTGATATAGTCTATAAGATGATGGTACTATTATATGTTTCAGTAAATTTATGATTCTCCATTGGTATGAATAACATTGTTGCAAAATCAGTGGTAGCTCTCAATTGTGTATGTGTGAATCTTTGCTCCAGTTCATGTAAAGGAGGTATTTTTCTAACAATCATATGAATGCCCCCTTCCAAATAAGTACCCTCTCTTCCCTTGAAATCAATAACACCTTAGACACTTATTTGAATTATATACAGTTCAGAGATTATTATTAAGGTCAGTGGGTTCATTACTGCAGTTTTCGGTATTCTGCAAACTCTGACTTTCAAATGCCAATGAACTGCTAATTTGTGTTTTTGCTTCTGTCAATCAAAAGTAAAAACCACTAATATGAAGAACTGTTCATACTAAAATGATAGTATGGCTAATATATATATATTTATCTTTTAAAGATCTTACTACAATAGTTCATTTGCTAGGATTTTAAGAGCTTTAATTATTGATATTTTTGATGTATTGATTTTGTATTGATTTTTTGACGTTTTGTTAAGGTGGGCAGAAGCAAATAACCAAATTTCAATGGACTGTTTGAAGGTCAGAGTTTGCAGAATACTGAAAACTGCATTGGACAAGTTGACCAGCTGTGAACACAACTTGCTGGGATTTGCCCAGCTGTCTTGAGAAACTCTAACCAACTTCTGATAATGAATATCATTCTGTAGTCTTGCCTGGGTGTCACAACCAGCTCTCAATGGAACCCACTGTTAAGCCTTGGGGTGTGGAGGGGGGGAGGAGCTGGGACTCCATAATTGTAAAAGGATCAGGTATGCTTGTCGTATCTTTTAGGGGTAGAAATCAGTGATTTTGTATCTTAGAGTTTAGAGTTTTAGCATTTCCTGGTCTCTCTGAGGATATCAAAAGAGTCCATCGCTTATCATCTTGTTCTCAAATGGAAGAAATTTGCCCAACAAAAGTGTGTCGACTGTTCAATTTTATGTTCATCTTAATAATGTTCATTAGCTTGTTATTACTGGTATCTCTCAGGGGTTAAAAATCGTCCAGCCACGCCCTTCCTAAAAGACTTCTGGTATCTTTTAGGGGTATTTTTCAAAATTTCTGATGAGAATACCTGATCCTTTTACAATGGAGTCCCCCTAGGCTGTTAAGTAGGCCAGTATTCCCAATTTTGAAGTAGTGGTATTTTGTAATCAGCAGCCCAAAGGGTAATTTATGAGTCACTCCACAATAGTGTGGTTTGTCCACTAAAGTAGCTAGTGCTAATGAGCTTTTATCATGTAATTCCAAAAGTCACAGTACAGAAATATAATTACCATAGCTGGAAAGAGCACGTCAAAATTAGTAAAACTGTGAAGTTTGAATGAAGTAACTTTCAAACTCACGAAGATATGAATTTTCCGAAATCGAAATTTTGTATGAAAACATTCGCTGGTAGGACCAATGATGCCTACCAGCAAAGGTTTTCTTACAAATTCATACTTTTCAAAAATTCATATTCTCGCGAGTTTTGGATTTAATTCCTTCAAACTTCACTGTCTTGCTAATTTTAACATGCTCTTTCCAGCTATGGTAATTTGTTTTCTGTTTTACGAATTTAAAAATACCTGATAAAAGCTCATTGAATACCAGTGGTTGTTAAAAATGCAAGTTTACCACAAGCTCTTCAAGTGAACACTAAGCACAATTGACTTACCAATCCATTGCAACATGTACTCCTTGATTACCAGTAACAGCCAAGGCCTTCTCTCTGATAGCATTTTAAAACATCAACATGTCAAAAAAATGCATATGCTTGAAGCTAAATATTTTAACCTCTACATGAATTATTCACAGCAACTTTTTAATTAAAAACATTTATGGCTAAGTAGCATATTTATCAGTGTCACATAATAATTTTGAGAATTACATATGAGTATCTTTCAAGAGTCAAAATATTTGTACAACAAATTCACTAATTTCGTTGTCAAAAGTAAAATTATTTTTTGCAATTCAATCAGCTTAAATGACTGACTTCAGTACAAGTTGAAGTCTATAAATATTCATTTCACTTACGCTCGATTTTGTGGAAATCCCATTTCCATTAATGTTTCTACTTCATTGGACATGGCTGCAATTTTCCCCTTGTCCTAAATCAAATATCTTTTTTTACAAAATCACCAAAAATTGACCAAAACTGGAGTTGGAGAAATCCAAAGAAATCCAGACTTCCAATATAAGCCCGCGTGCATTGGTCAGCGAAGTAGTGTCCAGGCCTTTTGAATATACTCGGCCAGGTGAAACGGAAGTGAAGATGACAGCAATCATATCAACAGCCAAACGGAACGATATCGATGATTCCCAGCTGATCAAATAGTGCAACGGTTTCATTATACAAGATGTGATATTGTATTTGACAAAGGCTTTATTAGACATGGACACGTCAGAGAATCGAAAGTGCTCATATTCAGCTAAGTAAATAAGAGAGAGATCTTGATGAGAAAATCTCCAAGTAAGACTTGCCCTGATTATTCGAAATAGGCAGGCCCAAAGGTAGGTTTAGTACTAAAATTATTACACTTTTGGATGCTTCATGTTTTATATTAAAGGCTACATAAGTATTGGAAAAGCCTGCTCCCTGGTCTTAGATTGTATCGCTTCGTTTAGCAAACAGCTGCTTTCACCGGGGGTAATCTTAGCTGTGATCCCCTAAAATCGTAGAAACTGATAGTTTGGGATATGTTACCTTATAAATACACAAGTTGACCATAGCCTTTGAGACATCTGCGCCTTCCAAACGAGCAAGTTCAAGTAAAATTGTTTGTTTAGATCAGAATTATTGTTGGCTGAATTGTATAGAATGCATATGCATGTGTAGTAGCTAGAGCATATTATTACACTGTTCTTAATTCTTGAGCATATCAATTATTGTTCTTCCAAAGGCTGGTTCCATATCCTTAAATTACCATGGTTACAGCCCCAGTTATACTCCATAAAAGGTCTAAGAAACCAGATGTTAAATCTCAAAACTCCAAGAACAAGGATGTGGTTTCCAGACAAGGTAGCCAGGAAGATCAAGAGTATGCTCCATTAGCATTGGTTGAAATAAGTTTGTACTGGATAGCATGGATGTCAGTCCTTGGTTACATAATGTTTAAAGTGTATCAAGCTTCCAGTGGTAAGTGTAGGGACTTCAGATGACTGGGGAAGGTGGGAGGTACGTACCTGACGAGAAGGAACCAGGCTTCTGAGTGTAACTGTTGATCCCTCCCCTCCCCCCATTACTAACTATAATATAGGCTTATTTTGCATGATTGCAAGACAGCAGGCAGAATAAAAGAATTTCCTCTGATTGCATGGGGGTCTTTTAATTTTGAAATGATTTAATTGTTCCTGGCATCCAAGGGGGTGGCACTAGGATGGCACTAGGATCATCCCACACCCTCCAACAAATTCCTGGTTGCTCCCTTCCCCATTTCTTGGGTCTCTGTTCTCACACCCAACATTACCCCCAACCACCACACATCTGAGGGGTCTCTGTTTTAGTAGAATCTTGTCTTTTAGATTACAAGGACTATATGTATCCTGAAGATTTTGGTGAAGGCTGGAAAATCATTGGGCGCTCCAAGGTAGGATTGAAAATCATACTCTATCAAGATTATTTAGGTTACAGTATTAAAGTTATTGCAGAGTGAGACAGGTAGCAAAGTAAAAAGCAAAGAGGAGGGAGGGCGGGGAGCTATCATGACTGTATTTTGACAACTTGCCAGACTAGACCTTACCTTCCCCCCCCCCCCCCCCCCCACACACACACACACAAATGTCTGAGTCTGAAAAAAACAAAAGAAATCAGCAGAAAAGCATCTTAAGCTTTTACAAGAAAAATTCTTGTCTTGGAGTCTCACAAAGTTTTGCCTCCACCATTCACCACCTGTGATAGGGGCTGTATAATTATTTCTGCTTCTTGGTAAGCTACAGCTTTCAGTGTTCCAGATAAGAAATGTACCTGACATGTCAAACTGTTTAGATAGAGATGTCTATTTGACCTACTTAAAGTATCATTTGCTTAAAAATGAACTGGAACAAGTACTTGCTCTAGAATTCAGTCTGAAACAAGTTATTTCTTACCAGGATATTACTGACATAGAGTGGGAGTTTTGGCTGAAGTTTAAGTTATTGTTGCTAATAGCATTCAGTCTTCATTCTATTGGAGGTCAAGTATTTGCTCATATCCTTCCTAAGGTATGTTGATACATGGAAGACTTAGCATTACTCTACCTTTGTTTCTTATGTAATTTACACCCTTGTTGAAATGGGATTCCTGTGGCACAGGTAACCCGAAGTCAAGGGTAGGAACACCAGGTACCCTGAATCTTCATGTGATCCTCTTTCTGCCAGCATTCACCCACAATCCAAAAATCATCTCACCAATCAATAGATTGATAAACTTACTTTGATGGTGTGCAAACCAAGTACCATGATACCGCCGCTTGGGGTGGTTCGGAGGTTCGAACGAATCCCCCTTCCCCACCCCCCTTGGCTACTAATACTTTCCCCCTAAGAAATTAACTACAGTCATATTGAAGCATTTCTCTCTAAATGAACCTTTGGTGAATGCTGATGAATTATGGTTTCATCAAAACCCCGACCTTCAGCTATTTATTTTAACGATTTCTTAGTTTTAACAACCAAAGCATTTTTCACCATTTCTATTTATTCTTTTTTTCTGTTTTCTCTCTCTTTTTAATAATTGACAACCAATTTTGATTTTTAGACAGGAAAAGGAAAAAAAAAACGAAAAAAAAAAAAAAAACACCGGCCCTCCCGGTTTCGAACCCGGCTCTTACATCTGCTCATTTGCTTCACAGTTCAAGGGTTTCCCAACTGCGCCACGGGATCGCGTAATTTGCACAACAATAGATAGCCAATTCACAAGATACACTAGGTTATTTTGTTCTCCAAATCCCTCAGTAGACCAGTTAGCCTAGTGGTAAGGTGCAGTTACTTACGGCCTAGGATCCGACTGTTTCCTCCCTCTTTGACCGCGAATCTAGCTGCGTTCTACCGGATAGCGCGGAAGGGGCCGAAATCTCCATCCTATACGTAACATGCGACGATCCAGCGATTTGTCTGGATGCATGGTCCGATTTTTTGGGTCTTGCATAAAATTAGCATACTAATTTCTTTGGGTACCGGATTCGAGTCCTGCCTGCACCAACAACTTTTCTTTTTTTTTTCTTTTCTTTTCTTTTCTTTTTTTTTTTTACTTCAATTTTGATTCAGTTATGTTTTACTCTTATCTTTAAATCAATACAACAAGCAAATAAAGAACGAATCTCTTAATGACAGAAAATACAAATATCTTCACTTAATTGTACAAGCGGCTGAGGACAGACGGCTAAAATTTGCCGTTTGACGGTTGACGTAATTGTTAATCTTAAGGTCTCTATTGTCACCTAATGCCGCCTAATGTCACCCAAACTCATGCAGTTTGACTAACTTTATGAAACAAACGTTGCCAAATGTCACCCTAAATCGTCCAATACCGCTCAATGCCACCCGCCGTTGCCCAATACGGCGACATTGAACCCCAGTGTAGGCCTTGACACAATGACGCCTGCTGTCAAAAGGCCTTCTGTCAGTAGTATACAAATGAGAGTTCTGGGTCCGGTGCAAGGCGGCGCCCGCCGGTGCAGGGGAAGTCACGCCCCCGATAGAGGGGAGGTCACGCGACAAGCACTGTCGCGTGACCTCCCCTCTATCGGGGGCGTGACTTCCAAGGGAGGTAAGGGAAGTCACACAACAGCGACCAGGGAGTCACGCGCCGGGATTCCGCTTGCAGGATTGAAAACTCCATTGCGCAGCAACCAAACAAATATTCCGGAGCAGAAAAACAAAATAAATTCTTTTCGGTGCGTCTGAGTAAGCTTCCATCACTCGTGCGACCGAGGAACAAACGTAATACTGAGAACTCCGTTGCGCAGCAACCGAGCAACGTTTTCGGAATTTCAAACAAAAGAACGAAGTGGTAGTGCCACGCTTAAGGGTCTATTGTGTTCGATTCAGCCACCCGCAAAAGTATTGTTTACCATCAGGCCGATTCTTGCATAATTGGCTAAAGAATTTGGGCCGTTATAAAATCTTCAAACGACCGAAAAACGTCCTAAAAACGGTACAAAAATTTCAGTTCAGCGAAGAGCTAGGCCACTCACTTTTGAGTCTTAGAGAGAACTACAAGGGAAGTCAAGATGAGCTGTCCTGAAGAGAGTTTCTTGTCTCAACAACACAAGGAATCAAATCGAATGCTTGCTCGTTATGTATGTCAGTCGTTAAAGCAAGAAAATGTAGGACTAGTAGATGAGGAAACGGTCTATCAAATCTTAATAAATGGAGCTGATGATGAAGATCAAACTTTGGACTATAGAGACACTGTTGGATTTATAGAAGCCTATCGATATCTTCACAGACTGGCTTCGGACGTCTTGGAAATTGGATTATTAGAGAACAATATCATATGCGAAGTTCACAAAATACTGATGGAACATCGTAGTCATTTATGTACCGTAGGGCAATACAGCGTGAAAGAAAGGTTGACAGAATTTGAAGGAAAATTACACTATTATACGAGATTTTGTGACATTGACCAAACCATGCAGATGATAATCGATGAATTTAACCGCCGGCTGGATGAGATCCACCGTAAAAGTCTACGCACAACAGATAGATTAGATTCTTTGGAAAGTTTAATTCACTTAAAGTGCTACTCTGATCAAAAAACGGCGAAATTCTATTTAGCAGATACTTTGTGAAATAAATCTTCTAGGGACTATTGATCACCAGTTAAAATATCTTTTTAGAATTCAAAAGGGAAGTACTAGATTTTTAGCGTTCATTTTAGATGTCAGTGACGTCATCGACTTAACTCATGGATTTACTCCATACATTTCTTTGTATTTTATGACTTGAATTATTCTATTCATTTCTGCTCTAATAATTTTGCTTAAAAGTTTTCTTGCAGTTAATGTGTCAAGGATTAATTGCATGGTCAGTGATCTGCAATTGAAAAAAATTACACTGAGATATTTTGATTGCAAAATACAAAGAAATGTATGGAGTGAATCCATGAGTTAAGTCGATGACGTCACTGGCACCTAAAAAGAACGCTAAAAATCTAGTACTTCCCTTTTGAATACCAAAAAGATATTTTAACTGGTGATCAATAGACCCTTGCGAGGGTTTATTTCACAAAATTTCTGCGAAATAGAATTTCACCGTTTTTTGATCAGAGTAGCACTTTAACGTCATGGCTCGTCTACAAATTTTTGCAAATACACCCCTTTGGCGATGGCAATGGAAGGATGGTCCGACTTTTGTACACTTACATCATGGAAGCCTTTGGCCTTCCCTTTCCAGCCCCTTTATTTTGGTATACTAAAGAAGAGCTGCAAACAAAGGACGGTTACAAAGAATACATTACATGGTGTAAACTTTTATCAAATATCCGCCTAACCCTTGATTTTAAGGAATTAGAGCTTGATATGTTGCGTGCTTTAGGCGAATGTTGTAAGGAATGCAAACAGTTGTCCAAAAATAATAAAAAGTAGAAATATACGGAAGACTAACAGAATATATTTTGTTATACAATGACCAATCAGAAAAAGACTAGTACCTTTGTCATAGGAAGATAGACTCTCTTTTCAAAGCAGCTAAAGACAAATATTTTTGTAACATTTGTGTGCCGAGAACATATATGGTCTTCCTGATTTTGTCAATCTTTACACTTTTGTTTTTAAATGTTTGTTTGAAAAATAAAGACGAAAGTTTGAAGATCATTTTTTGTTGATTCTTATATAACATTCTTTGAAAGTATAACATAACTCTGGAGGTTCCTCTAGTAACCATGGAAACCATCCTTCGAGCTGATCCACAGGTATCCCATGTAGTGTAGATTTTAGTATTTTAGTTAGATTCTAGTATTCTGGTATAGATTCTAGTATTCTAACTAGATTCTAGCATTCTAATACCTTCTACCAGATTCTAGTATTCTAGCTAGATTCTAGTATTCTAACTAGATTTTAATATAGTCTAGTGTAGATTCTACTAGATTCTAGCTAGATACTAGATTTTAATATAGTCTAGTGTAGATTCTACTAGATTCTAGCTAGATTCTAGATTCTACTAGATATTAGATTCTACTAGATACTAGATTCTAGCTAGACACTAGATTCTACTAGACACTAGATTCTACTAGATTTTAATATAGTCTAGTGTAGATTCTACTAGGTTCTACTAGATTTTAACATAGTCTAGTGTAGATTCTAGTATTCTGGTATAGATTCTAGTATTCTAGATTAGATTCTAGTAGGGGTGATAGCCTGATAGCTGTCGATAGCCTGATAGCCTGCTATTTGATAGCCTGATAGCCTGCTATCGATAGCTATTAGTCTATTGATAGCCTGCTATCGATAGACTAATAAATATGCGAAGACGTAAAGACTGCAGGAGGAAGACGTAAAGACTGCGGGAGGAAGGTGTAAAGGCTGTCGGAGGTTCCCTTCGGGCGGCTTTGCCGCCGCGGGCGGCTTTGCCGCCGCGGGGACCTCCGACAACCTTTACACCTTCTACAGGCTATCAGGCTATCAAATAGCAGGCTATCAGGCTATCGACAGCTATCAGGCTATCACCCCTACTAGAATCTAATCTAGAATACTAGAATCTATACCAGAATACTAGAATCTACACTAGACTATGTTAAAATCTAGGAGAACCTAGTAGAATCTACACTAGACTATATTAAAATCTAGTAGAATCTAGTGTCTAGTAGAATCTAGTGTCTAGCTAGAATCTAGTATCTAGTAGAATCTAATATCTAGTAGAATCTAGAATCTAGCTAGAATCTAGTAGAATCTACACTAGACTATATTAAAATCTAGTATCTAGCTAGAATCTAGTAGAATCTACACTAGACTATATTAAAATCTAGTTAGAATACTAGAATCTAGCTAGAATACTAGAATCTGGTAGAAGGTATTAGAATGCTAGAATCTAGTTAGAATACTAGAATCTATACCAGAATACTAGAATCTAACTAAAATACTAAAATCTACACTACATGGGATACCTGTGGATCAGCTCGAAGGATGGTTTCCATGGTTACTAGAGGAACCTCCAGAGTTATGTTATACTTTCAAAGAATGTTATATAAGAATCAACAAAAAATGATCTTCAAACTTTCGTCTTTATTTTTCAAACAAACATTTAAAAACAAAAGTGTAAAGATTGACAAAATCAGGAAGACCATATATGTTCTCGGCACACAAATGTTACAAAAATATTTGTCTTTAGCTGCTTTGAAAAGAGAGTCTATCTTCCTATGACAAAGGTACTAGTCTTTTTCTGATTGGTCATTGTATAACAAAATATATTCTGTTAGTCTTCCGTATATTTCTACTTTTTATTATTTTTGGACAACTGTTTGCATTCCTTACAACATTCGCCTAAAGCACGCAACATATCAAGCTCTAATTCCTTAAAATCAAGGGTTAGGCGGATATTTGATAAAAGTTTACACCATGTAATGTATTCTTTGTAACCGTCCTTTGTTTGCAGCTCTTCTTTAGTATACCAAAATAAAGGGGCTGGAAAGGGAAGGCCAAAGGCTTCCATGATGTAAGTGTACAAAAGTCGGACCATCCTTCCATTGCCATCGCCAAAGGGGTGTATTTGCAAAAATTTGTAGACGAGCCATGACGTTAAGTGAATTAAACTTTCCAAAGAATCTAATCTATCTGTTGTGCGTAGACTTTTACGGTGGATCTCATCCAGCCGGCGGTTAAATTCATCGATTATCATCTGCATGGTTTGGTCAATGTCACAAAATCTCGTATAATAGTGTAATTTTCCTTCAAATTCTGTCAACCTTTCTTTCACGCTGTATTGCCCTACGGTACATAAATGACTACGATGTTCCATCAGTATTTTGTGAACTTCGCATATGATATTGTTCTCTAATAATCCAATTTCCAAGACGTCCGAAGCCAGTCTGTGAAGATATCGATAGGCTTCTATAAATCCAACAGTGTCTCTATAGTCCAAAGTTTGATCTTCATCATCAGCTCCATTTATTAAGATTTGATAGACCGTTTCCTCATCTACTAGTCCTACATTTTCTTGCTTTAACGACTGACATACATAACGAGCAAGCATTCGATTTGATTCCTTGTGTTGTTGAGACAAGAAACTCTCTTCAGGACAGCTCATCTTGACTTCCCTTGTAGTTCTCTCTAAGACTCAAAAGTGAGTGGCCTAGCTCTTCGCTGAACTGAAATTTTTGTACCGTTTTTAGGACGTTTTTCGGTCGTTTGAAGATTTTATAACGGCCCAAATTCTTTAGCCAATTATGCAAGAATCGGCCTGATGGTAAACAATACTTTTGCGGGTGGCTGAATCGAACACAATAGACCCTTAAGCGTGGCACTACCACTTCGTTCTTTTGTTTGAAATTCCGAAAACGTTGCTCGGTTGCTGTGCAACGGAGTTCTCAGTATTACGTTTGTTCCTCGGTCGCACGAGTGATGGAAGCTTACTCAGACGCACCGAAAAGAATTTATTTTGTTTTTCTGCTCCGGAATATTTGTTTGGTTGCTGCGCAATGGAGTTTTCAATCCTGCAAGCGGAATCCCGGCGCGTGACTCCCTGGTCGCTGTTGTGTGACTTCCCTTGCAGCACTGTCGCGTGACCTCCCCTCTATCGGGGGCGTGACTTCCCCTGCACCGGCGGGCGCCGCCTTGCACCGGACCCAGAACTCTCATTTGTATACTACTTCTGTCTGATGTTTATTTATTTATTTTTTCAGTTCAAAGTCTGGTTTTACCTAATTTACACCCTAGTGTTCCTGACTGTAGCACTTGGTATATGTCCTGTGTTATATCTTCTTGTACACTGTACAATTATGTACATATGTGCTTTGACCCAATCTGTGATGCTAGTCTGGGGAGCAGCTCTTACAATACTTGCGTCACTTCAACTAGAAGCACTACGGGATTGGCAGGTAATGTGACAATAGCTGGAAAATAATTATGGGAAAGTGGAGAGGAGGAAGCAGTCCATCACGTTCTTTTCATGTGTATGTTTCTTACTTTCTTGTTTTTTTGTTCTATTTCTTTTATAAATACAACATTGTTTTCAAGCACATAGAGTATTGACCAAAAATTCAAAAAAAAAATTCGAAATGTTCGCTGTATACGCGTCTTCAGCTAATGAGAGCGCGCGTTATATGATGATTATTTTATAATCATATTTGAATTCTCGTTTATCTTTCTTTTCGCATTTCACTGAACTTACATACATGTGGTCATGTGCCGCTGTTAGCATAATTACTCCCTGCGATTTAGGCGATAGGCTACCGTGAGCACCAGAAGTCACACAATAGGCGAAGTTTTCCGGCATCAAAGTACAAGTATTTGTTCATTTAACGTCTCATTTTTCTTTCCCAGTTCCAGTACCTGACAGATAAACAAGAACACACTGACTTTACACTCTTCGTTGCTCTAATGTCCATTCTACGATGCTTAAGTTTTTCACTCGACTACTGCTGGAGACGTGAAGACGAGGGTTCATCCCAGTCATACTCCTTGTTAGATCTTCTGTCTTTTAACTTTTATCTTCCTCTCTTCAACAATGGCCCCGTCATGACCTACGACACTTTTCATAAGCAGGTAAAATTATTCCAAAAGTAGCTCTCAAAATGTTCCCAAAAGCTTTTATTACTGACACATGTTTGTCAAATGCTGTGGTCCATGGTTCGATTCCCGGACGCGGCACTTCATGTGAGTTGAGTTTGTTAGTTCGTTCTCTCCCTTGCTTCGAGGGTTTTTCTCCGGGTCCTCCAGTTTTCCTCCCTGCATCATAAACGAACTGGTGAGTCGAGTAATTGATTGCAAAATATTCAAGGTAGAGGTAGAGGTAGTGAGTGTGAGAGTATAGCGTCTAAAGGATCCCTGAGAGGATGTTTTGAAAAAGTCCCTAAAAGAAAAGGGCCCAAAGTCGTCTCAGGAGAGAGATACAAACTCCCTTCACCCCTCCCCTACATCCGCCATTGGACGTTATAGGTTTCTTGTAACACAGTTTTCTTATCACAGTTTCACCAACCACAAAGATCCTTCTCTAAACAAGAAATCCTCTCCATAATCTGGGATTCTTTCCGTACATTCTGGTGGTACATATTCTTGGAAGTCTATCTCCACTTTTTCTACTCATCTGCTATCGTCAGAGAGGCACCGTTATTTAAGAGCCTGTCAGGCTGGACATTATCTGGAATTATTTATTCTCAGCTACATATATTTCTTACTAAATATGTCGTTTTGTATCGATTTTCTGGGTTGTTTGCTCGTCTTGATGGTTTGGATCCACCACGAGTACCACGATGTGTATCTACGTTGTACACTTTTACTGATATGTGGAGGTAGGTTCCTGTCGTAAATAGCATAGATATCAAAATTGAGGGAGGTGAAAACGATTTTCCTTGGCAGTTGACGTCTTAAGGGAAACAGGACGAATAATGATTATTGAGAGATAAACAGCGAGTTCAGTAAAGTGAACGAAACAAAGATTTAAACAAAGTCAGAAAAAAAAACCCCGAAAGACAGAAGGAAAAGATGAAAGAAAAGCAAGCAAAAAAGGAAGGAAGGACCGAAAGGAACGAACGAACGAAAGGAGGGAAGGAATAATAAAGGAACGAAAAAGGGAAGGAGCGAACGAACGAGCGAGCGAAAGGACGAAAAGAAGGAAGGAAGGACGAGGGACGGGCTGAAGGAAGGAAAGAAGGAAGAAGAGAGAGGAAGAAAGAAAATATACAGGGAGAGACAAGGGAATAGAAGGAGGGAGGAGAGAGGAAAGAGGTAGGCGGGCAGGCTGCAGGAAGGGAAGGAAAAGAACTGAGGCGAAGCAATTGATCTTTTCAAAAATCTCTATTTGTTTACTTTTCTATATTTGCTATTCTTTGTATAACCAGATATTTTGATCGTGGGCTTAACGTTTGGATGAAAAGGTCAGTGGAAAATATTACTTGGTCATGTTTCGTAAGGAACGTCAGATGACACTCTTCTCTCATTTCAGGTACATTTATATTCCCATGGGAGGGTCCCGCCGCGGGATTTTTCGCCAGTTTCTTGGTTCATTTTTAGCGTTTGGTTTTGTTTGGGCGTGGCATGGTGCCAATCAAGACACAATGTGGTGGTTCATTCCTAACTGGTTGGGCGTGGCCATAGAGGGGATTGCCGCATTTACCATAAAGCAACCACAAGCAAAGAAGCTTCAGGTTCGAATATCTTTGAATTTCCAGCGTTGTTCACATGGACATAAGCATAAGCACAACAAACACAGACTCAGTAATGTACTGCTCTCATTAGCAGCGCTTGTCTTTTCTCTAGTGACATAAGCATAAGCACAACATACACAGACTCAGTAATGTACTAGCCCAGTTCTTGAAAGCCCAATTAGCGCTAAGTGAAAATCCAGAATTGACTCCTAGGAAAACAATTTTGTATTCATGTTTTATGCAACCAAAACATGCTATGATTATATTAATTACTAGAAAACTACTAAAATCCTTTGCAGTCTTGGAGTGTACACTGTGGACTTAGTGCGACGTTTTTTGAAATAGGTGTATATGGTTATGCTAATCTGCACTTATGCTTATGACACTATACTATGAACAAAGCCTACATATTATTCCTCTGACACAATTAAAGATGACGTCATCTTATCACACCTTTTTAATGGTTTACAGGAACGCCTGTCTCCGCGCATGCGTCGTCGAATCCATGCAGCAATTTGCACCATTCCTTGTGGATGCTTAATTCTGAGTAACATGGTGTTTCTTATTGGTCCACGACCAGTCTGGTTTTACATTTATAGAATATTCTATCAAGGTAATTATTGTCTTAATCGTCATCATTGACACCATTATCGATCATCATCGTCGTTGTCGTCATTATCATCATCATCATATTATTATTATTATTGCTAATAGTGGAGTAGTGTGAGATTGCCGTTATCGGCACTATTAATCATCAACATCATTACATCGTTCTAGTATCCCATTCTATTGGTGCTTTTTGTATAACTCCCATTATCAATCACTACCAATGCTTATAACATCCTAATCATTAATCATCATTAATAGTTTTATTATTATCATCATCACAATAATGCTTATCTAGCCTTTTCCGTGGGCAACACTCGAGTTTTTGGAAAAAGAGCGGTCTATCGGGTTTCCTGGCCTGTTTTGCAAAGTCTTCGAGCGTGAAGACCTAGGCAATAGTCCAACTCCGAGATCCTTCACCTGCCACATACAAAGGATTTAGAACGAGGCTACGTGCTAAAACTTTTGTCTTGTTACGAATGACTGAGCTTTATGCACATAGCCTTGTCTTGATATTTTTGTATGTGGCAAGTGAAGTTTATCTCGGAAGTCGGCCATTGCGACAGTGTGAGTGTTGCTAGGCTAACACTTGTCATCGTTATCATTATAAATGAACTGAATTGTTATCCTTCTAGGTTTTCCCGTGTCAACTTTGGTTTGTCTGTCCTGTCTGTATTTATCCATACAAACCAACATCGATTTGAATCATTACAAAGGCGGGAAATGGTGACCACGTGACACATGACGTCATGCATGCTTATGGTTCGTCGTGTGCAACCAATTCTTAACTCGTGGATACATGCACGAAGTGGGAGAACGAGTTATTGTTAGGGGCTATAGAATATGCAAATGTACACATTGAGGATGAAATCTTGGGTTCGTCCGTGGCAACTCGTGGATATGCGAAGAAAAAGATCCATCCACTCCAAAGCCAATGCGGCTAGATTTAGTTTGCGCATTGGAGCTGCTGTTCATTATCTCTTAACAACCCATTAATTACGTCTATTTTCTTGGAGGGTCGATTTATCAGGGCTCTACTGTACCATGCCAACCGAAATGTAACGATTGAATACACTGAACTAATAAAATATTGTTTATTTGAATGTCATATGATGCACATTTTAAAACAATGCGTTTCAGTCGTGGCATAAAGCAAGATTTACTCCTGCATCGCAAGATATGATTATCAGCCTAGGATAGGGTTAATTAATAATATACCAAAGAAGTCAAAACCAATCTCCTGTTACTGTTGGATGTACATTTGATACAAATGGACTCACAGTTACAATAGCTAGGTGCATAACAAATTCTGTTGACGCTATACAAACTAGTTTTCTTTACATATACCGAGAGACAGATTTCAAAGGTACAAAATATCAAACATCGTTAATTTAAAGGCCCCACCGCTACACAATTTAAATTCAGGTGACCTGATAAGCAGCATAAGCCACTTCACGCTTTCGTCCGCCATTTTGAATTGGGGCAAACGCGCCAAAATTGATAGAAATCTGGGTCACTTTGACTTACCATAACTCAACTTGATTTTGTCGGATTTTCAAAATTTAAACATCGGTGATTTGCAGACATGCATGCCATATGTCGGACTGAAAATAAGACTCGTGCAAGTATTTTAGCTACGTTTTTCAAGTCCATCTTTTTCTCGCTAATGGTCTTAATATTTACGTGCCGAACGTAT
Source organism: Telmatactis stephensoni (assembly GCA_029948255.1). Classification (NCBI taxonomy): domain Eukaryota; kingdom Metazoa; phylum Cnidaria; class Anthozoa; order Actiniaria; family Isophelliidae; genus Telmatactis; species Telmatactis stephensoni. The sequence continues at coordinate 63,476 of JALIZF010001624.1, forward strand.
AATTTTGAAAACAAAAATCCTCTTTTTCTCAACTTGTAATCTTCCAATATTTATCATGTAAACGGGCATAAAAGACAAAGCCAATATCGTTTCAAAAAAAGACATTTTTAAAAATACGATAAAAATGAGCCGAATTATGGAAAGCCAATGAGATCCAGATTTTGGCGCGTTTGCCCCAATTCAAGATGGCGGTCAAGTGGTTTCTTACATGTCTGCAAAATATCGTGTAAAAGCAAACGCTGGAGGGGCGGATCCACAAATCGGAAACTCTCTAGAGATGGCGGTAAAGTAACAAGACGAAGAGGGCCCAAAGTTGTCTCAGGAGATGGCGCCCATCCCTGCACCCCTTCCCTAAACGCACCCCTGGGCTGATAGTTATTAGTGTTGGTCTAAAGCTCGATATCAGAATTTAAATGATAAAATTTTACAGCACGTTTCCAATAGATGCAGGAAACTTGTCATGGTGACATTTAAAGGGAACCTAACCGCTGACCACAATGAGTGCTTGTAAATTCATTATTTCCAAACTTTCTTCTTGGACAGATAGTAATAAGCATAAAAACCTATCAAAGAGAGTAAACGAGAAACATGTTAAAATATATAATTTACCAAAGAAATTGTTTTGTCGTCCTTAGTAACGAAGTTGCTAAGCAACCGAATCCTTGCGTCACAACTTTTATAAACAATGCTCCTAATGACAAAACCGCACCTCACCTAGCAATGGATATACTTAGGAACCACATTCTTACCTAGTAACCAAGTAGCTTAGCAACCATATAATTCGACGCGCATGCTCACGTGATTGTGCCACGTTCGTGGAAGAACTCTCAGCCAGCGAGTTTTAACGGGTGCTTGGAAATGTATTTCGATTTATTGTGTTTTGATCAGTGTTTCCAATAAATATCTGAAAATAGAAAGTATTCATCAATAGTCCCCTTCACAGTTCTTTGCGCCATCTTGAAAGGTAGCCATGCCTTTGCATCGAAGCGAGACATGTACAAACGGTGAGCTTGCAATGATAAAGACTTGTGAATAATTGTCCTAGGTGTTAAAGAAGGTATCTATCATTGCACGCTCACCGTTCGTCTCGCTTCGATGCAAAGGACACGGCTACTTTTCAAGATGGCGCAGGGAACTGTGAAGGGGACTATTCTTTTTTTGGAAAAAAATCATTGTTGGACACAAGGAAAGTAAACGTCCAAACCAAAAATCGCTACAGGAAGTCCAGTACCTTTTCTCGTCCATCTTTCTGAAGAATGAACCAACTACTTCCATCAGTCTGACGATGCCACTTTGTAAGTCTTAACCCACTCTTTACTTGCGCTGTATCCAAGGACCTTGCGTTGCTATGCCTGTTACCATCTTCTTTGTTACCAAGGTCTATTTGTAACCATGGTGATGGATCATAGGTCTTCGCGTTCCATCCTGAAGGCCAGGTCTCAAGGTTCAGACGTGCGCGATGGGCACCAAAGCGTTTATGGTTGTTGAATCTTGCTGATGATGCCTTCAGGTGAGCATCGGTGATCGCGCCATTTTCCATTCCTAGTGGCTCGTCACACTTGCCTGTCACGTGTCAAAACAAACTTATGAAACTCATAATAATTCAAGGACAACTTTATTGAAAAGTGAGTAGTATTAGTTATCAAATAAATATGAAATTAATTGTTATTGTGAATACTACTCAGATGGTACACATGCATACACGGGTGGCGGTACAGCCTCGATCTGTTGACAACGACTCGCTTTACATGTCTCGATCTAATAGATTCTAGTGGAATTACCATCGAGGATAGTCGAAGTCTCGATGGGAGAGTTGCCTTACGAAGCTGCATCACCTAGTATACAACAAAATGACTTTAAACCATGGTTACCTTTACAAACAGTCTTGTTACCCTGTTTGACTGGGAACTGGCCGTTAGGACACAGACAAGTGTAACCATGTGACTTCAAGAGACACAGGACCAAGACAACCACCATTGTTAACAGCACATGGGTTCTTTGGAGCTGAAATACAAGGGATTAAGTATTCATATCTACAGCACTTTTAGTATAAGTGTGGAAATATAGGAAGTCATGACACATTTACGGTAGGAATCTTCGAAGTGTTTTTAAAGACAACACGGAACTGAGACTGATCCCAGTACGTCGCGGTCCGTTTTAATTACACTTACACAAAAACTGTGCTATTTGAAAACCATATGAGATCTTTTCAGGTAAAACTACGATAGCTAGCTGGCTCATAGAGGTAACAGTATGGCGTAGCGAGAAACTATTTTCACTCTCGCTGTAGTTTCACTGGTTCAATTTTCAGTTTGCGCGTTGGAGCATAGTCTTCTGAAGTAGAGCAGATTTCGTATGAGTGTGAAACGGACCGCACCGTACCGTGATCGTGTCAGCTCTGTGTTGTCTATAAAAACATTCGAATTCCTGCCTTAACCGTGCCGTGCGGTGCCGTTTTCACATTCATATACGAAATCTACTCTATTTCAACATTCAGGCACGACATTGTACGACACAACATGTTGAACGACACGACTCACAATTGCACGAGAGGACACGACACGACACTGCACGTTACGTTACGACACGGAAGTAAGCGAGCATTCTTACCTTTAGCAGGACAGGGCCGCACGGCTTTTACATCAAATATTTTTCCATTCATCCCGACAAACGTTGAGAGAGGAGAATCAGGTGATTCAGACTGTACGCCAATTCGATGAACGACATTTTGGTTCCAGTTGGACCAGTATAAAGTGCGATTGTAGTAAGCGATGCCAAAAGGGTATGCTATACGTGAGATAACCTGTAACGCGAAAGAATGTACAATTAGAATCAGAATACCAATTTAGTATTGCTTTTATGGCCACCAGAATGTACCACCGTACCATTGCATTGTGTCTTTCAAAATTGTTGTTGTTAATTGTTGTGTATAATGCTTGTGTTGTGTAGTTTTATTTATGTTTCTTTGTGCTGTTTCGTGTTTATGATGTGGCGCGTTGTTGTGTTGCGTGTTGTGTTGTATTGCATGTATTGTATTATGTTGTGTTGGGTCGTGTTGCGTTGCGTTGCATTGTGGTGTGGTGTGTTTGAGTTGAACTGTGTCGAACTTGTATGGTATGGTGTAGTGTGGTGTATTTTGGTATACAAACGAGTAAACAAAAACATTCCAACTATACTATATACAGTTGTAAAGAAGACAAACCACCTTACAACCAGTAAATAATTCCCATACTACCAGCAGCTGTAAACAAAGACTTTCAACAGTACGACCATCAACACGACCGACGAGTGTACGAATTTGAGACGTTTCCCTCACCGTGCGCACGCTAAGTCCACCAAGATCCACACAACGTATCGACCACGAACCAGCATCAGTATAACACAGTTCATTAGTACTCTGTACCAATGTTAAACCGTTAGGAAGAACCAGGTCATCGTAGACTAACACACGACGATTACTACCATCCATGTTAGCGACCTCGATACGTGGGTGACGTCTCGTCCAGTCTGACCAGTACATTTTTCTATTGGACAATAATTCAACCAATCAGAAATGCGGAGGTTGGGAGCGGTGGATCATGTGACTTTATGATACCGCAGTGAATCATGGGAAATGATGACGACCGTGGTATATTATGGGAGATGAAAATATCCAGAATAAACAGTTTTACAAACTCTTCTATATAATCTGAAGAAGAACGTAGAGGTGTCCGTTTTATAGGGCTTAGTTTTAGTGTGATAATTCACCTGGATTTTTTCAGACGCGCACGTCGGGTAATGTTTGATTATAAACTTTATCGTATGCCAGCCTGCTGCACTGTTTTTTGACTGGATTCAATATGTTCGGACCGTTCTGCGACCAATGATTTGAAGAGAAGAACTACCAATGATTTAGATGGAAACAGGCTCGTCGCTTGGGGTGGTTCGAAGGTTCGAACCCCCTCCCTTCCCACAAAAAATACCTGCTTAGCTTAGGCTACTAGTATACTTTCCCTTAAGAAAGTACTTTTGGTGAATGCTGGTGAATTATGGTTTCATCAAAACCCCGACCTTCAGTTATTTATTCTAACGATTTCTTAGTTTTAACAACTGAAGTATTTCCCATCATTTCTATTTATTCTTTCATAATCTTTTTCGTTTTCTGTTTTTTTTTTTTTTTTTCTCTCTCGTTTTTAATTAACAAAAATTTAGATTTTGAGACAGAAAAGAAAAGAAAGAAAGGAAAAAAAAAAAAAAAAAAAAAAAAAAAAGCCGGCCCTAGGCGGTTTCGAACCCGGCTCTTACATCTGCTCATTTGCTTCACAGTTCAAGGGTTTTCCAACTGCGCCACGGGATCGCGTAATTTGCACAACAATAGATAGCCAATTCACAGGATACACTAGGTTATTTTGTCCTTCAAATCCCTCAGTAGACCAGTTAGCCTAGTGGTAAGGTGCAGTTACTCACGGCCTAGGATCCGACTGTTTCCTCCCTCTTTGACTACGAAGCTCGCTGTGTTCTACCGGATAGCGCGGAAGGGGCCGAAATCCAGCAAATGCGACGATCCAGCAATTTGTCTGGATGCATGGTCCGATTTTTTGGGTTTTGCATAAAATTAGCATACTAATTTCTTTGGGTATCGGGTTCGAGTCCTGCCTGCGCCAACAACTTTTCTTTTTTTTTTCTTCTTCTTTTTTTTTTAATGGATTCTATTTCTCTTCTCTAATTTTTCTTGGCTTAAAATTCTGGTCTTCAATGAAGAAAACTACATAAACTCTTTACATTCGTTTGATGCTTTCAAATTTTACGCAATTTAGAAAAACAAATTCCCTGATATAGAAGTTATCCAAAAAAATTAATTCTATGCACTTCCGGCCAAAGGCCAGCAAGACCTCTGATACTTATGCAGGTCATTTAAGTATTCCCTAATTCCACCCGAATATGGTGAAAATCGAACCTCCCCTATCAATATGCTTGCAACGGGCCTGGGAAACGTATTTAGTGCATTGCGAAATTTTCAATCACTCATCTAGAACGTTTCGTATTAGTTTAGATGACGGCTAGAACAGCTTCATGTAACAGGACCGAATAAGAAAGCATGCAGAGATCAAGACTACCCGGGCGTAGCGTGGATTTCTCGCGCGCGGTGTATGCAGCAGCCGTCAGGCCATTGAAGCCAAAGCCCTTGGAAAATCTAATTATTTTCTAATGATATTCGGAGTAGATATATGCACGTGCATACATGCCTATTGTATAAGCACGCTACACCTCTGGACTCTACCATATACGAGTATCATACCATGTACATAACAGAGAACGGGTTTTTTGTGTGTACTTACCCGTTTTGGGGGTCCACCAGGATAGCCCTAGGATTATCAAGTCCGTTTGAGATAAGCGCCCTACGATTGCTGCCATTTAGTGACGATACTTCGATGACATTAAGTGCTGAGTCTGTCCAATACAGGTTACGGCCAATCCAGTCCACCGCTAGACCTAAAACAAGATTGATTTCACGAGAAATTAATTAAATACGAGAAATTAAGGAATTCAATGGGAGACAAGAATAATGGAAAGGAAGAAAAAGAGAAGAGAAAAGTACGTAGAGAAGAGAAGAAAAGAGTAGAGAAGAGAAAGGAAGAGAAGAGGAGAGCAGAAAATGTAAAGGGAAGAAACAATCAGAGGAGAGGAGTTCTAAAAGAAGACAAGAGAGGAACGAAAGAAAAGAGAGCTAAGAGAAGGAAAATTAAGGAAAAATACGAATGAAAAATGAAAGAAGAGGAATTGAATTCAAGTCCGAAATAAAAATGGAAAAGAAAGATTCCTACCTTCAGGGCTTTTAACTTGTGACCTTTCAAACACCACTTTTCTATCAGTCCCATCATACTTAGCGCGCATGATACAACCCTCAATGACCTCAGTCCAATATATATACTCATCAACACAGTCATAGTCTAGTCCTACATTGAGCATCCCTTCGTGTTGAAAGACAAGTCCTATTGCATCGGGACGAGGCGGAAGGGACATTCGTTGGATACTGTTGCCTTTTGTGTAAACCAGCGATGATACGCCGTCTGAAAAAACAAAACGGAACGTGAGTAACAATAAAGTGCGACACCTTTTCGAGCATACAATTTACGGACAATGATCGACATGATAATGTTTTACAGTAAATTTTGTTTGTCCAATGTTCAGCAAGTGTTCGTCATGCCAGGGACCGCGGAGCCGGGGAGCTGGGGAGGGGGTGGGGGGGGGGGGGGGGGGGTGCTGCGGCCCACCCACTTTTTGAGAAATACGAAGAAAATTTAATGATTAGAGAGGTTTCAGCCCCCCCCCCCCACTTTTTAATGTGCTCCGCGGTCCCTGCATGCATGATCCACTTTGTGCAGAAAGAACAATAAGTTATCGCCGAAGAATTCGACAACTTCCCAAATCACAAAAAGACAAAAGTATTTCAAACTTTCATAATAATTTTCCATGTAGGTAGAGAAACACTTGGTTATGTCTTGGGCTCCAAGGCTTGCTTTCCCCTGCATTACAACTCACATTGTTTTTATATCCCTGTATAGAGACAAACCCTTGATATTTTAATCGGGTATAAATGGTTCCTATTGACTTACACCACTGACACTGCTTTCCTGAATATCCCTTTGGGCACTGACACTCGTTTTTACCCACACAAGTTCCTCCATTATGACAGCGACGACAAATCTCTACAATATATAGAAGAAAAATAAACGGTTATGAAACGGACACTTCAAGACCCCACGAAGGGCAGTACAGGTACTTACAACAGATCCTCCCTCGAACGGTACTACTTATAGATGGACAACAAGTATGTACCCAAGAATTACTTCTTACTAAAGATTTTAAATAACGCGCTTTTGGAAGTGAAATGTAACCCCCGAACCCCCGAACCTGAAGAGGAAAGAGCGAAGCGTTGTTATAGAAACCGGAATCCTTCCAGGGGATCCAGAGGAAATCTAAAAAATTAAAGAAAAATATCGCGAAGAAAATAGGCCAAACTCGTCTCAGGAGGTGGTGAGCATCCCTTGCACTTTTCCCCTTCAATCCATCCCTGCTCGCAAATTAATGTCCATTTTTAAATAAGGTCCCTAGAACGTGATGGGGCTTGCACGGTTATCGGTAATCATAATGAACTAATACTAAGCAGGTACTATCACACTTACTTTTACAGTAACCGTTAGCCTTCTTGTAACCTGCTTTACAGAGACAGGTAAATGTTCCAAAGCCGTTGATACACATGGCCATGTCAGGACATGGGTTCTTGTTACACTCGTTAATGTCTGATTAAAAACAAGTTTAACGTGGTCATTGTGGAATCTGAAGTGTAACTTTTGAGATGTTTTACACCACATGGTGGTCCCAGGCGAAGGGGGTCGGGGGTGGTGGTGGTGGTGGTGGTGGAGGTGGGGACGAGGAGGTGCGCGAAGTTTGTAAATTTTACCCAGGCCTCTTTTGGATAGAAACCTTACTGCCTACTTCTGTATTACCTTCATTATGAGGGAAAACTACGAGGCTTTTTGATTGTTGCTTTATGAGCAGTTGGCCTTGTTGTTGTTGTTGTTGTTGTTGTTGTTGTTGTTGTTGTTTTGGGGGGTGGGTGCTGTTGGACGCACTAGCCTTTTTGGGGTTTATCAATTTAGCGAAATGAACCTCCCGTCACTCTCCCGCCGCCTGGGGTTGTAGCTTAATAATAATGTAATAGATGTAAGTGTGGACGGACATATCCATGAATTTGATATATGATGACGGATGATGATGATGATGATACATGATAATATGATATGGTTGCTTGAATTTATTCTCGTGATCTGTGTAGGCGTAGTGTATGACCGCATGCAAATGCATTTTAAGATCTGACAGACAGACAGACAGACAAACAGATAGACAGACAGACAGACAGACAGACAAACAGACAAACAGACAAACAGACAGACTGCTAGAGAGCAGTCAAAGCCATACGCAATCGCTTGCACCTACTGGCTAACTAAAGCGGCCGCAGATCCGTACAAAACATTATTAATAGACTTTTTTCAAGTTTGTTCATACCGCTGTAAAATTAGACAACAGACGCATTGGCGCAGGGTTAGCCTCGAGTCAAGGTAAATTATTCGTAAAATACCAACGAGAAAAGCAAACCATTTTGACTAAGAACAATAAAGAAATCGATTTTATTCCCATGGGTCTTTCTTGAAAAGGAGGCTAACCCTGCATAAATGCACCTTTTGTCAAGAAGTTCAGCGGTCTCTTGTAATTGGAAACTGGACTATTATATGTTAGTAGCATTCCTTTGGTACGTTCACAGGTGTGGTCTAAGTAGAATGTTGGTCTTTATTCAGATGTGAACGAGTGTAAAATAATCTGACAGACAGACAGGCCGACAGACAGACAGATAGACAGATAGACAGATAGACAGATAGACAGACAGATAGACAGATAGACAGATAGACAGACAGACAGACAAACAGACAGACAGACAGACAGACAGACAAACAGACAGACAGACTAAAACAACAGAATTTCTTTGAATACCAATACAAACCTGTACATAAAATTCCATCTCCGTCAAATCCTTTCTTACACTGACATTCCTTGTCTAGCCCTCTACTGGTATTGGTTGTTATGCACACAGCGTTGAAGTCACACACCTTGCCTTCGCACGTACCATCACCTACAACGGCATTCAAAAATTTCCATCTTCATGTATGAGTCACTTTGAATCCCATCTACGCTAAAAGTAGATTGATTATGCATTGATTATGAGTGGAAAGGGAGATTGGACACAATAGAAGAGTTTTGCCTCTTCCATAACCAGCTCTTATGTGGGATTCGACATGAAGATCATCTTCATGTCTTAGGAAGATAGTCGTTTGCAGCGAGTCAATAAGCAGACTTCATAGATACAATTCATAAGTCTGATTATGAAGAATTTTCTTTGCTCTCTCGCTTCACGGTCGAGTCCTGCATGAACGATTTCTTGTCTCTGAAGAATCGAAGGCTGTACTAAATGGATGAGGAAATGAATAACTCGTGGATTTGCAATCCACGAGTTAAAAAGTAGCTATTGTAGTTTGCGCGGATGCGAACTTTAATTGGTTAACCTCAAAAGATGTACTTACTTTCGCAATGTTTGCCATCACCGACATACCCACGAACACACCGACAACGATACGATCCTATTTGATTGACGCATTCAGCTTTACGATGACACATAGAGTGTTTCAAAGTACATTCATCGATGTCTGAAAAACACGAGAATAGTTTTACTTCATTTGGTACGTAATCCAGAAACCGCATCATTAATGCGCTTATCGCACGATGGAAACACGATAATGACACGATCACAGCTCGGATACTTCATGTTCATGATATCCATAGATAATGACGTTTTACAACTTGTTCGATCCGTATTACGGCAACAGCGTGATATTTAATATAGACAAGAATACCTGTTTATAACCAGTCGGAAAGTTTTCTAGTTTTTATATTACGTACCTTTACAAACTGCTCCGTTGCCTTTGTAACCGTCATTACATAAACACTTTTTGCTGTCACTAGTCGGTGAAGTAGCGACGCATTTCGCGTTTTGATCACATCTGACTCCTTGGCATGTACCATCATCTGGATTAAACATACGAGAACAAAAATAACTTTTAATAACTTTTAAATCACATGCAGAGAATAAGCACTAGAACATACTAACGCACGGCCTCGTTAACCATACTTTTCGATGCGTTTTGTCCTTCTGTCAACACTAAAACGGCGTTAATCTATCACTTTAAGCCAAGTGCGAACACGAGAAAAAATCATGCGCTTTTTTGCAATTATTCGGATCAGTATGAATGTTTACTCAGTAATCAGAAGTGGCATTATTGCAGTACATCACTTAGTCGGCTGCATGAGCTACGTGCGCATATAACCTAGAAACCTAGAACCTTCTACTTGTAACGTTAACAAACGAAGAATTTAATAGAGTGATTTAGCGACAAACACGACGCGACGTTAAAAAGGACGCCGCGCGCGCTGACGAAGGTTGTTCGAAATGACCGTTGACCTCGCCGACGTCAGGAAGAGGACGCGAAAACAAGCTAAGTGGCGTCCTGAACGTGGCGTCGCGACGTTGTCACGATAGTCACGCAACGAACGAATGTGATAAATTCGTCATCTAAAGCCTGTTTTCGCGTCGCGTCGCGTGCATCGGAAAAGAAAAGCAAGAAAATCACTGTAAGTAAGCAGCACACCATCCCATGTCCGTTTATGATGTTTGCGCTTGTTTCTCAAGGACTGTAAAAGGTTATAAATTGAGTACTGCTCTGTAAAATGAACTCTGCTTACCGGTACAGTTAAATCCATCGCCTACGTAACCAAGGTTACAGGTGCATTTATATGAGCCTACGGTATTTTTGCACGTTGCACGTTCATGGCAGCCATGTTTCTTTTTGGCACATTCGTCAATGTCTGAGTAAATGAATACATGTGGCCTTTAAAATACATTTGTCGAGGAAAGGGAGAAAATGATACTTGTTGACTGACCGACTGACTGATTGACTGACTGACTGACTGACTGACTGATTGACTGAATGACTGACTGACTGACTGACTGACTGACTGACTGACTGAATGAATGACTGACTGACTGACTGACTGACTGACTGAATAACTGACTGACTGACTGACTGACTGACTGACTGACTGACTGACTGACTGACTTGCTGACTGACTGACTGACTGACTGACTGACTCACTGATTGACTGACTCACTGACTGACTGACTGACTGACTCACTGACTGACTGACCTGCACATTTTCGACCGTCGCCAAGGAAACCAGGTTTGCATTCACACTTATCTCCTAAGGCATTGTTCTTTTTACATATTGCATCGGGATGACAGTTGACCCCTGCACATGTCCCATCAGCTACAAAGAAAATCGAAAGAATTTTTAAGCGGTATGATGTGGAAAAGACAAAGGCTGATATTCAACGTCCTTCGTCTGCAAAGTGACCTTTGCGCAGTAGTACTACAAAGAAACTAGTGTGTGAACTAGTTTGGCTGTTTCGGTGTTTAAAGATACATAATGAAAGAATGGAAATCTGTATCACTGTATAAAAAGAGTGCCTACATTACCTACGTTTTGAGCTTTAGCCTTAGCCCCAGCTTTAGGGGCGAAACGTCAGTAACGTATGTAGTTACGTACGTAATACGCCGGTATCACCAGTTTCCATTTATTCATTTTTGCGTAGTGTATGCACCTTCAGAGCTGCGGTCAATAGAGGGATTTCACGGCAGCCATGTTTGTGGTCAAAATAATAGAGCTTTTTTCCCAAGAGAAATGAAATCTTTTCTAATTCAAAAACTTTCTATTGTACTTGCCCATAAACTGATGGCTGCTCTGAAATCCCTCTATATTAAGAAAGTTTAATCAACCAGCACGCGAGATTACTGACAAACTAAAACACTTTTTTGAGGAGTTGACGATCAAATGTTCACATGGGCTGCCTGCTTCAAATACTTAGTTATTGTTAAAAGCATTTTGCCGTGGGTGGTATCAAGAGGTAGCCCAAGTAATACAAGACGGTTATCGATTCTAGTATCACACCAAATAAATCGCATACACTTCATATATGACTCCACTTAGAACAGCACAACAGATGTATGCGATTCTATAGTTCATTTGGCGTGACTGTAACATCAATTAATACAAGAGCGCACAGCACGTCCATACCTTCACAGAATCGACCGTCTCCTTGAAACCCTGGTCTACAGTTACAGGAATACGATCCTGGTGTGTTGGAACAGTCTGCTCTTGGGTGGCAGGGATTTACATTAAAACGACATTCATCTCGATCTGTTTTCAAACGAGAGCATTTCAAACTTAAAAATAAATTGATGTGCAATCCCGTTCATCTCTCCTGGAACGTTGCTCAAGTATGATCACCGTGGTTACCGTGGTAATCGAAGAGCAACCGACATTCGGGTGGAATAACGGAGGAGAAAGATTGCAAGATAGAGGAAAACAAAAAAGTGGAGGAATACTGACTAGGTTCGAGGTCCTGAATCCTGAAGGACGCGATACTGCTACGGACAGGGGTGGATCTATGGTCATTCTTTAGAAGGGGTGCAGTGTTATAGAAATGGAAACCATCTAGAGGATCAAGAGAATAATCGAGAAGATTATGGCCCAAAGTCACCTTTGGAGGGGTGCGCACCCTTTGCACTCCACAAATAAATCCGGACTTGAAAGATACTGATAAATAGAGCAGCTTTTATAGGAGTGGGAAACTGACCGCGCCGTGCCGTGGCTGTGTCAGTGCCGTGTTGTCTATAAAAGCATTTGAAACCCCTGCCGTAACTGTGCCGTGACCGCGCTGTGCCGTGGTCATGTCAGGGCCATGATGTCTATAAAAACATTTGAAAATTCTGCCGTGACCGTAAAACTGCTGTATTCCTCTCTGCAGTTCCCCTTAAGTATAAAATTCAGCACACTAGTGACATATTTTGTTATCAAGTAAGGAATTCAATTTCTTACCATTACACTTGTTGCCATCTTTCTCCCATCCAGCGTTACACACACATTCTCGTACACCTTGAATACTTTGTACACACTTTGCGTTAGGGTCACACACAACACCATCACATGTGGTATCCTCTATAGATAAATAAAACAAATTGATTGAAATATGGCATGGACATTAACCCTTCTAAAAGTAGGGATCGTACAACAGTGATCGACTAGTCCTAAAGGCAATACGCGCCGCAATCGTCCACTAAAATTTTATTACCAAGCTCAGCTTTGCCTCCTCCGCAGGCAACTCCCTTTCAACTCTCGGGGTTCCTGTGGCAAAGAAGAGAGACTGGGACCGAGAGAGAAAGCAAGGGGGAGAGGAGGTGAGGAGGAAGGGAAAAGCTCCAGCTTAATGCCACAGGAAACCCAAAGAAGGAGAACCTTCTCCATGACCATCTGAAACAGTGAAAGCAGGCCACAAACTTACTCAAACAAGCTGAGCCCTTTTTAACGAATCCTACTTGACAGCGGCATTCATATGAGCCCTCGTTGTTAATGCAGTCAGCGTTCGCTGGACATGTGAAACGCGACGTTTTGCATTCATTGATATCTAAAAACAGAAAAGAAAGCAATTTTTCATTCATGACTGTGTACAAAAAGATCTATAGCAGAAAACCACCCATCATGTGAAACCTTGTAGTTTAAAAAGACACTCGTACCCCTCTACCCCTCCCCCCGGTATTCTTTGTGTAGGGAAGGATTTGCTGCCTTGTGGGTTACAGAGATGAGGTCAGGGAGGTCAAGGGATGGGAGGCTTACCATTACAAAATCGTCCATTTCCTTCAAATCCTGGTTTACAACGACAGAAGAACGACCCCTGTGAATTGAAGCAGTCAGCCATTGGATGACATGGATTTACTCCCGATTGACACTCGTCTTGGTCTAGAATTAAAAAAAGAGTTGTTTAAAAGGCATTAAAAGAAATAACACCATCACATTTTATTACTACAACTGCGCATGCGTATTGAAATGTACGGAACGACTTGATGATTGCTTGGTCTTAATGACTGCACTAACTCACTTTTAATTATTTCATAGAAAAGACGAATAAATGAACGATTTGACGAGACTGAAACGCATTTCACTTTTTTTTACCAGTGATAATTATTTACAGCTATAAAGCATGCATGTAAAAGAACCAGCTATACATAGTATTGGCGTTTACATTAATATTGAACAGCAATTTTGCGACGATAATTTTAACACGTTTATAATACAGCCCACGAGCAAGCAATAGCCCAGTTATCTGAGTAACCAGTGAACGAATAGCTTGCAACGACAACTATATAAAAGCAATTTATATATATAGCATTTTTACATATTCATGCATGCGCTTTGGTACGAATAAGCACTGTATATAGCATCAACGGCGTTGTACGACATGCAGGATGTAAACACGAATGAAGTGTCCCACAATGCACCATAGTCACGTGATCTTGCATACGTCATGCATGTCATGCTCACCAACGCATCTCTCTCCGCGTTTTTCCCAGCCTGCATTGCAACGGCATTCACGAATATCTCGATGAACCACGACACACCTAGCGTTACGGTCGCATTTAAAACCGTTACAAATATCGTCCGCTGAAACAGAAACGTTAAATACAAAGAACTCTTCTACATACACTTTGTATAATACTGGCGCCGCTGTATGGCAGGCATTGTATTCGTCTAAATTTTCTTTTGATATCAACACTTTGTACGTGCACTGTACGAAAACAAAGTAGTTTGATTGGCTAAAACTGGTCATGTGGCAATACTTTATCAAGGAACAACGCACGATTGGGAATGCATGCGTTAACACAATCCCGTTACAAGGGGAACAAAAGAGTTTTAACTTCTCTTTAAAGTGCCATCGTAAAAAAGTGGTTCATTGTAAATCCATTGTTTTCTTCACAGCAATTTAGATAGCCTTCAAAACAGGTCGACTTAACGGAATTTTATAAAGTTTCTTCGGGATTCCTGTGTAAAGATGCGTCTTGACCGAAAAAGAAATAACCCGAGAACGAGCCTATTTTTCATTAACAAATAAAGTCACGTGATACCTGTACAAACTGCGCCGTTCTTGTAATATCCTTTTCTACAGCGGCACGTGTAGGAGCCATCATTGTTGACACAGTCAGCGTTGTTAGGACACACAAACTTGTTGGAACTACATTCATCAAGGTCTGAATCACATATGCATAACAATGAGTGAAACTGTTATATATTTAATAGAGGCTTTGCACAATCACGTGACGGCAGCCATGACAGGAGGCAGGAACAATAGAGTCTGGACTAATCTGGTTTACATGAGAAAGAGTTCAATTTCCCAGGGGAAAAAGACTCTATTGCATGTTGTGCCTCCTGTCATGGCTGCCATCAGGTGATGGTACAAAGCTTCTATAGACAAGAAATTATAGCGAAATTCGTTGCATCGCGACCCGCGTATTGTTACGGATATTTTTGTTCTTTCTTCTGATCTCAATCATCCTTATGTGGATTAGATTAGAATCAACTCCGTCCCAATGATGATGACAGATCAGATGAAAATTCAACTTGAAGTTGGAAAAAATATGGGTCACGAGGTAACGAATCTACTCAAGAAAGAACGCAGTTCGGATTGCGTTGACTTGCAACACAAATGGTGACGTGAGACACAAATCGTCAAAAGTTTGGACATTTAGCTTGTTCAAGAGTGTTGCACGTTTGCGCATGTCAAGGGCATTAGTGTTCAAACAGTAAATAACAAGCCTCAAATGGGTCTTTTCGATTCAATCAAACGGTCACGTGGTACACAAATTCACCATATTGGATGGTAAAAGACTACTACAGCCTTCAAAACTCAAAAGGATTTCAACCAGTCAAGCTTGACTTGTCTCAGATGTCCCAGGGCCTTGGTTGCCATCCAATATGGCGGATGTTGCACCATGTGACCAGGGGCGTTGGTTGCCATCCAATATGGCGGATGTTGCACCATGTGACCCGTTGTTGCAAAAGGCTCATTGTTCTCCAAGTCACGGCTTGCATTTTCTAATTTTCCCCTCTCATTAATGACCATTGCTTTATTCTGTCCTCTAATTTTTTACTGTTTATTTTTTCGCATATTCAACAAATCCATCAAAGTTTAAAAGACTCTTATGGTAGACACTTACCTAAACACGTAGTGCCGTTGCCTTGGTAACCACTGTTACAGACACACTGTCGACGCCCATCACTTTGAACCACGCAGCGAGCATTAGCATGGCATACTTGACCACTACACGTGCTGTCAACTATACAAGTGCAAAGAAAAATTATAGTTACGTTGTATCATCATCATCATCATCATCAATGACATCATCAGTCGACGTCATAATTAAAGATATGATGATGATAAAATACGACGCTTACCTCGACAGCGAAATCCATCGCCTTTAAAACCAGCTTTACATGTGCAAGTGAAAGAACCAGGAGTGTTACGACAATCAGCGTGAAGATCACATCGACTGGGCTTCATTTTACACTCGTCCACATCTGAATAAAGACCAACATTCTAATTATAGGCCACACCTTTCAGTTTATCATAGGAATGCTACTAACGTAATGTTTTGTACGGATCTGCGGCCACTTAAGTTAGGCAGTGGACTCAAATATTTGTGTATGGCTTTGACTGCTCTCTAGCAGTCTGTCTGTCTGTCCGTCTGTCTGTCTGACGAACTGTATGTCTTCGTATCCTTATTTGTCTAACGGATGGACTGTCAGTTTATCCCTCTGTCTACCTTTCTGTAGATCTAACAGTCTATAATATGTCTGTGTAGTCTTACCGGTACATTGTTTTCCATCGACTCCCTCATAGCCAACATTACAGACGCATTGTTCAATAGCATCACAGTGAGCATTAACACCACACTTGAATCCATTACATTTACGAGCAACTAAGTACAACATAAAATAAACTATATCAGCAAGAGAGAGTGAATAAGCGCTAGTGAAATTAAAGCAGTCGAATAACCGAGTGTGTAAATGAGCAAGCAAAGTAAGGAGCTGTTTATATGGAGGCGAGCCAGCCCGGTAAGCGGGCTGAATTCTTTTGTTTTCTTTTCCCTTGGGGCCAGAGAACAAAAGATGTCAGCCCACTTACTGGGCTGGCTCACCTCCATATAAACAGCCCCTCAGTCCACGTACGCGAGAACGAAAGTAAAGGCTTGGACAGCCGATGCAATTTTCCTCGCGACTTTTTCTGTACTAGATTAGATTTCGTATGACTGTGAAAACGAAACCGCACGATTACCGCACGGTTAACCGCCGCCCGCTTGGCTCAGTTGGTAGGGCGCCGGACTAGTGTGCGGGAGACCGGGGTTCGATTCCCGGTCGGACCAACACTCAGGGTCTTAAAATAACTGAGGAGAAGGTGCTGCCCTTTTGTAACTACATCTGCAAATGGTTAGACCTTCTAAGTCTTCTCGGATAAGGACGTTAAAACCGTAGGTCCCGTCTCTCCACACTATCTAACCCAGCATTGGAGGGACGTAAAAGAACCACTGAGGACGTAATAAAACCCTGGCAGTGACCACCCTCAGTGTCTACTTCATACTGAATCACACTTACTACTAACAAACTCTAAGCGCATTTGATTATATTAATATAGATATTTGCGCTATATAAATGCTAAAATTTCATTTACCGCACGGTTACGGCAGAAATTTTGAGTGTTTTTATAGACAACACGGCACTGACACGGTCACGGCACCGCGCCGTCGGTTTCACACTAATATGAAATCTGCTCTATTGCGCGCAGTACAGAGTTGCACCGTGTGTTCACCTCTGCAACAGTGGTAGGTTTAGGGTTGAGTTGTACTTCTGCAACCTTTTGTGCCACGTTGCGCGCAACACAAAGTACGTACAACTTCTGTTACAGAAAAAAGTAATTGCATTGTTTTTAAAATAGAAATAATTTAGTGAAAGAGTATACAAAAAGTTTTGATCAGCTGAAACTGCATTAAGAGCTTCAGAAAAACTTTGAAGGAGCTAGATACTACTGACAATATGAATTATTTGATCAACTGAATCAATGATCTTTGGTGGATCGGAGTGGGTTCTCTAATACACTTCTGATAGGTTCCAGTCCAATTGTAATATTTTCTGTACCTAAACATTGCCTAATGGCACCAATATAGGCGGACGGTAAGAGATGGTCTAATAGAGGATGTCCACTCAAAGGGAGTTCATGGTAAAGACCTTAAAATAGTGTAAGAGGAATTGACTTTCACCTACCAACACATTTTCCCTTCTGCAACACATAACCTCTTTTACAAACACATTCATAGCTTCCCAGTGAGTTACGGCACACAGCATTGTTGTCACATGACTTTAAGATAGGAATACACTCATCATAGTCTGCAAAAAAACAAAAACGTACAAAATTAATATTATGTACAATGGAATAATATTATATTATGCTTGATGTAACATCGTTGTGAAAAGAGTTGATGCATTTCGTAAAACATTTTGAGGGGCCAAGAGACAATAGTATTCAGAGAGCGAAACTCAGTATTGATGTCTGTGCGATGTACGCGGCGACTAAGGCTATTTTTAGTAATTTCGCCATCGCGCGCGCAAGGCTCTTAAACAATAGAATTGAAATGCCGAAATTTAAGCAAAACGGTCCCGTCCGCGCGCATGTTAAAATCAAGAGAGTTTGAGAGCCTTGCGCGCGCGATGGCGAAATTACTAAAAATAACCTTAGTCGCCGCGTACATCGCACGGACATCAATACTGAGTTTCACTCTCTTAGTATTATGGTTTCTTAGAGGGACATCATCTAACAAGTGAAATACGACAGGTTATAGAACATCATCAGAAATGCTCGAATTTGGAACGTCCCATGAAAGGTCTACAAAAAATCTTTTTCTCGCTAAACCTCCCCAAACACCATCTCTATACTCAATACTTTCGAATAAACGACCACTTTGCAGTTACAATAATGGGCAGTGGTCCAACCACAGGAAAAAAATTGTAAATTCCCAACGTGGAGTTCCCTGGCTCTAACCTGGGAATCTGTTTGATTTTTCCTGGGAAATCTGTAGTGCCCAAACTTGTAAAAATAGAACAGATTCTCCCGTTAGTCCCAGGGAAATCCCATATTTGGCCCAAGTTGGGAATTGACATTTTTTCCTGAGTATATTTACAAAGTTGTCATCTTACCTACGCATACCAATCCATCGCCACGGAAACCCACTCGACATGTACACTTTTGTTTGCCTGTGGTCGGGTTTGTTTCACAGGAAGCAAAACGATGACATCGGTAACCTCCACAATCTTTCGTGGCTAGAGAAGTAATTCCAGTCAAGGGAAAGTGCAGTTAGTAACTTTGACAAAATATATTCTTCAACGCCCATTTATCCAAAAGTGACGTCCTAGGGGAGGGGTGGGGATGAGTTATATGGTGAATTCTAGCCCTGCATTTTATCAGTACTTCCTCCTGGGAATAGGGCGTGATGGCGGGAATCGGGCCGCGCGAATCTCTCACCTTTTTCACACTTGTATCCATTGCCATTATAGCCAGTTTTACATCTACACCCATAACTCCCTACGCTGTTTAGACATTCAGCGTTTGGATCACAACGATGCGTGTTCCTCTGACACTCATCTTCGTCTACAGAAAATATTGCAAAAAATTCCAATTATTCTTATTCTATAATTCCTTAATATCGTAATTTTGTCATGATGGCTGCTGTACAATAGGTCACAAGGCCCCTTCAAATAGTAGTCTATCATTTCTCACTAGCTTTACATTCTATGCATACAACATTTAACTCAGATGGTAATTATACTGCAGAGGGAATCCAGGACAAACAAATAACAAAAATTAAAACTAATTGACGAGGGGGGAAGAACAACGCGTCAACCTGAAAACGATCATCATACGGGGTTAAGAGGCCAGCTAGCAGTGCGCTCGCCTTTTCCTAGCTATACAATTCGACTCCTGGTCTACTCATTTAAATACCAGTATTTCTCTTGCTTTGTTATATTTCTTTACCTGCACAGGTTTGTCCGTTACCAAGGTAACCAGCATTACAAATACACTTGGACGAAACACACTGTGCATTTTTGTTACAGACAACACCACCACAATTACTGACTATTTCAGCTGTTGAAAAAAAAAAAGGAAAAAATGGCTTAGGGTAGGACACCACAGTCCTACGGTTTTCTTGGAAATCGTCCCTCCTTCCCAGTTTAGGGCTATTCAGTGTAGTAAGGCTGAAGAGGGAGGTGATGATGGGGATACTATAATGTGCAATTAATTCTTCCTCGCCGCTTTTTGCTAAATATACCCAATAATAATTGATGATAGTAGTGATAGTAATACAAGGATAGTAATACGAGGTCACTGTGATCATTACTAAGTTATGTACCTTTACAGTTTTGCCCGTCGCCTTGGTAACCAGCATCACAAACACACATGCGCACTTTGCCTTCTGACTTGACGCACTTGGCATTGACGTCACACTTGACACCATCGCACGTACCGTCAGCTAAATACAACACAAACAGCTAGATTAAATGAAATTTAATTTCGTGCTCTCAAGGAGCTCTTCCATCAGCTAAATGAAGTAACCTCTGTCCATTGCCTTTGTAACAAACATAACCAACACAAATTTCTGCGTCGTCGCGATTAACCTTATCCCTGATCCAAACCTAACCCTTATAACGCGCGCAAAAAATGCGCCCAGTTAATGTAACACAAGTTAAATCTACTTACATTTGCAATCAAATCCGTCTCCTTGGTAACCCAGGTTACAGATGCATGTTGGTCCAGCTGCTACTTGCATACACTTTGCATTCGCACCGCATGGTTTTGGACATTGTTTGCTTTTATCTGGAGAAAAGAAAAGACGTAAATAATAGAGAATATTGATGTCAACGTTTACGAACATCTGACATGGCCATGTTTATGATTTTGTTTGGTGAGCAAAGGATGGTCAAATACGCGAGTAAGCTAGCGTTCCTTGTACCCCTCGTAGGATGAAGTACAGCATAATACTTTTGTTTAGAAATAATTATGCAATGGAATTTTCATCCAGATCCCATTGAAAGTGATGTAACTCTATAACTTCATCTATATATGAACACGGACGTGGGCGCTGAAACAAATACAAGGTTTTTGACGATTAACTTCACCAAGATATCAGAAATAGGTTAAACTCAAAAGAGACGAGAGATTAAAAGCTTTACCTTTGCGACAATTCTGTCCGTCTCCCTTAAAGCCGTCCTTACACACGCATTTATACGACCCCTTGGTATTGATGCACTTAGCATCAGGGCTGCATCGATAGCGGTTTAGTTTACACTCATCAGCGTCTAGAAAAAAATTGTGGTCATCACAGAATCACGCACAATCACGCAACTACAATCACGCAGCTACATGCAACCGATATACATAAGGTAACACACCTGCATGCAATATACAATACATAGATACATACTTTAATCTCGTCCGAAAAGGGCTTTTCAGAGATACGTTACAGAAATACATTACATACTAGATAAATTACAAGGAAATAAATAAATGAATGCGATAATGATAATAGAGGGATTTCACGGCAGCCATGTTTGTGGTCAAAATAATAGAGCTTTTTTTCCCAAGAGAAATAAAATCTTTTCTAATTCAAAAACTTTCTATTGTACTTGCCCACAAACATGGCTGCCATGAAATCCCTTTATAATCATTCACAATCACAGTCACACAATATCGATGTAAATGCAACATAACGCAATCGCGTCCTGTCACGCAACGTTCAATAATAATGTGTATGAGATTTCTACCTTCACAATATGTAACTCCATCACCAAGGTAACCATAGTTACATCGACATTCTCTATCACCACGGTAATCAATACAGACTCCTAGCTTATGACACGTGGTCTTTTTAGATCCACAAGGCTTTGCGGGCTCTTGACTTTGGACTGAAAAACAGACCAAGTTATAGTTAACAATAGAACACAATTCTAGTTTTAACAAAAGGCATAAGCATATGTTAACAATAAAAATAGGTGCATAGTGGTTCAGATGGGATATGAAACCCTTGAACACCTTAGTACCGGGCAGGCGCTCTATCAATTGAGCTAATGAGGCTTCTCTAGTTAGTGAGGACTTATGTATGTATTTGCCCTCAGGTAACTTATTAAAAAGTCTTCAGCTTACTGTACAACCATTATCCCAAATCAAGTGTAAAACTATTTACCATCCAAGGCATCCAATGTTGCATTAATGAATGTTGCTTTCACAGCAATGACAAGAAAAGCATGGACATCATCGTATCGTAGATTGATAGCATCAGCCTCAAGTACCCCATTGTCCACGTGCTGACCACACCCCTTTTGTTCGTCATACTCAATAGTTTGGTCAACAGTAAACGCGTGGTCTGCACCATCGACCTTGAAGAAAAGAGAAGAAAGAAACAGTAAAGTTATGGTGAATAGTTTGCAACGCTCGGTAAGTCGTCGTCAACTGGATTGCCGCCGACCATTTGCGGCTGTTATCTTTGCTGTCCGTTTAGCTGAAAAAAACCCTCTTTATTCATAGATGGAGCCAATTTAGCTTTAGCTAATCTTCCATTGGGCCGTATTCAATCTCACACTCATTACCTCTACATTAAATATTTTGCATACATCGCTCAACTCACATGTTGATTTTTGCATGCTGAGAAAGGAAAAACCGGAGAACAAGGAGAAAAAATCCTCGTGGCATAGTAAAGAACAACACATCAAACAAAATCATTTCACATATGATCCAGCGCTCGAGACCACAGCGGTGAATGGTCAGCGCTCTCACCGCTCATTTATCGACCATTCACCAACCACTGGCCAACCACTTGTTAACCACTTGTTAACCACTTACTGACACCTTACCAACTACTTATTGACACCTTACCAACCACTTACTGGCCCCTTACCAACTGCTTACTGACACCTTACCAACCACTTGCCAACCACTTACTGGCCCCTTACCAACTACTTACTGACACCTTACCAACCACTTAACGACCTTAAATCGACCATTTACCAAAGACTTAACGACGACTTACGGATCATTTCTCGAATTTTATTTCTCTGAAATAGAAAATCGTGGTCACCATGACTACAGTTGAACTTGTCACCATGACAACATAAACTCGTACCTCGTATTTGACGGTACCACGTGACTGTATTCTGCCAATCCCTGTCTTCTTGAATTCTTGTCTTATTTTGTCCATGTGAACAATGGCTTCTTTTTCAATCAGTGGAACAATTCCTCGTATTTCTGTTTCAAAACTAACGTATTTGCTACGAGAGTTGATACCCTTGAATCTTTGGTAGATGCCAACTTCCTCGCCTGCAACATGGGATTGAATGTAAAACGTCTAGTTTTTTGTTAAGGTAATGATCAAAACGTATCAGAGTAGACGCCTACGACTTAAACTTCATTGTTTTTATGTTTTAACAAACGTACAAGGTTATCGGGGTAAGTGTTACAGATTTAAAAGCACGTTCTTTTGATTATTGTACGGCGTCCCATTAAAATAATTCTACGTCCTGACATTTCTCTTTAGCGACTCAAGACAAGGCAAATATAGTGCAGATTTCGTATGAGTGTGAAAAACTACGGCACGGTTACGGCGCGGCACGGACACGGCACGGAACCTCGCCTGATTTCTTTACAAATTTACAAAGACATCAGCAGGCGAGGTTCCGTGCCGTGTCCGTGCCGCACCGTAACCGTGCCGTAGTTTTTCACACTCATACGAAATCTGCACTCATATATGGACGGAAGCATAACACACTTGAGAACACAGACGACGTAAGTATAAGCAGACGCAAGAAAAACAAAACTTTCTGTTCTTTTGCGGCTTCGTCGCTCCTTTTCAGTTGAGAACACGAAAACCACAAGCAAGGGCAAGAACAGGGCGAAATAGCCAATCAGGAGATACTTTGTCCCAGTCTTTTTGGCCGAGTACAAACAACATGGTTTCTAATATTATGGTTGCGTTGTCGTCTTGTGTCGCTAGTGAGAACCAGACGCTAGGCGTAGCAATATTAAATAACGTTTCATTACACCGATGAGGGTCCGAGATGTGGATTGAAATGACCGTATAACGTAGAAACAGTTTGTATTTGTCTGTATTTCCAAGTCAGAGGGTTCTCATATATACGAACGGCCAAAATGGGGACATATTAAACGTTGTGCAGATGTTTCAGTGTGAAGTAAATGCACAGATCTGATCAATGACGGGAGCGGTAAATACTGCCCGTTGTGGAGAGGTGGCCGTTCTGGAGGTTCGGCACTTACCTGAATCAAAGCGTACAGCAGCTCGTCTAAGAAACTTTGCTCCCACAACACTAAATCCATTAAGGAAATTATCTGGCTTAGGTTTTGCGTACATCCAGCCCGTTACGTCTGTTATCGGGGTCAGGATCCTCGCCGAATGAGCCAGGGATGGAGGAAAGGACCTGGTAGACACGTAAGCACGCCCGTCGTCTGAGAAGGCTACGGTGTCCATGTGAAGGCTGTTGAGGGCCTGACCATTGAGGTTTCCAGTTAGAACACCAACCATACGCTGGACAGCACCTGTGAAGGAAAATGATGATGATGATGATGATGATGATGATGATAATTGATGAATATAACTGATGAGCAGAGACATTATCAGAGAGGCTGTGGTTGTGACGATGCTAGTTGTGGGTATTGCATAGGTTAAAATAATTAAGTGGTTATGATGTATGGCGATGGTAGTAGAAGGTGAGGGTGATGTTAGTGATTTGTTGATAGTGATGATTGTAATAGTCACGTGACGTTGATAGTACTAAATATTACAACGATGAAGATGAATAATTAATGTATCAGTTATATTGATGACGTAATTTATTTTAATTATATGATCACAAAGATATTACAACGATTGTGTTGATGACGATGATTATGATGATGCTGATGCGGATGATGGTGATGGTGATGGTTGGTAATTGTTGCAGTGTCTGGTATATTCACTAACAATTGGATATTATTATAAACGTTGTTTTAAAACAATAAAGTATATACAAACCCTTTTTTATGCAGGAAACGCCGTTTCCATAGTAACCTTTGATACATTGGCAACAATATCCTGGAGATTTGTTCATGCATGTCGCATTGGAATGACAGCGGGCCACTCCCTCGACGCACTCATTCACATCTTAAAAACACAAAATTGGGAAGCGAGAAATAACCTCATTCACATCTATACAACAAAATAAGAGTGGAATAACCAAGTGTTCTAAATCGTGGATGTTTGTGCCAGGTTAAACAGGGCAGAGGGCTAGAGTTTTGGTATCGTTTTGGCGCTCAATTCGAATTGATGAATCATGACGGCAAATGGTGAGAAAGGTAAGACTAGCTCTTTCTAAAATTTCCTCTGAACTTGCTCGACCTCACCAACGCCCTACACTAGCATTTCGGCCATCTCGCACTCTAGATCAAATGGCCATTTTAGAATTTAAGGTGTATAAGGTTTTTCAAAAAATTCAGAAGTTAGCAGTTGAGAAGGAAACCGCTGTGGTCGTAGTGGTAAGATGGTCATCAGTTGTAGAGCGGCAGTCGTTGTAAAGGGGTTGTCATTGTGTTGCTTATTGCTGTAGAAAGCGACATTTGCCAGTACGTACCTTTTTGTGGAGTGACAACACTAGACTGATCGGACTGTACTGCAGCTTTAGCCACCGCCCTATAAACTGAAGCAGTCGTTCGTCCACCGCAAACTTCATTCTCCACCACTGTACACGATACGTTACATTGGTCGTTATTAGTCTCGATTAGATTCGTGACGTCAGGGAGGCATGCGCACTGGCTGCCATTGTGCATCGCGGCGTATCGTCGTCTTTGTTGATAACAGAGCGCCATGCAGGACCGAGTGCTGATATTCCACCATATTTGACTACGGTTTGATGTCATGTAACCATGGACCACAAAACATCCTGTAAAAACTTAACAAGAACAAACATCAATTAAATAGCCGCCTCAGTCCGAGATTATTCAGTTCACTTGCTATATACAAAGCATTTACCGGAACTGGATTATAAGGTAGAATTTTCCAGCTTTACAGAGAACAGTTTGACGATTTATAAAACATGGTTTTCACGAGCGACGTAAGCAGAAGCTGGAGCAATATACGCAGACTCAGTGTTGTATTTCTCACCTAGGTGTTAAAACAGACAATGGACGCTGCATCACTGAGTGTGCATATGACGCTTCCGCTTCTGCTTCCGTCGTTCGTGTAAACCACACTAACGCAGACAAAGGAATCAAGACGAGGCTACTTGTATAAAGCTCAGTCATTTGTAACAAAATAAGACATTTGCACGACGCCGCATCCTTCTACTACAACACTACCAGGATGTTTTAGGAATTTCTTTTTTATTCAGATTTTTATCCTCTCATCAGAACAGTCGAACAATTGGCACGAATTACTTTACAAAAGAAAGTGGGCAAAGCATTCTGGTAGTTATAGTAGAGTAGATTTCGTATGACTGTGAAAACAGCACCGCACGGTCACGGCACGGTACGGCAGGAATTTTAAATGTTTGTGTGCCGTGTTGTCTATAAAAACAATGAATATTCCTACGTACCGTAACCGCGACATGCCGTGACCGTGCCGTTTTCACAGCCATACGAAAATGGCTCTAATAGAAATGGAGAGATTTTCCAAAAACGTGACATGACGTCAGACGAAGAACAAATCATATGTATCACATAACTGCCGCGATAACTCGACAACAACAAGCTTACGATGGCAATTCACGAGACCATTACGTGGCAAGCATCGAAAACGCCAGCGCCAGTGCATACATCGAACGCCTTTACCATCTATACAATATTTCTTACGACACCTCTATACACCTTTACACCAAATATGGTATTATTTTACCAAATATGGCATTTCTTAAACAAATGGCGTATCACTACACCGAACGAATGTGATGTATATATTGGCCTTACATTGTTCTGGAATGAAGTCAGGTATTATAGTAGTTGGCTTGTAGCTATCAGCAGGTTGTACTTCCATACCATACATGACTGGCCAACCTACTTTGTACATCCACTGTCCAGGGCTCATCATATTGGATCTACGACTAAGCAAATGGATGTCTTTCCCTCCAGAGCCTGGTAGAGTGTAGTACCTTCAAAATTATAAATAAATTTACATCAGTTTTTTTGTATAGACAGGGGATGTAGCTCAGTGGTAGAGCGTCCGCTTTGCATGCGGAAGGTCCGGGGTTCGAAACCCCGCATCTCCACGATAAATCTTTTTATTTCGCTATAGTTTTGTTTTTTTATTTCCCAAATTAATTACAAAAAATATGTGCGTGCGTTTTCGATCGATGATTGAGTTTCAACTGCTTAGGCTATGTCTACCCTAATAAGAATAAATATGAAAACTCATCATTTTTAATTTTTGCCATCAACACTGAGACGGTGTTTCTTGGACATAAAATACACACACACAGACAAACAAACAAAACAAAAAACAAAAACCGAGAAACAAAACAAAAACAAAACAAACAAACAAAAAAGAACAATGCCGTCTTAGTGTAGACGTAAGGTCTAATCGTAACAAAGATTCAAATTATCTGGACTAGTGTGGACGTACAGGTATAAAATATAAAAACAGGGTTTTTTTGGCACCTTAATATAAAACAGGGGATGTAGCTCAGTGGTAGAGCGTCCGCTTTGCATGCGGAAGGCCCGGGGTTCGAAACCCCGCATCTCCACAATTTTTTTCGACCTAAAAGCCTAGTTTGCTTTTCAGTTCTTTATTTCATTTCGCTTTTCTTCAGCCACTTTTTGCCAAGCCGGCGTACGATGATGAGAAGGCGAGGGTTTTAGGTTTCAAATACGCTTCTTTGTCATTCTAAATTAACATACGTCCCACAAAAAAGGAATACACTTCCAAATGTATATAGCTATTTTAAAAAAAGGTTGACGGAACGATTAAATACCAAAGGAATGCTGGTACCATGCAGTAAAGATAAAGGATACAATGGTCAATAGGCGATTCACATCTCCGCACCGGGTAGCGATCTAATCGCGTGACCACAATTCCTTTCGGTCGTGCCGTTCACACCGTTAACCTTTTTCTAAATAGCTATATAAAAATAGTGAAAACGACAAAAATTTTTATAGACATACCTTAAACTCGTGGACTACACTACACAGTTAGACTACGTACCTGACAAAATCACCCGCGCTAAAACCACACTGCGCATGCGTCATTCTTTGGTCCTCCCAATAAACATGATATCCCTTGGTCCATTGCAAACCTCGTGTAGCGTAATTAAATAGAACGAAGGTTTCGGCGCCATCGGTTATTAAGACTGCTTGGAATGTGTTGCTCTGTGAAGACAAAGGTTTGACGAGTCGGAATCTAGTTTGGTCAGGAAAGCTAAGATGTTTTATCTAGAAACATTGCATCGATGTATTACTCAAGGTGTACAGTGATATAGCTCCTTCCGCAGTTGATTTTACGGTCGTAACGCAAAGATTGTCAAGCATTACGTAACTGATCAAATACAATAGAAACGGCTCAGTTCACTAGCTCTTTTACTCAAGTTTGCGTATGTATTTGAATTTTTACGTTAGCCTCCCTTCAATATTTTATCTCAAACAATAGGTAGGTGCCCCTATGTAGTAGGGATAACTCTTTTGTTTTCTTTTCCCTGGGGGACACAAAACAATAGAGCTATCTCTAC
The DNA here is from genome assembly GCA_029948255.1 of Telmatactis stephensoni. NCBI lineage: Eukaryota > Metazoa > Cnidaria > Anthozoa > Actiniaria > Isophelliidae > Telmatactis > Telmatactis stephensoni. The sequence continues at coordinate 91,760 of JALIZF010001624.1, forward strand.
TACATAGGGGCACCCTCTCTCATGTGAACGGGCCTAAAAAGGATCGTCGAGTTAAAAAGATTAAAAAATGAAACTCAAAGAATTACTTTGTAGTGGTCCGTCATGATAACAAGGGCTATTAACATGATTCCTCTCAAGACTGTTTTAAACGTCGTATACTTATTAACCAAGCAAAATGACGGGGATGTAGCTCAGTGGTAGAGCGTCCGCTTCGCATGCGGAAGGCCCGGGGTTCGAATCCCCGCATCTCCAATATTTTTATTAACTTCCAAAACCCACTGTCGCACATGTTTTTTCACAGCTGAGTAAAAGGAGCAAAACACTTATTTTTTCTTTTTTTCCTCTCCTGCAGATATTTTGTAATTTGTAAAGGATACTAGCAATAATGAGCATTTACTTAGATTTATTACTGTGTCAATTCACAATGAAAAAGCTGTTCATATGCGGAATCAAAATAAACGTCCCAACTATCCAAGAAATAGGATATATAGTTTCCACTATCCCTACTTTGTTTCTCTTCTTCCACTTAATGAAACAGGGGATGTAGCTCAGTGGTAGAGCGTCCGCTTTGCATGCGGAAGGTCCGGGGTTCGAAACCCCGCATCTCCATGTCATTTTTTTTTTCTTTTTTTCTTTTTTGTGATTTTAAGAATTATACTAATAGAAAAGCATTTTATTTATAAAGAACATTCTAAATTCCTACAAGTAAAAATATTTAACTCGGCGAAATAATCAGACTGTATAATAATTGAGTTTCATAACGAAAAAGAAAACGTTAGAAGGAAGTCAAATCGCAGTTTCAGTCTAGCTAATGTGCAACATATTTGATACATATTTAGACAAATTTCCAGGCATATTTCCAGGACATATTTCTAGGCATATTTCAATACATATTTGGAGAGAAATTTCCAGATCTGTTTCCAATCATTTTTCAAGGCAAATTTCCAGGCAAATTTCCAGTTACACCTCGATACATATTTCGATACATACTTCGATACATATTTTGATATTTCAATAAATATTTGGAGACAAATTTCCACCTATATTTCCAATCATTTTCCAAGGCATGTTTCCCAGCAAATTTCTAACGGTTACAAATGGTCAAAACTTTCCCGTGGGTGGATAGTACTAACTGCACATCTCAGTTGCTAAAAAATCAAGCTTAATTACATACTAAGGCAGATTTTTTTATCATGTGCCGTTATATTCTTACCTTCTTTGCCTGCCTATGGTGCGCATGCTTGACTTTGTCCCACGTGACCACAAATACCGCCGTCGCATTGAAATCCCGTTCTTCCATAAATGAAGTTCGTACATCCCGCGTAGCACGGGACAGTAGTCCAGCGTCCCGTGACTCATAGTAAGATACTCTGCTTGTATTTGAAAGACTCCCTGGCGCATAAAACGGTGCAATGACCTTGATGTCTGGTGGAAATAGAAACTTTCTTCGTAGTTTCGAGGAATCAAGGACTGTAGAGGCTCCTAATGTTACGATGCCATCAACGTGGACCTGGAAAAGGGAAGGGAAATTATCATATTAATTAAAAACTTCTTCAACTAAAATCATTCACTGTAATATTATCCTGCTTTTTGAATTCACTCGTTTAAGTATTATCCGTTAATTTGAGATATAACGTGTACGCTGATTGGTTGCACTGGCATGTTTATATCAGAAGACGGAGGCAACGAAACCCTGACGGTGTGGTGGAGTTTGAGACTAACGGAGATATGGCTCATGCTAAAAAGTCGAAAAATATTCTGTAAAAGCAGGAAAATAAGGAATATAAAATGTAGAGCACTCGAGCGCGAAACTCAGCTACGGATGTATAATCGAGATCATCGTGTTTATATCATAGCAAAGAGACATATGCGCGCGCATTTTATATTTGGTAATTTCCGTAACCACAATTGCTTCTTTGGTCCAGTGTCCCCAGTTCAGGCGTCGTGCTCTCCACAAACAGTATCAGATCGTAGACGTTAATACACAAACATTTCGATGTCTGAATCATTTTCGAACTACTGAAGCAAGTCAAGTTTAGTGGTTAGTGCTTTGGCCTTCTTAAGCCCGCCACACACGTTAAGAAACTGCGTGAGGAAACTACTACGCGATGCACTTAGCTCAGACGATTTCTCGCCGCAGACGTTGCATTTTTGGCTGCGCGAGGCCAAAAATAGAGCAGGTAAAAGAGCACACGGTGAGAAAAGTGCCTCGCACGGCAGTTTTCTCACACAGTTTCTCAACGTGTGCGGCGGGCTTAAGCGACGGGTCTCTAGCTAGTAATCCAGACTATTCTCTAGCCCATGTAGCTTAAATATAGATGATGCCCGTAATACGGTGCACTGATGGAGAGACGGGGTAAATGCGCAACGTTGGCTGCAGCACGATTTATTACTCGAATGACAATTATGAGGCTATCGAGGAAGTTCAGTTAAGTTTTTTTCGCTTTGCTTTTAATTAGAGCGGTCTACACGTAGGCGTTCGGTACGCCCAAGTAAGGCTAGTAATACGGCAAATAATTAAGGTGATGTTGCACTACACAACTTTAAGCGCAACAATCTTGGGGTGAAAGTTGACGTAGTGTAACATTGCGCGCGGATACAATTTTCAAGAAAACTTTAAATTGTTGCGACAATATGCGGCATATTTTTTAAAGATCTTCAAAAAACTCACAACATTGTTGCCATAAATTTCTTGCTGCCTTACGTGCCATGTTATATTATGGATGCGTGAGAAGTGTGGTTTATTATCTTTAAGGAATCGAAGGAGATTTCTACGTTTCCAATTGGTCTTTAAGATTGTAAATAATTACAACTGCCCTAAACATCTGGTGTCGTACCTCCCAACACGGTCAAGCACACGTACAAGATCACTAAGAGATGAACACCTCCTAAATCTTCCTTATGCTAGGACTGCAATGGGACAAAAGACTTTTCAATATGCTGCTGCCAAGGATTGGAATCACCTACCGAAGGAGTTAAGAACTATTGACAATTTCAATTTATTTAAATCACGTATATATAATTTTTTGATGACGTGTGATAAGAGTGAGCATCAGTGTTCAGTAAATCATAAATCGTAATTAGTTGATAATATTGTTATTCATGAATACATATTTATATATTGTTTGTTTTTGTTTTTTGTTTTATTTATCTCATTAGCTATTTCCACATTTTCATGACGATTTTTATATATATAGATATAGTTTTATTATATTGCTGCACATGAATTTATACCAGCTATCATTTTTTAATGTTAGCTGACTCATTTTTTGCAGAATAAATAAAGTATTATTATTATTATTATTATTATTATTATACCAAATTCAACGTAAAAATACTGTGCTAAAAGTTGTCTAATGTATGACATAACACCTCAACTGAAAGTATAATTTTACGTTGCCACATGCTGCCCTACGTGTCATGTTATACTTCACCAAATTCAACGTAAAAATACTGTGCTAAAAGTTGTCTAATGTATGACATAACACCTCAACTGAAAATATAACTTTACGTTGCCACATGGTATGTGTGTGATGATCGATCGGTGGTCAATCTAAACATCCCACCAAGGGCATTAAAACACTGTATGACAGCAACGGATTAAAGGTTTTAAAACCATACTTTACACTCTAATACATTTCACATGTTTATACTTGGACTATAATCGTTTTTATGGTTGTTCCATTTGTGTTACAACTATTAAGAACTGTTATTGTAACCGACACTAAAAAAGCACCCCCTTGGGACTGTGCTAGGAAAGTATGCCAAGCATTCATAGGTCTACTTTACATTTTAGAGAAAAATCATCATCGTCATCTTTACTGGTCTCCCAGAGTTAATCTTCTTAAAGTCAATTCAGAATATACATTTACTGAAACAACTTATACGGATGACACGGAAGCATTTTAGCGACATAAACTCGATTACAAGTAACGCACTTAAGCATACAGTCAACTCTCGCGGTTTGAGGACACCCCGCCATTACGGACACCCCGCTATGGACAGAAGCAAAATCCCCAGCCGAAACTATATAAAGAAACGTATGGAAACAACTTTTGCTATTACGCACTCCTGCCATGTCCTGCTATTTCACTGAGAACAGTGCCGACACTTCGTGTGGTCCAAAAGCTATATTTTCATTGTTCTACTCTTGTTACAACGGACAACGTGGACGTATTGAATGTCCGAAGTCTTGGAATATTCATTAGTATATATGTGTACAATGTTTGACCTATATTGTGTGATTATGTATCAAAGTAGTAAATGTGTACTACATATGAAACTGGAAATCTTAAGAAAATACAGCAGAGTACGTAAAATGTGACACTTTACAACCCCAAATTGGGTCCGTATTTCGTCACACCTCGCTATTGCGGACTTCACTGTTATATACGGACACCAAATGAGGGTCTCGAAGGGTGTCCGCTATAACGAAAATTGACTATATAGTTATAGTTGTACTGAAAGCTATCAGTCCACTTTTTCGTTTCCAGATTTAAGCGGGATGTTTCTGTAGACACCCCGCCTACTCGACTGTCCACAAGCACACCGTTCACCTAGTCTTGGATGAAGTCAATTCACATAGACTATCGCTGTGCGAGCAGCAGGCTCTAGAGTGTTCTATATATGCTGACTTTATGACCCCATGCCTTCAGTTTTAGACCTTGTTAACCAACATCACATCTGGTAACAAGATGTATGTCCCATACTGATAAAATCCCCAAGAGCAGACCACTTGACCCAACTAGGGAGAAGGCGGTTTCACACTATTCCAAAAACAACGCTAAGCTACTTGTTTTTTGACGCGTATCGCATAAGCAAAATCTCAAGCAGTATACACAGAGTCTTTCCGGCTTAGAAACATATTTCATAGTTATATTTAAAGCATGCAATTTGAGGTTACTGAAATATTTCAACTCAGTGAAAACCATGCTAAATGATTAACAGGGTCCCCTATACCTTTTGCGTGAAACATGAATGGCTGAATATTTTTGCCGTGAAACGCGATTTAAGGTCTAATTTTGCGTCCACGTGAAAGCAACATTTGTTTTTTGAGTGTGTGAACGTGAGAGATTTTTTTATATAATTATCCGTGACGCGTGAAAAGACCAAATATTTTTGCGTGATTTCATTTTGTAAAGGGCTATAGGGGACCCTAGCTGGCCGATAAAGAATCCAACTCTCTCGAACACAAACCGATTGGCTTGTTTGCGCGCTTAGAAACTATATCTATTGTACATCTCGAGCCCCGCTTTTTCAACAGTTCTTCCTTGGTCCTTCCTTGTCTTCCTTTGGTATATGTTCCGAAGTTAAAGGGGTTTACATACATACACGATAATCACGTGAAGCCATTGGGTCGTGAGAAAGGTCGTCACCAAAAGTCAGTTAGTAATTTCCGGCATTTGGTACAATATCGACCGTTGAGATTGTTAATGGTTTATGAATGGGTTAAGTGATAAGATAATGTGAAGGCTGTGTATATTGGCAAGGAAATGAGACCATTAGGTAATATAAACAAACCCCATGGTACACGCGCTAGTAAATGAATATGTATATATGGAGACGAATCTTTGCATTACTGACATTTCTAGGCTCAGCCCTTTTTTTCACTCCGACGAAGGACTAAGGCTCAAAACGTCTGTATTGCAAGTTTTTATTCACTTTTTTCTTAATGATTTTAGAAAGGAAATATTAGCCGAAACGGTCCAATTTTGCTATAATACCGAAACGGGTGACGTGAATTCTTGTAGCGAATATTTACCGTGTTGTGTCACTGTAACGTCGTATCGTATTTCAGTGACGGAGCTTTTCCACGTAATATGTTTTATTTCGAATTTAATTCACAATTTCTAGTGCATTCGTATGTTTAAATTCCCTTTTGCTGTTAGCCTCCTTTGCGCGACATATTAGTAACATCTTGTGAAAAACATAGGAATTTCATGAATGAACAAAGCAAATACTCTAGAATTCCATGGATTTTTGATCAAAGTTATGAATAGCTTAATCCTCACAGAATTCAAAACTTCATGGAGTACTCTGTAAGTCGGAGGAATGCTAGGTAGCTGCTATACTTCTATAATGTTGATTTAGCTGCGCTCAAATCCACTTGAGCTCAAATATAAATTGCTACTACTGCTCGTAAAACTCGGGTGTGGTGGTCGCATAGATAAATTGCTTAGTTTAAAGGATTCCAGCACGATGAAAGAACAACAACAACAACAACAACAACGAAGCGAACGAATCAACGAAACCAACGAATCAACGAAATCGACCAAATGAACAAAACGAGCTCGTAAATAATAAAATTTAAACGAAAGAAAAGCTAGAATACATGAGTGTTCAAGGGTGTGGTCAACCACGTGTTCCTTCCTCAATTCTATGAGTTCTTCTTTGTACAATAAATTGGGAGGCTTGTGCTCTAGCCTTCTGTGTATCATCCAAATAACTGCTTGGGGCCCAAGCTAATGACCCGAGCCACGAATCGAAATGAGCAGTTTTGTTGAGCGTTTCTTCCTATTCTTCCTAGATACTCATTTATTAACGAATGCTCCCAGGGTAAAGCTGGTCTCCTTGAAGCTATTTTTGTGTAGAAGGAACGTTGCGTGACCGCAAACAGCTGCGAAGGAGACTGAAGTTCTGTGAGTGAAAGCAGTCGCAAATTTTCATTAGCTTGAAGAGTAGTGCAAGCCAAAAAAGAGTTGTTTTTAGATGATAATGATAAGATGATGATTCTTAAATCGATCGCAAATGTTTGAATAAAAGCACCGAAAACCAGCATAACACTATTACTTGGAGATAAACGTTCATTAATTTAGAACAATTTCCTTTCGCGAAGCACGTTCCAAGCGAGCTATCTTCGCGTAAACCCGAGCAAAAGCAAAGTCAAATATACCGACTCTATAACCTAAGGTGTGTTTACATGGGCGATTTTGTGTAGGGGTGAGATAGTCACGCGACCTGTTTCAGCGCACGAAACGAAAAGATCATGTCATCTCTAGTAGAAGTCTCGTGTAAACGTGAATTAAGTCAAGTGTCCAGCTTCCATATAAACGTCTCATCCGAAAACCATATGAAACTTGTGCTGTACTCGTCCCGTGGGATAATCGGTAGCACTACGCATGCGCATGCTGCATTTTTTTTCTTTCTCTTTCTTTTCCTTTTTGAAGTGTTTTTGCTATCACTGGTTAGGCTAAAACTGAAGAAGATTCTACTTATGAGAAGTAAAACTGACGCGAAATCGCTCTGAAAAATTCTAGATAGACTACAATGGACTTGACGTAATTAGATTTGACACAGCGCGCGCGAGATAACAGTAAATCGTGATAATGTAGTCAAGAACTTCCAATTACGTTAAACATCAATTAACTGCTAACATGAACTGATTAAACACTATAGATGATGTTATTTTACGATAATGTAAGATGCGACGACTTTCCACTGATACCCACGTTAAATGACTGATAATCTCAACCTTGGCGGATATGCCGATCATATATTTCCTTGTTATCAAGAATTGTGCACATGCTTCTATAGATACAACCACCAAATGCACTGATATGTAAAACGTCGTTGGAGGCGAGCGGCTTTAGGTTTTTGAGATAATCAAACTCATATTGAAGAGCACATTCTGGACGCACGAAGTCAGGGTAAATGGCAGGTGTCACTTAAATATCACAAAAATCTTATTCAACAACACATACCACCTTGAAAGCTTAAGTCTAGTTCATTTATAATAATAATAATAATAGGCTTTATTTCCAGAGGGTAAAACACATGGCAGTAGTTTTACAAACACTGATAACTCTGTGGCCCTCAAAAACTACATATAAATATATAATCTACAGCTATGAATTTTGAAATTTAAAAACACTACTGGCAAAAGAACAATACAATCTCAAAGCGTTCTCAAACGCAGCTAATCCACTTGTAAGGGGAACGCCCTTCTTGACCAACTCAGACCAAACACTTTCAGAGCAAGAAAAACTGAAAATACAATTTATCGTAGTTGGGGTTTTCTATGACAGAGGAAATTATATTTTTCTCCTTTTTTAGGTTTTTAAACTCGACTTTCTTATCTATTTCTTTCGTCCTATTCTTTACTCATTTATTCATTTATTCATTCATTTTATTAAATTGATTAATCATTTATATTTACAATTTACACGGAATTATAGAGCGCTAATGAACTTTGGAATGAGCGCTATATAGTTGTCTCCAGTGTACCGCAGGTAACTGGGACCCCATATGGATACCGTCTGTTTATATCTCAAATCATCAAATAAGATCCTTTTTGAGAAGGGAGTAATCATCATAACGAGCACTTAATTTTAGCCGCCTCATTTTGTGGTGCGCAAAGTGGAAACTTTTGTACTCGTATAATATGAACTAAGTTTGAAGAGCAGTGATTGATTGATAAGGGATTTACCGAATAAACGAAGAAAAACCTCACAGGAATATTCAAACGTCCAGAGTTATTCTAAGCATTGAGACGTTTTAGTAATCAAGTTTATAACAGTCGCTAATGCACGATTTCATATCAGTATATATTACAGTAGCGCACTTTATTCGTTATCTTGATGTATAGATAAATAAATCAAGATGACCCGTCAGATGAACAAGAAACATGCATTGATCAAAAACTAAAATACCTTCCCGATTAGTACATATAGGTTATATTTCGTTTCTACAAAGCAAAAGATAGGCAACCTTAAAAGGCTTAGAAGAGATGAGACAACTCGTGGTTATAACACTTCGAGTCGAAAACAAACGAGTGTTTTTAATTAATAGTATCAAATGATGTTATCAACAAAAATTCAAGACGATGACTTCTTCGTCGGAGAAACTGTGATATTTATCTGTTACATTGTAGTCATAACTGGACGAATAATATCGTCCTATGTACTTGTCTGGCCTTGAAAAAATCTTAAGTTCAAGTTGAATGTCTATATAATAATACCCTGATCAATTCCCACGAAGCCTGGAACCCCCAGGCACGTCAGAGCTATACAGATGAGAATACCATGTTGGCGTTCAGACATACTTAGCGTGCATGCAAGACACTCCTGTGTGTTCTGATTCAGTGTAAACACAGACCTCCTGTATGACAACAATTCTCATTTACAAACAAAATTTTGTACCAATTTCATCGGCGATTACACACAATCTTCCTATACAAAACACTACAGAAATCCTGTAGCTAGGAAAACCCCTAAAAGTGAACAGACCAGAATGGAAAACACCAATTAGAAATTGACATTCTCTGTCTCGTTTAGGGAAAACCCCTGGAAGTTTAATCCTATTACGACGCTGATTTCGAACGACAGCTACGTTCACTAACTTGGTCATTACCATCTGGCGGGCAAAGCGATAACTCTTATTTCTTTTCCATCGTTGGCGAGAGAAAAAAATTCACAAATTAAGATAAGTTCATTAAGTTTGTTTGATGTTTGTAGTGTTGATATTAGATAATGCGAGATATCATGAGCGAAGGCAACACGTTGTGATCGGTAGAAAAATATATCTTTGTTGAAAAAACGAGACTCATCTGACCTTTGCTAATGCATTTCGTGAATAAGTGTGCGTTCTTATTAAAGAACTATTTTTAGAAATAATCTCTGGTTCAATTTCACGAAATCTGTAGCGGGTTTTATCATATGATGCTGCATTGTCACGAGCGCAAAAAAGTTCAGATTAGTCTTTTGTTGAGAGTGTTTTTGAGTGGAATATCAAGGCTCTCACCACCGCTAATTGGTCAGGTACCTTGGGTGTTAAGAGTTGTTTCCGGTTTTGTTCCACATACCAGAAGAACACAACAACTCAACACATGTCAAAGGCAAGGCCAAACCAATCAAGCTACTCTCAAGTTATCTCAGTCCCATCTAGGATCAAGACAGTACATGCACGACAAATATTCTACCCCCACAGAACACCATTTTTAGATATGTTGAACATGGAATTTTTGGTTCATTTAATTAATAGGCAAATAAAATACCGCAAAAATTCCTCATTCCGATAGGGGTTCCGAAAGGTATTTGATTCAAGTGATTCCCAAGACTTAGGGAGCTAAAAGGCCATGGAAAAACAGCCAACACAGACACCCTCATTTGGCGGGGCAGTCTGTGGAATTCATTTATTAAGATAATAAAAACTATATTCCGAATTCTTTGTTATGTTGTTCTTACACTTGAAATGTTTCATGCTTGTGGCATTAGGACAATTAGGGAGTGATGTTTTCTGCATATTTTTGTAGGGTCTATTTCTAATAAACGCTGTTGTTTATTTAATGTAGCTAAAATATCATACAAACTATCATAGTAAATGCAGATAAATTAAGTCTAATGAGAAGTTTAGTTCAACTTGCGATAGATCATAAGTTTGACGATGAATGATGTAGAGAATCATCGATAGAAACATAAAGGAACAGTCGCGCCTATTTCAGTGACTCCAGGTCAGTTCACTACAGGTATCCTAGGGCGAAATTGATAAGCAAGAATAGGAGAATTCGTGTTCTAAAAACTCAACAGAGCATGAAAACTTAATTGTTATGGATTATGTTCGCATGGTATTTTCAAAGATGTTTAGCGAAGCTAATCCTTAGAGCAATAAAGCTGATACTCACTCGTAAACTGCTGTACGGTTTCCCGTAGAAGTTGTAGGTGGTCTTTAGGGCAAATGGAACAGAAATCCTGGCTGCCAACACCTTAGAAGATCCATCTGTATCTTCCAATGGAAAAAACTCCTGAACTCTCAGAGCGTATACAAAACCAACTGAGCATAATATTGTGGCCAACAAGAGAATAATAACAGAGCAACTGCCAGCCATCTCGACGGGATAGCTTGGCTTGAATGCTTCGACGTGGAGTGTCTACAACTATCTCTTGGACAGAGCGTCCCAACGCACTCTAGCTGTCGCCTGACGAGCGATGTAGTTTATTAATCACAAGCGGAACAGTACTCCGAGTATTAGCGCTTACAGAAGTGTTGAAATAAATTTCACGTGGGTTGCATTGTTTCAAAACAAAGGCTTGACTAGACAGCAAGTAAGCTGTATTCATTACGCTTCATATCAATCTCAATCCATCCCTGGAATGGAGCGCATATAAACAGCTTCAAAACATTCGATTCGACCCGCACCTTTGCGCAATGTGTGTATTTCAATGCTGGAGATGTAAGCTTACGTTTCTGAACGATAAATAATGTCAAATGTAATTGATATAACTATTGTGGCTTCAAAGGCTGCGACAACAATGGAAAACTATTGCAATTAAATAGTTCATTATGGGCCTAGAACGCGATCAAAGGCAACATAGACAAAGGAGTGCTTTTATTAAATGATTTCCTAAGCGTCATCAATAAAGTCTTTTGTTTCTCGGGTTATCTAGTCGTGCGAACTAGGAAACACAAACCACTAGTCGACTGTCAATTCATCATTAGTCTCTATCCGACAAAACGATCAAAGGCTTTATCTAAGCTCTCAATGCGAGAGGGCATCTTTAGCCTGTCTAGACCTCTGGCTCGGGGAACGTTTAACCCCTACTTAGGTAAAACTAGCCGAATACACACGAGTAGTTCTTTCACCCTCTCCTCCCCCTACTAGTAACTCCCTAGTGGACCTTTAGACATTGTTTAGAGGACCACGACAAGTTACTTCTTTGTAGGAAGAAACCTACTCGCGTCTCAATGTGACTTCGAGTAGATTCACATGATATAGCCCGCGGGGCGGAGCAAACACTACAGAGGCACTTGATGCGATGAGGTCAGCCAGTTAGCATGTATACAATTTGTCTGCGCATGTCTGTATTTTGGGCTTGAAATTCATTTGCATAGCGAATGCAAGAAATTTTATGTTGACATGGAACATTTGGCTGGCTATCTCGTTCTTCAAAATTATGTTCAACTACCGAAATACTAAGACAACTGAAACATGGGCAGTCTACCTACCGCTAGTGCGTTGTGGATAATTATCCAAACTGAAGGCACTCCAGATGGGAAAATATCGCGAGTCAAAGTTAGTAGAAAGTTGTGAGAAGAACCAGAACTCCTCACTTTCGAGTAATATTGTGGGCGCTAAATTTATATGTAAGGTACGTTAAGCAGTGAAAGCATTAACAACAAGTTACTGTGTAGATTAGACCCGATAAGGGTATTTTAGACTCCATCGATCGTTTAATAATTAGCCATGTTTACTGGAATGTCGCTCAAAATTCTTGCAATTCACTTTCAAAATTTGACACCTGAGACTGCGCCCCCCAGCAAAATTATTTAGTAATTTGCTTTTTCCACTTTTCTTTCTTGCAAAACTGAGCTTTTTTAGTCCAAACTCGTGGTCCCTACATGTGATCCAAAGCATAAGTTTGTGAACGTGTTTCCAAGCACGTTGTTTGCATGAAAATTCAGCGATGAATTTATTGCTCTTTTATAAAGTATAAATTAAAACGCTGCTTCATACGGCCCAAACTGTATGCCTCACCATGTATAAAAATAGGCCATGTATAAAAATAGGTCATTAACTTCTAGATAAATGTTGCAGATTATAAAATATAGGCTACCGAATTTAGTCAATTTTAACAAGGCTTGAACCCGACTGTAAACATTGCTTGAAATCACATGGAGGGACCAGACGTTTCCAGCAAGAAAGCTCTGTTTTACAAGAACGAAGCATGGAAAAAGCGTATTATTAAATAATTTTGCTGGGGGCGCTGTCAAAGATGTAAAATTTTCAGAATGAATTGCAAGAATTTTGCGCGAAAAAGTACGACATTCCAGTAAACATGGCTAATTATTCAACAATCAATGAAGTCCAGAGTACTCTTATTGGATCCAATTCAAACAGTACCATGTTGGTAATGACATCCATTACTAAATTTACCTTATACATGAATTCAACGCCAACATTATAACTCGAAAGTGCGGAGTTCTGGTCCTTCTCACAACTTTCTACTGACTTTGACGCGTGATATTTTCCCATCTGGGGTGCCTTCGATCTGGATAGTTATCCACAGCGCACTAGCGGTAGGTAGACTGCTCATGTTTCAGTTGTCTTAGTATTTCGGTTGTTGAACATAATTTTGAAGAACGAGATAGCCAGCAAAATATTCCGTGTCAACATAAAATTTCTTGCATTCGATATCGATCTGATGCAAATGGTTTCAAGCCCAAAACACAGACATGCGCAGACAAATTGTATACATGCTCAGCCAGTTAGCTTTACTGATAAAACATCAACTCAAATCTGAAATATCCCAGATTAAGGTCCAAATGCGTTTACTCGGGCTATGAGGAAGCCCGAGTACCAAGGCACAGGTACCGTGGTCAATTTTTTTTTCGAGGAAGCCTTCGGCAAAAAAACAACAACAACAAAACAACAAGAAAAACAAAAACAAACAAGAAAAAAAAAAAACAACGAAAAACAACTTTGACAGTAATGTCTAAACTCAAACCTGGATGTCTAAGCTTTATATTCTGTAAGGGAAAAAAATTACTTACTAATGAAGAAACGGCCAATTGCTGGGGTGCATGTGACGTCACGGCAGCCATCTTGGTTGACCTTCAACAAAAGATTTCTCATTAGCGTTTATTGTTTGGTCATCCAACATGGCTACCGCTTCATTGTCTTTGGATTCCCAAAGGTATGGATGCACCCCAGCAAGAAGTAAAATAAACTGAAGATGCGTCACTACATCAAATTTGCGATTTTGGCCGATACTCAAAGCTAAGACCAGAGGAAACACGAACAGAATTGAACAGATTCATCAACAAGAAAAATGCTATAATGAAGATTTTACGGTATGTCTTAGAAAATTAAAATAGTAATAATACGAAAAATATCCTTAAAATAGATATTTCTTGGGCTTCCTGTGGTCAAGACGCGGCAACGGTTTTGATCATGACCGGCGTGTTTCTCATGTAATCACTATTTATATGGTCATTGAGCAAAAGAAGGCCTAGAACTCATTTTCGATACAAATTTTCACTTAGGATTAACAATTTTATTCAACTTTTATTATTCAAAACCACTTACAAACAACCTAAACTTTCTGAAAGTAATTACTTTAGCTTTGTACAACAGTTTTTCTTTAGCTGAATAGTTTTTGTTGCCCAATGCTTGAACCGGTGAAATGTTCATTCAAATCAAAAATGTATTTAACATTTTTGATGTGCGCGCGGACGTAACCGATTGCTTTCTGCATCTGTATGTTATTAAATATTCTACTAAATATCTCTCCCAAGACAAATTATGGACAAGTTTTGCGAGCGACAATTGTTAGATGCCTTAAGCTTTATAAACGCAAAGTGGGTTGCATTTTACTTTCAACCTAACCACCTCATTTTTAGCTAAATATTCCAAATTGACTGCAGGCACGTGATCAATCACATGATTAATGTTTTCACAAAGTCAGATGTTAAGGAGATTGGCAATGATGAAAACAATATCTGGAGAAATTTTATTGATTTTAGACGAATGGCTCAGCTACAATCATTAAATCAAATTTTCACTGAAATTACAATGCACCAGACCTTAACGCACTTGAGTTGTTCGTTCATTTATATCTACACACAGTATCTAGATCTAATGAAACAAGATGGGACTCGATAAGAAGACAAAACTACGTTTTAGTCAAAAGAGTTGACAGGATCACTACATAGTCCAGTCCCAGACTCTCTTTCTTGCCGCTCCAGGACTCGCGGAGAAAGAGAGTCCAGTATAACTTGCATGCGCATGTGCAAAATGAGCCAATCAATTGATTAATTAGTATTTTGCGAGCTTGCAATATGCAAATGTAAGTGTTTGGTAGCAGTGGTAGTGATGCGTATCGAAAAATTCACAAATACGTCTTTCCCAACTGTCGATCCGTAAATAGCCTGTAACTGCTCAAACTTTGGTAAAAGATTATAGTTGGTTTTTCCAAGTGCATAGCTCACTGAATCAACAAATGGCTTTCCGAAATGAGACTGATATCGTGTATACAAAACACTTTCTTCTTCAGCCATCTTGAATCATTAGATGATTTTTAGGATTTGCAACCACGCGATCACCACATGAATGTGGTGATCGCGTGGTCACTAAGCTGACATGCGCATGCAAGTTATACTGGACTCTCTTTCTCCGCGAGTCCTGGAGCGGCAAGAAAGAGAGTCTGGGACTGGACTAGATCACTACACTGAGAATAAACATGACACTTTTGAGTTTTCGTGCATGCCAAAATGTTTCGACAAAAGCCTCTGTCATCTTCAGTGCAAGTGAACAGATTACAATGAACGAGAATAACAAATTGTAAAAATTGTAAAAATAGCACTATACTGACTGGCCGGAATATGTGGACAGATTACTATATTAAAGTTAAATACAAAGGAGAATATTGAAATCTTTAGCCACAAAACATGTTTACCATACAAACCAGTCAAGTAAAAATCGCTATAACATATTCAAGAAATAAATAGAACAAAATGTGCATAAATCAATGTTTATATTATAACAAATAGCCCAAAAAATTAAAAATACTCAAAATTACAGAAAATGCTGAAATCTAAGTATTAAGAAACTGAAAAAGAAAAAAGAGAGTAAAAAGGAAGGAAAAGAAAGGAAAAAAAGAAAAACATTTTCGTCCTCGTCTGGGCTCGAACCTAACGAATCTAAAGTGGCACCCCCCGGATACAGAGTAAAAAGAAATAATAAATAATTCAAAAAAATTAAATTTTGGGACGATTCTCCCGAGACATTTATAGAAGCTGAGACATCGAATCGATTTACGTTACGGTTGAAGATTTCGACCCCATCCACGCTATCCCGGTGCTACATAAAACAGTTGTCTTGGCCCGAAGGCAAGGGAGGGAGACGATATCCGGACCCTAATCCATACCTTTAGATATCACCTTAGACCGCTGCGCTACCTAGACACTTAATAATTTTAATGTCTAATTAGGGTAGTCTATTCGGCGAAGTTTCATTATGATGCTAATAGGACAGTTCCAAACCCTTGGGGAAATAAGAGAACCAATCAAAGTCCAATGATTTTATGAATAAACAGAAGAATAAATAAATTAAAGAATAAATTTCCGTGAACATTTCTCAATGCATAAGACTTTTTTGCAACGTCAAAAAGTTACGCCAATGATTGTTTATGAATGTTTACGTTTTTTCTTTGCTGAATGATTATCAATGCTGATTTCCCATATCAAGAACAATCTTGAGGTAAGTTTGAAGGCTTAAAATGTCAGTAAACTTGGGTACTTTAAAAAGTTTTAAAATTTGGATAACTCATGCTTGTTAGTTTGTTGATTGTACGTGAAGAAGGCCATATAAATTTATAGCGAGACTAAAATGTACTTTAATTCTTTATCGATTAAAGCCTTATACGGTCTCTGTCCGCACTGTCAAGACCTCGATCGGTCTGATATTTTTTCGTAATAACCGCGCTCTCGTTTATTAAGAAGTAAATTATCAAGCAAGCGTACAAAATTATCTAAGTGGCCTTTGCAAGCAAACTTTGGTACTCGGGCTTCCTCGTACCCCAAGTGAACGCAATTTTAGCGTCTTGTTTTAAGTAACAACGCCATCGCGCGCGCAAGGTTCTTGAAGAATAGAATTTGAGTTTTGACGTGCGCGCGAACTAGTCCATACCCAGACCTCTTTTTACCCCGCTCCGCTTCGGTAAAACAGAGTCCAGAAGAACTTGCATGTGCATGCGTTACATGAACCAATCAGACACCGTAAAGTTTTGGTGTCCCCTTTCTTCCCCCTCCCCTTACGCCACTACGCAGGCTAAATCTTTTAGGATGTGATTCCAGGTTATCTCTGATAGAAATATTTGGATCTCCGTTGTGATCAAACTCAGTTCAGAGCGTTTGACTTAACCTTACTTTTTTGCTGGCGCTGTTTGTAATCACTCCACTGAGATACAGACCGGATTTGGTTTTCCTAGATTTTGGGACCAGTTTCTCATTTTCTCATTTGCCACTTAGGCAGACACCAATGGTTGACTGGTCTAGTTGGAATTTGGACTTAGTCATCTTAGAAGGAATTCTAACATCAGTGACTCTTGAAAAAGGAACACATATTCTCCACATTGCATGCGGCTGGCACAAGACTGGAAGAATTGTTGTTGCAGTATAGGGATTTGAGGTCCGAACGCAAATCTTTAGTGTCGACCATGCTTTCGGTACAAGTATACTTCATAAGGCGGAGAAGAAGCTCTGCGGGGCATGATGTTAATGTCAAAGATGACAATATCATGATCACTCATTCCTGGAGTAACATCTACATCAGTAACTAAGCCCGGTTAGGACTGGAAGACAGAACTAAATCAGTCACGTTTCTTTTGAGATGTTGGACAATTAGGTTTAGTGACGTGTTGGGTAAGTGTATTTTTATCAATTAGGTCTGGAAGCTTATCCATACCAACACTACTTGATCTATTAACCAATGGGATAATATATATTTGCGCTATATTTGATTGAGGGGGAAGTGCGAAGAAAGAGAGGACAGAAAATCCAACAAAAGGGAGGAGAAACAAGAGGAAAAGTGAAAGAAAAGCTTCGAATCGAAGAACCAAAAAAGCTAGTAGACGTACGATCGAAAGTCTGTTGTGCGTGGCTGATTCTTTTTTCTCAAGCTTAGCTTACCTAATCAGTCCTCATCGTTCCTCACCACACTGTTTGTGCACTTGTTTTGGGAATAAAATCATTGAATGGTTTTACTCCGAAGACAAATGCACAAAGTCTAGATTGTAGTTACCATGTGAAGCTGGCGTTCTTTTTCATTCTTTTCGCAGCTACATGCAAAGAACGCCTTCTACGCAGGCTTCAATCAAGTCTAATGAGCTGTGACATCATAATCAAGACACTTCATTAACCAATTACGCATATTACGTAATCATTCGAATACCACAGGAAGACCGCGCGACACGTGCTGGTTGAGGCCTTGTGAGGCCAACAAATAGCTCTTTGGGGCTTAAAAAGTGACAATATCGTGATCACTTGTAAAGCCGCATTTACGGTGGCCTCCAGGGGACATCGACAGTAAATAAATAAATAAATTTGGGGTAGCTCATCACCCTTCCTCGCAGCCAAGTACGTGCTGAATTACGAAGGGCGCAGCTCAACGTGGTCGAGTCGAAGGTTTACAAGGGCGCTTTCATTACGAGACAATTGAACAATCACACATTTACATACAAATTTACATACACATACACGTAGCAGCCACCATACGACTCATGTCTGATCACGGAGCACAGCTTAGATCGAAACTAGTTCGTTTTTACTGAGGGAGGAAAAACCGGAGAACCCCGGAGAAAAAAACCCTCGAAGCAAGGGAGAGAACGAACAAGAAACTCAAGCCACATGTGATGCCCCGTCCGGGGATTGAACGAGGGACCACAGCGGTGACAGACCGGCGCTCTCACCGCTCGGCCACCCTTGCTTCCCTACAGTACTGATTTTTTTTCAAATTAAATCCGCAATTTCTTTTTTCAATTCCGCGACTTTTTTTCCTTCGGTCAGCGGCCGCACGTTTACGACGGTAGATCCTTCATATATGATATATTTTTGTGGTGCCTATCTGTTAGATTGTTTTTTCATGCCTAAGTACATCTGCCCTCATTTACCTTCATAACAGCCTCATCCATCAGCTCATGTGCTTTCATGCGCATCCACCTTCATATGCATTTACATTCATTTTCCTTCGTCCTGCACCTTCATCTGCCTTCATCCACCTTAGTCAGCAAAACGAGCACGGTGACTTCCCTGTTTTATTTCACTTTTGAGTTTCAATTCGCCTTTATTGTTCTTTTGATAGACAAAGTTTGAACAAAAGTTTATTCAACTAGACCCTTGATTAAAAGGTAGGTAGCTAGGTGAACTTTTACAAAACCTAGGCAAGCCACACTAAGTCAGATCATCTAATGTGTGATGTCCAATCAGTAAGTATTAGCCTCAATAATGAGTATATACCATGCACATTTATCACTCATATTGTTATTTATTTATTTTTACCTTACAAAGCTTGTAACAATGTACAAGTGCACAACTTTCTTGTGGACGTCTTTTTGCGTCAGTCCATTTTATGACTGATTCAGTCGACTACAATATAAATTGTTTTTTACCGTTTATCAATGATAATAAAGGGTTATTAACCGAGCGCGAGGTCTGTATGGGAAAATATCAGACCGAGGTCTTGACAGTACAAAAAGACCGAAGTCCGATATTTTCCCATACAGACTGAGCAAACGAGGTTAATAACTTATTTATTATATGGTTTTGAGAAGTTCCGCTGATCGAAACAATTGCCAAACGCAAACTTTTCTTTTCATCCGGGACAGCGGTCCTGATATGGCAAAATACAGACCATGCGTTAGCCAATCAGAATTCAGGAAATTATCTAGCCATATAACAAAATGTTATCTATGTCAACGCACTATTAACTGATATACTTTTGAAGTACATACCAACCATAAAATTCTAAATGTAAGCCCAGGGCTTATATTTCCTCGACGTACCTTTCTGGTGAGCTTAGTTTTGAAGGAGGAAATCTGCGTTTCAAAATGAACTGGGTGTAATTTGGATTGGATGGCACTTTTCGTCTCAAAATATCGTAAATTATGCGTGGGCATTAATGAATCGGGTTTTTGTTACCTAAAACTTTCCGGAAAAATTTTCTTTAGCTAATTTCATCACTGGGCAAAGTCAAAGAGCTAGTAAAATTGTAGTTAGCTATTGACTATCCTTTTTTATAGCGATAATGCATCGCCAGTCGTATTTTTCTTAATTTCGGTTAGATCTTATTTTTGTTTGGTTTTCTTATCCGTCAATCATCATTGGGGTAGGACTTAATGATTTTGATCAGAAAAAACAATTAGTATAGGAAATCGCACGATCTTGAGTACAATTCGGAAATAATAGGTACGAGTAATGTTTTGAAAGTTCTCAAAATAGGACGAGCCTTTAGGCGAGTCGTCCTATTCAGTTGAGAGTTTTCAAAACATTAATTGTACGAGAAGATCGTGCAATTTTTTATTTATAATACACTATACAAAATTTCTTCGAGGAAAGGCAAATGTCTGATATATAGCATGTTTTCACTAAAAAGTGCAGACTTAAACGAGTAGACAATATTTCAAAGAGGGAAGAAACTTCGAAAACAAAATAAAATAGAGTTAATTTGTATTCTGAGCGAATTACAGTTATTTCACATTTCTATAAAGCATGTAGTTTATTCACTGATAGGTTTGTTTATTGAATGAAGACGAGCGAAGAGCCCAAGACACGGCAAAGAATTTGAGTTCATCAGTCACAGATAAAATATAGTCAAATTCAGTTACGTTGTTTAAACATACCTGGCCTTTCAAATGCCTCAAAACTTCATTATCTTGAGCTTGATTTATCAGTTTCTTTTGGAAAAGCTAGAGTAAAAACGTTTGACCAAATGACCATTTTTCTCTGGGATAGTCGTAAATCGATGTCCTTCGCTTTATAGTTTTGCAGCACGGCGTTGTTTGGAAGTCATTTTTCTCTCCAGTGTTCTTGTTTTCCGTTTAAAATTGTCATTGTTTTGACAAATAAATTACTTTTTTATCTTCTATGACAATCATCCAAAACTGAACTAGCAAAACTGCAAGTTTTCATCGAAAACGAGCTTGTCAAGGAAATTAATTTATCGCGTGCCGTTGTCGTTGCCATAGCGACTTAATAGGTACTCTAATTGTACTTCTCTCGTCCGATCAGAATCGAGTAATTTTGTATAGTGTATTATAACAGTGGGAACACCATGGGGACGACACGGTAGTATCCGTATTGTCTGCATTGGTGTCCGTATAAACCAAATATCACTAATCAGTGTGTTGTTTATCTTCATAAAAGACCTCCACATCACTTGGAGTGAAAGATTTTTGACCAGTGTAAAAGGCACAGTTTTTATGAGCCTTACACGATGGTGGTATCGCATAGGAATTCTGGGGAAGACTGTATGATGTATTTTTGTTTGAAGGAGACGACGGCATTATGATCAGATCACCATCACCAAAGGTAAGACCCATATCTGAGCAGTGGTACCCGCCAGCACTGGGATGTTTGCTGTGAGGAAATTTACGAGGCTTGAAGCCGTTGTCATGGTGACTGTAAAGTGAGAACAAGAAGGCCTGTTCACTCCTAACGTAGTCGCACTTTGTTGCTGTGTATAAAAAATAATAAAACAATAAATGAATTGATCTCTTATCTATACCTGAGTCGTTTGTGTCGTTTGTCGTGCTAACAGGGATTTCTATATCCTAAAACATGACTCATATGACTAAAGGCGTGGACCATATCGATCGTGAGTACAGTAAAAACCCGCATATAAGAACCAGTGGATTAAGAACCACTAGGCTAAAATTTGCTTTTTAAGCATCTGTTAAATAAGAACCACTTTAGCCTAAGAAATTAGACTGGTTCTTATATAAAAGGTTTCAACATTGATTTGGATTTATGTTCTTTTTTTTGTTTTGTAAATGGTGAAAAAAATATAAGTTCAGGCTGAATGACCAAATTTTTACAAGATAAATGCTTTACAAATGTTTTAGGTGATGTATTTACAATACAATATGTTATTATTTGTACTCAATAATAATAAGCAAATGATTTTTTATACATATACAATACAAACATATAAATATACATATTGTTTTTGCCTTGTATATAAGAACCAGTTAAGAACCACCTTAGCCTAAATTCTCACTAATTACCAATTACATAAGAACCACTTTAGCCTAACCTCGAAAAACAGTGGTTCTTATATGCGGGTTTTTACTGTACTCCAATTAATAGTTTTCACCCGAGTAATTTTTGAAATTTTCCGGCTTACCCTCCCCTCCTAGGTGAAAATCATCGCTATGGTCAGCATGTCACGTAACAATGAATTATGGGTCATAAACGTCTACACAGTTCTTACTTACATGGTGATTCCCAAGACACGTCAATATAACCCCCAAAAATAAAGTTGTCCACACGAACTAATGTCACTGTTGGACCTTTAGAATCACAGTGCTTGTGGAACTGTGTCACGTTGAGGCCATCCGCACCAGAGCGATAGCATTTTTTCCAGGTACGGTTCTGTGGTCCAAGAAAACTGAGTAGTGCCTTGAAATATATGGTTCGATTTTTACGACTCTGCAGAACTTGTGACGTTTCGAGTCCGTCTGAAAGAAACCGAAAGATGATCAGTGATACTGGACAAAATCAAGAGCAATAGCAAGGAAGAGAACGAGCAAGAGTTCAGCAAGAACAAATTAAAAGAAACAAGAATAAAAACAAACAAACAAACAAATTAAACAAACAAACAATTAATTGAAAAAATTGTAAAGAGACAAAGGTGCCAAATAAAAGAACTTAGAGTTGAAAACGGAAAAGACTTTCACTTATGCGTGTACCAGAAAATTACTATAGATATCACCAAGAGACCATAATACTAAGAGAGCAAAACTCATGCAGTATTGATGTCTGTGCGATGTTCATGGCGGCTAAAGCTATGCTAACGCTTCGTCATCGCGCGCGCAAGGCTCTCAAACAATAGAAATTGATTTTTGACGTGCGCGAGGACGGGACCGTTTGCTTTCGACTTTTGAATTCTAGTTGCTTAAGAGCCTTGCGCGCGCGATGGCGAAGTTACTAAAAATAGCCTTAGCCGCCACGAACATCGCACAGACATCAATACTGAGTTTCGCTCTCTTGGTATTATGGTCTCTTGATATCACTTAGACTACTGATTTTGTTAGTCAACCTAAAAACATAAAATTTTCTCCCGATGTCGATTTACCCCTAGAGGACCGTCTACGGCCACAGACGTCGATAAATATGAGCATGCACTTCTTAAAAAAATTATACATCTCACACTTCGAGAAACAGTTTTGAAAGTTCTTTGATCACAGGTAGCCCAAGCTGTGCATCTGTATATGAAATATATGGGATTCCACGATCGATTTGCTGAAAAATATATTTTGAATAAATAAACAATTTGGACTCATGATACTGTTGTGCTTGTCTTTCTGTGTATTTCTGTGAAGTTTCAAGCCGTTTCGTGCTCATTTGAGGGAGTTATAGCGATTTGAATTTTTCTCCCTTCATGTACATATATTACTGGAAGGTTGGAAGGCTCAACTGTCAAAAATTCAAACGACCGACAAAAAAGGCCTCGAAAATCACTCCAAAACCAAAACCAGGCCAAAACATTCCCAAAAAACCATTGCCACATAAATTTCCAATATGTCGATTGCCTTTATTTCGCCACATTTTACGTGCAACACCCTCAAAAAGACAGTTTTTGAAGCTTTTTTTCGCTGGACCTATGCTCTGCAAAACAGCCCCTGCACCACGGTTACCAAGCTCAAATACCCCACTGGGGACGGGGAAATTTTGGCGCACATGTGTGGGGAGGTAGTGAGGTCGATTTTGTACCGCACATGAGGACGAAGGAAAAGCTTCACCCAGTACTTACAGTTCTTTTTCAGCAGTTTTTGCGAATTCTTCTGGATATCTTTGAGTAGAATGCCTAAAGAAAGACCATGTTAGCAAGGTACTAGTAGTAAGGTAAGTGATTTCTCCCTTTTCGATGTAACAACAGTCATAAACAACACCGTGCAAAACTAAGAACAGGCAAATCAAGTAAAAACAAGAATCTCCCGAATAAATAAAGTAGCTTATTCAATTTCGAAAACTAGTAATTAATTCCTAGTAAATAACGGATGTCAGTATATGCTGATTATCCAATTTGCAAAGCTAGCGACGAGATGAAGCGGTTGTTTTTCAACTCAGAAATTCAGTCAACGCACTGTGAAGATTTTCGGTAAATTTGCCAAAGTTATCTTTAAAATGTTCAATACGGTGAATTAAACTGAAAGAAACAATTCCTTTAAAAAGTTTTCGTTTATCATTCATCTGCAGGGCAATAAGAATAATAAGCCATGAAAAGGTCCATCAAATAGCAGAAGTTGTTTCCCGCCACATTTTGATGCCAAAGTCACTAAAAAATCCAACTTAACACTATTCTTACTGCAGCATTACTACTAGTACCTTGCTAACATGGTCTTTCTTTAGGCATTCTACTCAAAGATATCCAGAAGAATTCGCAAAAACTGCTGAAAAAGAACTGTAAGTACTGGGTGAAGCTTTTCCTTCGTCCTCATGTGCGGTACAAAATCGACCTCACTACCTCCCCACACATGTGCGCCAAAATTTCCCCGTCCCCAGTGGGGTATTTGAGCTTGGTAACCGTGGTGCAGGGGCTGTTTTGCAGAGCATAGGTCCAGCGAAAAAAAGCTTCAAAAACTGTCTTTTTGAGGGTGTTGCACGTAAAATGTGGCGAAATAAAGGCAATCGACATATTGGAAATTTATGTGGCAATGGTTTTTTGGGAATGTTTTGGCCTGGTTTTGGTTTTGGAGTGATTTTCGAGGCCTTTTTTGTCGGTCGTTTGAATTTTTGACAGTTGAGCCTTCCAACCTTCCAGTAATATATGTACATGAAGGGAGAAAAATTCAAATCGCTATAACTCCCTCAAATGAGCACGAAACGGCTTGAAACTTCACAGAAATACACAGAAAGACAAGCACAACAGTATCATGAGTCCAAATTGTTTATTTATTCAAAATATATTTTTCAGCAAATCGATCGTGGAATCCCATATATTTCATATACAGATGCACAGCTTGGGCTACCTGTGCTTTGATATAAGCTTTGACAGCGAAACAAAACACTTTATTTGAATCCGGATTTTTGTATAAAGATACAGTGGTTTGTATTTTAACAGGAAACTCTGCATGTTCATAGATGAACATGCGAAACAAAATTTTTACAACACTTGACACTAATCTCGCGATCTGATTGGCTGATTAGAGTGTGTTAATATATAAGAGGACAGACACAATGCTGACGCGTTTCAGCGCGCGCGCTCGTTCTGTTGCCCTGTTTGACGCCATAAAATGTCCAAAACTTTGCAGTGAAACCACTCGCTGCGCTCGTGATTCCGCTTGAGTTTTGAACACTTTATGACGTCAAGAGTGTGTCAATAAGAGGACAGACAACTCAAAACCATCTTCAATTTGCTAAGTCGCCCTTCTCAGAAATGTTTGAACCTAGTTTTTTGTGATTTTCATCGGTGTTTTCCATCTCACCTCTTCGACGAGTTCAGCAACAGCCGTTTGTTTTCAGTTTTTTTTCTGCTCGATCGAACAGCATTGTGGGTAATTATGAAAATTTCCTACTGCTTAATTACCCCAGATTTCATGTTTTTGTGCCGAGCCATCCTCACCTACCGGCAAAATATGGCACGATTGCATACTTTAGGAGTCAAATCTCGTCCAAATTGCCTTGGTAGGTTAATCCACTACAGAACAACCAGGGAGCTTCAGTCACTCAAGAGATCACCATTTGTGTGACTCTATCGTCATAAATTCGTTTCCCAGCCTCTCTCGAACAAATTATTTTATTTCATTTTTTATTTTTATTTTCCTTTATTTTTGCGTTTTTAAAATATTTAATTTCTCAAAAGGAAGAGGTGGCCCTGTAACCTAAGCAGCAATGTTTTCGGTGCCTACATTAATTTGAATTGTGTATAAATAATTATGTATTTAACAGATCTATTTATATCACGTATATAATTATATAACGTTGTGAATTAATAGGGTAGCTGACCATTTCAAGTTTATGGGAAACCTTTGTGAATGAAAGTTATAGGTATAAGCTGATATATAGATATAGATCGATTATGAGAGAAAACAGGCCCACATCAGCTCTTAGCTGCCGAATTCAGCCTGTATAAACAAATGCAGTTATTTATATTTATTTATTTATTTATTCTGTAGAAGGTTACGTATAATTGATATATTCAAAACTAAAGTACTTACAATATTTTTGAAGGGATTTAGGCTTTTTCTTTTCACGCGGTGTACGGCTCTTGCATAAATCTTCATTCTTTCAAACAAAAATCCACGTTATTATTTACATTCAATTGTATGCATAAATAACAAAAACGTTTTACCTGAGATGGTTTCAACTGCTGAAAAATAAACCCTGGTCTTGCAATTAAACCTTTCTCTCTTTTCTCATTCATGGCGCATTTACTGAGCTCACAAATGTGTCCTGGACAGGAATCGGCTTCGCGCTGGAAGTTATACGAAGAACACTTGCCATCAGCGTTACACTCCATAAGACAGCTCATCCAGTCCTTTGTTTTGAAGACTCGATAAACTCCTTTGGCCATTACATGGTCTTTAACAGTGATGGGATGAAAGTCGGCTGAAACAACTGAAAGCAACACAGAAAAGTAAAGAAAGCGTTGCAACAGCTTCCTAGAAAATGCAGGAGAAGTGATCGGAGAGAACGAAGCCATGCTCAATGTTCAATTCAGTATGTTTTTCATACGTTCACTATCGAAAACGTCTCACAACTCAGCATGAAACATGATATAAGTAGAAAAAATATCAATTAATGATAGCAGTTCTCTTGGCAGCTGTTTTTGAGGGGAGGAGGTAATCCATATACTAAAACATATCGGTAAGCTCGGCGCGTGGCAGAAATGGATACACTTGCAAGCCTATAAATTATAAAAGGGATATCTGTAGTTTTTACGATGAGGGACATAAAAGCCTTGAGATTTCACAAATTGTAGTATAACTGACTTATAGTAGGGGTTTCACGGGGAGGATCACCAGTTGAAGTGCGATGCATCGTAAAAGGAGGTATTGCTTAATTTACACCCAAAACGTAGCTAGCTTCTCTATAGTAAAGTTTGATTGGGTACCCCTCCCTTGTCCCCTTCTCCCGTCCCTCTGGACTTGTTATAACACGCAGCTAAAGAAAGGTTCATCTATAGAAACATTTCTATGATATTTACACTGCATGAATTTTTGCTGCAAAATGATCACTGATGTAAACTGTCCTTTGTTGACATTGGATAGCATTAGTAAATATCTTGAGTCAATAAAACTGTTCAATATATTTGACAACATCCGGTTTCTTCTTACCAAGAGGAGGAGGAAGATGAAGAAGAATTTAAGAAGAAGAAGAAGAAGAAACTTAATCAATTTTACAAGATAAAAAGTACATGCAGTATACGTAGATGAGCACAGCTGTACTTAAAATAGCTAGGAATTGCAACTAAGGCCAAGTTCAGACGTCGAACTTTTGCCGTGTCGAATCTAATAGTTGCATTTTGTAAATGAGAAGTGCGGCGTCTGAACCTATTGTATTTGACAGATTTGAGTAAGTATTAAATTGAACAATTCAGTTTGAATCAAATTTGTCAAATTCATTTGGTTCAGAAGCCGCACTTCTCATCTACAAAATGCAACTATTAGATTCGACGCGGCAAAAGTTCGACGTCTCAACTGGGCCTAAGTAAATTTAGCTCAGTATGTTCAGTCAGTTATGTTACATATCAATTTGGTGTAAAAGGTTTTTTACTTAAGTCTCAAACACACATATTCACACAAAAAGAGATAAGTAGAAAAAGAAGGGTAAAACCGAATATATACAGAGTTAAAATTAAACCGGCACGGCAAAAACACGCAAAATGTTCATAAGTCGTTCATAAGCGATTCACTTAATTTGCGTTTAAAACTGCGAGATTATATTTGGACTCAAGGTTCTAAGCTAGATAATTCATTTTCTTCCATGCAAGAAAAAGGATTTAAACTTTCCATAATCTGTCCTTATTTTTGGCAAACAATATGCTTTTTTGCTAACTCGTCTGGTGTTATATTGATGTACTCTATATTGACACTTACGAATAATTTATCAAAAGTAGCTGGAAGCTAAGTGCTAATCATACATAAATAAAGACTTTGAATAAAAATTTGGTCAGAAAATTTAAGATAATTTAGCCTTAGAAAAAAATATGAATGGAGTGAGCATAAGCAAAAGTTGTTATCTTCATTGCCTTCTCTTGATTGACGGGATGGGATCTGGATTATGATTAGTTTGATATGAGCCGTTGTAGTTAAAGCATAAGCCAAGAAAGGAAAGATCACAGGACTCATAGAATAGTAAAGTTGAGTTAGGGTTGAGATATTATATGTAACATATAGCAACGGATTTTTGAGACGTGTGAGTCAATATGAACACTAATAAAGATATTTTCAAAATACTTTTAGCTTGTTGTATTTCCACATTGTTGATGAATAATTTATAGGTGAGTAATGAATAGCTTTTTTGTTGGAGGCAGGGGCAGGGTAGGGGAATGATGAAATCGGTTTTCTTGATGTTTGCAGATGTCAGAGAGGTTTTCCTGATCTCAAATTAAAAAAGACTGCGATCAAAGCGAAACAAGTTGGTATCATCTGATATGTGAAAATAAAAAAAGGGAGAGAAAAAGCCATGAAAAAAAAAAAAAAAAACCCAGACAAGACAGATATACCTGTATGAAACGTACTCCTTTTGAAGAAAAACAATTGAATCATTCTTGCCGCGAATCCTTGCCTTACCAGTTTTTACTAGTATTATAACTGGCCGCTTTAGCGTACCTCTTTCATGTCCTTCCTGGCCACAGTATTTGCGCAGTCGCTTTGTGAGAGAAAACATTCAATCGTTCCTCTCAGAATTCAACTACACAAACAGTGTGGCTAGCCAGCAGATTGTCATTCTCCTCGCGGATGCCAAGAACGCCTGCACTGTCAGTTTGCCGCTTAGTGTTTCCCATATTTGCGTATATAACTCCTTACAAATCAGTCACATTACAAAGGTTGCGCAAGGTGATTAGATCAAGTCTAATGAGCTGTGACATCATAATCAAGACGTTTGATTAATCAATGACGCAATTACGTAATTATTCGAACACCACAGGAAGACCGCGCGACACGAGCAGGTTGCAATTGAGTGTCGGAGAAGATTAGACGATTTTAGCTTTTGAAAGGCTACTCTTATTTGCTTTTATGTCGCTTTGAAAAACTGCATGAGCGATTTTCACTTATTTTCTGCATTTTTATTAATTTTTAAGGAGGTCAAATTCCTCAAACGTCAGTCGGTGGCACATTTTGCGCTATGCACTTAATTCATGTTCCAAGTTATCCAGAATCTCAGATGAGCCAGACCCATGTGACAACTATCCGTATTTTCTGTGAAGGAACGTCAGGAGGATTGATTAATGTTATCAAGCATTTTAAGCTTTAATTGCAAATTAAGGGAGAACCTGTTACCTCGTTATTTGTGCTGAGAGCGCGCGGGACGGAATACTAGATGACTGAGTGACTAGATTTGCAGCCGCGAAGAGTTCCGGTTACTTCCGGCTACAAATCGAGCCTCCACTTCCCGGACTAGACAACGAAGGCAAAACAAAACATTGCCGCACATACAATCCATATATTCTTTGTTTATATATATTGTCGCTAGTCGGTTAACCCCATCCAGACCCTGTATTTTCTGTGAAAGATCGTCAGAGAGTATATTAACGCAGGCTTGCAGGGCGCCTTGTTCTGTCTGTTTGTACATTGCGTGATCTAATACGTCAAAGTAGATCATATGACGGACATGTGACATAGGTCACGCTAACAAAGACGTAAGGTTATATTTTGGGGAAACAGCGTCATGCGACGGTTTTGGGATATATAAAAGTGAGTTGTTTCGATCCCGACTGCATTTTAGCAGTTGCATTATCAATGGATCCAAATATCAGGACTTTAACTGAAATCTTTTGAAGATATTTGGAAGACCTGGTTTAAATCAAAAATGGGTGTCCTTCAGCAGACATTTTTCCTTCTTCGCAAGAACTTCCAAGTCAAAAGAAGGCACAAGAGACTTACCCTTCAAGAGATTATTGCTCCTATATATTGGATGCTGATATTATTGGTTATTAAGTTGACTTCCAAAGTGCAAGTATTACCTGCCATCGGCAGCAATGAAATACCCCGTGTTCAACTAGGTGTCCAGCATGGCAGTGCTGTCAGTTCGAACCACACGGCGAAACCTCTCATTGGTATTGTCACAAACGGCGAAAAAGTATGCAACGATGTATTTGCAGTGCTCAAGAACGTCACACAGGCTAGAACTAACTATATAGAATTTAACAGCACTGATCAGTTGATGGAATATTACAGGGAATTTGGAGAAAAGACCAAACTAGGACTGGGTATAGTGTTTGAGAAAGATCAAAAGCATGGCGCCTCATATACCATACATTTTGCTGACGGGATCATACCTGATTTGAAGGCCAAGACCGTTGGTAGGGGTACGTATTAAGTAATGTTATATTACAAAACTTTTGTTATTCATTATGTTGAAAAATATGTGAATATTAGAGGGGAGTTATGATACTCAAAGCAGTTGGTGAGCAGTCGAGTGGGGATTTGCAGGTGGACCTCCTTTGGAAAACAATCGAGTGTATTAAACAGGTCGTGGTTTGAATCAAAGTAAACAAACCTGCATATTTTCTATCTTTTCTCGATTTAGTACTGAGTAAAATTGATTGTTTGATAGATTAAATTTGTGAGTCAGTTAAGTACACCTGTCTGTCTGTCTGTCTGTGTCTGTCTGTCTGAGATGTCTGTCTGTCTGTCTTACATTTGTCATTTGTACCAGCACCAGCAAGTTGTAGTGTGAGCAAGTGTTGCAGGGGTGGACACATACTGTGCAACTCTGTTAGGGACTGGACATTATTTACAGGGAGGGGGGCTGGTGCAAATGGAGGGGGGGCACAGATTTTTATGCTGGACTCTGTAAGAATGTTAATGTGTGTATGTATGTAGAAAGGGGGAGGGACCACCAAAAATTGAGCAGTTACCTTTTGCATTTGCACCAGCCCCCCCCCCCCCCCTGTAAATAATGACCAGTCCCTAATATGAGCAACTCTACAGAAAAAATATTATAGGAAAAGCTGTATCATGTATCTTGGCCTTTTATTCATTGTAATCTGAATGTAGAAATGAAATAGACTTAATCTATTTTTACAATGATTTCATGATTCATTGTTTTTTCTAGATAAATGCCATGATGTCAAGAATATGAACCCATTTAATTGTCCAGCAAGCATGTACATAACAAATAATATTGCATCCCTGCAATCAGTAATAGATTCATCAATTTCCAAGGTTAGTAAAGAGTGACTGTATGAGCTAATAAATCACTATAACAGGGGCATACCCAGGAGTTTTGTAAGGGGATGGGGTGGGGGGTTCTAAGGGGGGGTCTAGATCTGTGAATGTGTTTATATACTTATTTATTTGTTCAGCATGCAATTACAAATTTATTTGTAAAAAAAGTTTGGTTGCAAGGGGGGGGGGGGGTTGTTCCATGCTGATCCCCTGGGTATGCCCCTGTCTGTCTGTCTGTCTGTCTGTCTGTCTGCCCCTGTATAATGCAAATTGGAATCTCACTATAAGGACCACCTCTCCATAATTGCCAGCATTTTCCATCCCTGCCATTCATCCAGTGCATGCATTTACTTTACTCTACATTGATATACATCATACAATGGTCACCTCTCAACCACTAAATCTGTGCCCAGCTGGTATACCGTTCTAGAGAGGTAAATACATACCACTGCATGCATGCGACTGCATAATGGGAATGTTGTGACTGCACAATTCCATAGGAGGGAGATAAAGTGTGCACATAATGTTCGTGACTTCAAGTTTGTTTATTAAATGGCTGTTACTTACTTGGATTTCTCATTCAAGCTTCATTTTATTGGTATTGCAAGCTCAAGTTATTCTAATCAATTTTTTTTGTTTCCGTACAATAAGGTACTGGCTGACTTGCCTTATTATATTGTGCCAAAGATCAATGCCCAAATGATGCCTAAAAGAAAGTTTACCCCTGATCTTTCTGCATTTTCAACTATGGTTCCAATCTACACTGTAATGGCATTTGCACCTTATATCATGATCCTGCTAATAAATCTGGTGGGCGAGAAAGAACAAAAGCACAAAGAATTATTAAGGATTATGGGAATGTATGACACAGCATATTGGTTGTCATGGTTTCTCACTTATGCTGTCTTACTCTTCCTTGCCAGCATTTTTATTAATGTCATTGCAGTCCCTTCTGGTATCCTTGGCAATAGTAACTTCATACTGATGGTTATAATATTTTTCCTATTTGGCTTGTCTTTAATAGTGTTTGCATTTATGCTTACACCGTTATTCAAGAAGGCCATGAATGCAGGAATTGTAGCCAATTTAATGACCATAATATTTGGTGTTCTTATCATTCCACTGAGACTTCCAAATGTACCCACCTATGGAAAATGGCTGGCTTGTCTTCTGTCACCAACAGCCTTTGGATTGGTTCTTTCAGAGGTGGGTTTTTAAAATTTGATTTGTAGGTAATTTTTGTAAGGGTAAAGAATGGCCAAGAGTGTGTTAAAGGATTTATCATATATACAGTGAACTCCTTCAATGTGGATGCCCCTGTAAGGCGGACACCTCTCTAAGGTGGACACATTTGCTAAGTCCTCTGTAATTGCATGCCTCATATTGTCTATAACAAAACTTCCTCTAAGATGGTTGCCTCTCTAAGGCAGACACTAAAAGCTGGTCCCAAAGGGTACAGCCCAAGTGGCCTTTAAGTGTAGACAAAGGAGGGGTAGGGAGGTAGGAAAGGAAGGAAGGAGGGAGGGAGGGAGGGAGTAAGGGAAGGAGGGAAGGAAGGAGGGAGGGAAGGAAGGAGGGAAGAAAGGAAGGAAGGGCAGAATGGTGAATGGTAATGTGTTTGTGAGCAAGTAAATTTCTAAGTTAGTAATATACCTTCATTTTCAGATTCCTATTTTAGTTGGTTCTTGTTCATAAAACAAACATGTGAAAAGTATAATGACATTTTTATATTGCGTCATCCACTTCTTTTAATCATGAGTGGTTCTGGGGCATTGGCTAAAGGGGATTCAATTACAGTACGACCACGTGCATGGGTTGTGGGTTCATATACTATTGAGCAACTCAATAAGCCCTCTTGGGCTACGCACGTACACCATTGAGAACAGATCTCCTCAAAACTTTAACTTTGAAGCATAATATCAGCTAAAAATTAATAATGTTTTTGTCCACTTTTAGGCTGTTGATTCCACTGGTTTACATTTTGATAACTTGTCCACCAAAGGTGACTTCCCAGCTGGAAATGCAGTCATCATGATCATTGTTGACATCTTTCTGTACCTGTTGCTGGCTCTCTATCTTGACAGTGTTGTCCCAGCAGAGTATGGCAAAAGAAGACCTCCATATTTTATTTTTATGCCTTCATTCTGGCGAAGTGTTTTTTGTGGTGACAATTCTCATGATCGTGAGTTATCCAGGCAACTGTCTGCAAGAGTGTTTCAGAATATGGATGACATTGAACCAATAGGCCAGGAAATGATTGGTAAAGAAGCAATAAGGTGACAATCTAATAATTATAGCATTTCTGTTCTCTTCCATCACCTTCTGTCTTCTCCATGCCACCCCTTCTCTTCTC
Organism: Telmatactis stephensoni; assembly: GCA_029948255.1. Lineage (NCBI taxonomy): Eukaryota > Metazoa > Cnidaria > Anthozoa > Actiniaria > Isophelliidae > Telmatactis > Telmatactis stephensoni. Next base: position 125,159 of record JALIZF010001624.1, read on the forward strand.
TTTTCCTCCCTTGTCCCCTGCCCTCCAATCACTGCCCTCTCTCCTTTCTTCTCTCTTTCATCTCTTTCCTTTCCTCTTCCCTCCATTCCACTTGATCTATTTCCTCTCCTTTTTTCTCTCCTCTTTTTTTCATTTTTCATTTCACTTCTTTCCCTTCCCTTCGGACCCTTCTCCTCCTACAATTTTGTTACATAGTTGTCAAGTTTTTAATCTTTCTTTGTTTGCTTGTATAGCATTCACAAACTTAGAAAAGTGTTCCCTGGCAAAGAAGAAGTTGTTGCAGTTGATGGTAGGTGCAAAGATTACTTACTATTTCAAACATTTTCTATGGATTAAATAGCAGTTATGATCATCAACACTAAGCTAACTATTCTCCATGTCTTACAATAATTATATATATTAATTATACATTTTCCCTGTCTTTAGACTTCAGTATAGATATCTATGAAGGCCAAGTGACTGCTCTACTAGGTCACAATGGTGCAGGGAAGTCAACACTCATAGCAGCTCTGACAGGCATGATATCACCAACCAGTGGCACGGCATTGTTTTATGGACAGGATATCACTGACCCAGAACAAATAGTTCAAATACGACGAAACATGGGTGGGTTACTTTCATTCAATATCATTATTGTCATTTTTTTAGTAGAATTGTTAATTTTATTCAGTTTCATTTATTGTAATTTATTGTAATTCTACCAGTACTGACTGTGATGCCCTGATTACTATATCATTAAACTCATCACCACACAGTAAGATGAGCTTTGGGTTTGGTGCAGGAACAGAGGGACTGGGTTACCTATCTAGGCCCCTCAAAGAGGTTACCACGGCAACCCTGCCACAGTGCACACTTGTCACACTGAGCAAATAGTGGAGGTATATACACCTACCTGAAGGCCCTCCCCTGAGGTGAAGGGTGGGGCTGGGTGGGGCAAAGATGAATGATCTGCCAGGATCAGCATTCACAACAAGCAGCAGAGCTCAAAACAGCTTGATCGGCAATGATCAGGCAAAGATTAGGCCAAGATAGACTTGGCATGAGTACAGAGGGAGAGAGGGACATGGGGGGTTGCCAAAATCCGCAAATCCGCAAGAAAAATCGTTTGAAACCGCAAATCCGCTTGGGAAATTGATTAAAATCCACATGTGTAATTTCGGTAATAAACGCACTTCAAAACTACTATATTTGTAAAAGAATGTTACAACAAATGCTTATTTATACATTTGCAAGCGATGCTTTGATTTAAAGTTTGTTCCGCAATGGAATATTGTTAAAGAAAGCGATTTCTCTGACGAAAACTACGTTACACATGTCCGTAAGTAGCATGGCCATATAAACTATAGTTTTCATTGGATCATTTCTTCAAATCCGTGATTCTGATCATTGTAGACGAGTCTGCAAATCCGTTCTTAAAAATATCATTATCCGAGAATCCGCACGTAAAAGAAGGCTCCATCCGCCGATCCGCAAACCCCCATGTCCCCCTCAGTACATATAGCCCCTGAAATAGCCTCTGAACATTCCTTGGGGCTCTCCTTCCCCCCCCCCCTTCCCCCCCCCCAAACACACACACACACCATCACCACCACCTTTAAAATGGGAAATACTATTGGCCAGCAATTCTTGAGTTTAACCTTGATTATCATTTTGTTATATCAGGTGTCTGCCCACAGCAGGATGTGGTTTTTGATTTTGTAACAGTACAAGAACACCTAGAGTTGTATACTGGTCTAAAAGGAGTCCCAAGTGAAGAACGAAAAACCATGGTTGCTTCTATTATTACAGATATTGGCTTGGAAGACAAAGCTGATGAAATTGCCAAGAACCTTAGCGGTGGACAAAAAAGAAAACTTTGTGTGGGGATTGCTCTATGTGGCAACCCCAAGGTAAGTTTTGATCTCAGCTATTTGGAAGCCAATGCAAGGGATGGTGAATTGTCTTTCAAAATCAGAGAATCTTGCTTAAACTTAGCTTGAGCCTAAAAAAACTCGGCATCTGTGTGGTGCATCTCTAAAGTATATTTGCTGGCAGAACTCAGGATCTCAGAGACGGTTGTAGAGTTTTGGGCTGCTGTTGGAACAACTAGAACTGCTCATGTTTAGAATCTGGTTCCAATGTACTCTCATCATTTAGTTTTGGAATTACCAAAATTAATGTGTTCCACCCATAATATATAATATAGCACCTCCAAAAATGACAATAAATTTGGTAACTAATTAATTTCTGTTTAGTAAAAGTAACACTTTGATTAATATAATTGAAGCGTAACCATGCAAACTTATGTTGGTGTTTCAAAGGTAGTTTTTTGCATTCTCAGGTTTTATTTCTGGATGAACCAACTAGTGGAATGGATCCCCATTCTAGGCGAAACATGTGGTCATTATTACAGAAACAGTCCAAAGACAAAGTTGTTTTATTGACAACGCATTTTATGGACGAGGCAGACATCTTGGCAGGTAAGGGATAGTCCATTTTTAGATATCCTTCACCTGCATGCTGCCACATACAAAGGAATTAAAACGAGGTCACATGAATGAAGCTTATAAAGCTTTTGTCATATTAGCCTCATCTTGATTGCTTTGTAAATGTATGTGTCAGGTGAAGCATACATGTATCTCAGAAGTGGACTTTTGAGGATGCCATGACGTGAATCGATGATATGATTGAGGGCAGCGTCCATTGATGATGTTGAGTGGAGTGATTGTTAATAATGATCACAGTAGCGGTCATCAATGAAAGAATATTATGATGACAGCTAATAAGTGATGTTGACAGGCCTAGGTTGATGATGATTAGTCCATTATGCGTTCGAGAAATGTCATTTTTAACTCGTGGATTGCAAATCCGTGAGTTATTGTGGGAAAACAGATATGCAAATGAGTCACTCACTCGCTCACTCTCACTCGAGTATCATATCATGTAAACTGGTTTCCAGACTCCTCTCTAGAGGAAAGATGGCCGTCCACAAACTCCAAAAGACTTTAGAACTGAAACTGGCTCTTTCAACGGGCAAAAATGTCATTATCAGCTCAGTTTGACCTCTAAATAACTCCTATGAATCAGAGCGTAATTATATAATGGTGTTATATTTTGAATTTTATCTTCATTATTTGAGTCAAATATCGAATTATAGTGCCCTATTCAGAAGAACTTCCATTGCATCACAATCTTCAAATTCCACAAAAAGTGGAAATCATTGAAGGACTAAAACACGAACTTATAACCTACTTTCATATTTCGCTAAAAGAACAAACAAGACGCTCTATGGAGCGTACACTGGTTGCTTGTACTGCATGATGTTGCCATCACCTCCGCTCAAAGATGAGACTGATCGACTGAGAACAAAGACGTCCATATGGCCATTTACTCGGCTGTTGGTGTGGCACTGTTCAGTCAGCCGATTTCAGCATAGAGAAATTCTGAAGTCAAATCTTTAGTAGCAAAATCTGTATTTTCAAAATCTGTCGTATCTTTTCTCTTCTGTCCAAATGAGTATCAAACTGTATACTATATTCGGCCAGGTTTTCAAATGCCAGTTTGGATTTTTCAAGAGAAAAACTGAATCTGTTCATTTTATACTGTGAATTTTTGGCAATTCTTGATGGTTTGCTGACGAGTTTAGCAAATGGGGCCGGCGGCTGAATCTGTATTTGTACCAAACTAAGCAGTTTTGGGCTCTTTTTCTTTGTAAAGATAGAGTCTAGGCTTCTTCACTTGACAATGTTAGACTCCCAAATGGGAAAAAAACTTTCTTTATAATCCATTGAAGTAATAAACACAGATAACTCCAGTTTACTGCACTAAATTTGTCAATACAAAGCTTCATTTCACTTTGAACAATCGCTTTTGTTTACTAATGGCGGGAAATTTGGCAACGCGCGTGTTACGCATTAATAGCAAAAATATACAATTAAATTTAAGATTAATTGAGTTTCTGTGCATAATGGATGAAAAACGAGTTCCTAAAACTCGCTCAGTTTTAAATTTTGGGATTTCAAATAACCTATTTTTCGTCAATCTCTTTGTGGAATTTGCGTTGGACCGTAGAAGTTGTGCTACCCTGGGTATCAGGGCCTCTGGTACCCAGGGTAAAGTTGTGCTAGCTTGCGATCAGAATTCATAACAATCGTCAATGTCTTCAAACAATTTTATGCATAGCATATCACGTCTCTTACAAAGTTTTGGAATCTTGGCTTCTCCAGCTGTACCAACCTTGATAGGTTTGCCTCCTTTCAGGCATCTATAAGTTTCTGTGAGCTTTTCCTATTACAACCACAGGAATACCAATTCAAGCGATGCCTTAGTAAAGGAGGCTAAATCAAACACCGAAGACAAATTTATATGTAATGTATAAAGAACGAGAGAGCGTGTTATATCGGTGGATAAAGATCCGAGCCGAAGGCGAGGATCTTTAGACCCGATATAACACGCTCTCGAGTTCTTTATATTACTTATCAAACGTCTAGTTGTCAATTATCATATTGGACCAGAATTTTCCAAGTTTGACTACTTTTGGCTTAGAAAATCCAAGTTAAAGTTTATGCAAATGAACAAAAATCTTTATCCGATATAAAGATCTACGTTCCGGTAGTGATTTCCATTGTGTTTTCTAATGAATTATTAATGAGTTTGATAAAAACGCATAATAATAAATATGATAATAAATAACTAGGATCACCCACCAGTGAAATCAGACTTAAATAAACTTTAATAGATAGAAATAAAATAAATATTCATGAGATATTAGATCTATCTGTCCGTCACTGAGATCCAAGTAACTTGAATGCACTTGTTACGTCATTCGCGATTTGGACCAATCATAGTGCAGATTTATCGAACCAATCAGGTACAGAATTTACATCCTTGTCTACAGTTCAGTTCCATGAATCGTTTGTACTTAGGGTTTGTACAGTATCCACTAGCAACGTACGATGGACACTTTGCGTGCTTGTCTTCACAAACTGCAAAAATAATATATAAATAATTACGTATTTATGACAAACGTACCACAGGCAACCCATTCTAAAATATGAACAACGGCTTACGGCGGTTACGCTAATTACGTATTTATGGCAAACGTACCTCGACATAAACAGCTTTTCTTACAGTTTATTGCCATATAGTCTTTGTAGGAAGCATTCTCGCAGTAACCAAGATTACTCCATGCTTTACATTCCTTCCTGGTGTCTTTGTAAAGGTTTAGACTCTTCAGGCTGATGACAAAACGTACGTGATTTTATGTCCATAATACATGGAATCCTACCAACTGTTCACAATAACTCAGGGGGCGTTGGGGAATGTAGAGGGGGGAAGAGGATATTCTTGAATAGACGACGTGTGGGAATCCGAGTAAATACAAGCAGAATACAAATACAAAGAAAGATTGATCTATTTACACTTGTTTCCTATCACTGTTTTCTATCAAACACTGTCGACACACAATACCACCTGTATGGCATTGCAGTACCACGATCGATGGTTCTCTATCTGACATAGTTTATCATTGTGTGAATCTTCCTTTACAACTTGAACAATCTCAGTTCTAATTTCCTCCCAGGGGTATTCCCGGTTTTCCCGGCAAAATATTGTTGATGCACAGGAATCCCGCGTACTCACCACTAGTTCCTGGGCAGAGCAAAAGCCTGGCTTGTTTTACGTCTTTATTACTCAAACCACTAGCCTGACCAAAGTTTGTGCTTCCATCCAGTTTTTCAATAGTGTTCAATCCCGAGGCTTTAGCAAAGGTGGTGGGTCCAAAGTGCATGAGACTGTTCAAGTCGTATGGTACCCCAAGATCGTTGGTGCCGTCTATTTTCTTAAAGTTGTTTTCTTTACCTGCTTAATATAGAAAACATGTTAGTTAGAAATACAAAGTGTTCACATGGCTTTGTGTGTGTGTGGGGGTGGGGTGGGGGGGGGAGGGTCATCAGCTTTTCTCTTCACGCCCCTCCCCGTCGGGGAGGGAACTAGGAGGAGAGTGGCTAATGGTAAGGGAAAAAGAAGGAAAGAGTAGTACAAAGCATAGGGTTTTACTTCCGACCTGTTTGAACGTTGTTCCAAAGAATTTTCACATAGCTATCACGATCTGGACGAGATTGTTCATGCCAGAAGCCTAAAGCGTGACCTAGAACAAAAGTAAAACGTGTCACGTAACATTTAGATTGGAGAATGTGATTGGCTCTAATAGCAAAATTTCTGCGCGAGCTTTCGTAGCCAAATGTTAAGCTGAGTCAATCAAACAAAGATATTACCTATTTCATGAGCGACAACTCCCATAACTGCACATCCTGGTCCAATAGAGATCCGTTGTTTCCTACCAGTACGACCAATCCACGAGTAACACCTGAAGTTTAGTAAAGCAAACGTCGTTACCATGGTTACTGTAATAACAAAAATGAAGAGGGTGTTTGATGTAAAGGTACAGCCACACGATCGAACCTCCGAGGAGCCTGAGAATGCGGCAGCTAAGCTCTATGTGTACAAAGGTTAATTTTAATGACAAGATCAAGTCTGAAATGCAGGCCCAGCTATCGTCGTTAGTTTAGTTTCTACACGGTGCAATTTCTTGAGTAATATATGTTGCAGAAGTAAACGCGATTTGAGGGATGGTCACCACAGTGCAATTCTACTTTTTCACATGGCGTCGAAAGAAAAGTTTCCGGGATGACTATACGAGGGAGGGGATCTCGTGCCCTATTGTATTACAATCCGACATCTATCAGTTGTTAAAAACAAACAAATTTTGTTCAGATGGGAGGTAATAGTCACTCACCCTTGACCAGCGAAGAAGCTTATGTAATCAGTCTGAGTAGTTCTGGGTACGAATGTAACGCATGGGACTTTCTTAGTCCAGTGATTGATGGCTTGTACAATGACTGACTTATCAGGAACTGAAATGGGAAAAACCGGTTAATCTAGACTGAAAAACTTGAAATTCACTCACGTGATGATATATCTACTTACCACTTGAAGCTTCGATTACGTAAGGCACTTGACGGGAACCTTTGACCACTGGCCATTTGTGAAGGTCATTCGCTGAAGCGGCTCTCCTTTGGCGACGCCGTCCTCCTGTATGCCCTTGGGGTCGGCGTCTTTGTCGAGGAAGAACCATTAAGTCAGTACTAGCCTCTTGTAAAGCTTTTTTAATATCTTTAGTCATTACTATGTCTCCTTGGAAAAGTTCTACTTTCCTTGACCCTGAAAACAACCATAAACTATGTTTATACTATTGTTCATCTGAGCTGGATCTATTGCCTCGCCCTGTATGATTATCTATAAATAAAATGTTCCATTGTATTCGCGTCATGTGGTTTCATTCTTCGGCCCATTGACTGGTTTGCTTGTTGGCTGCCGCTTTCGTTATCTCTTTGATTGCTATTTTGAATACACTTTATTGTACTTACCTTTTGGCTCAATCTCTCCAGTGCCCTTATTCTCCATACGTGTATTGGCTCTCATTATAACATCAAATATTCTTTCCTTCGCCTTCACTCGGTTGAGTTTTGCAGAAACTGAAAAACAAATATAATTTTATAAAATAACTCTTATATAACGCGCGCTCTGATTGGCTGAAAACCCGTGTTTGATGAGAGTATCAAACACGCTCACGTCAATTTGTTTTTTCGCCAGTGTTTTCTTTTTCCTATTTTCGTCTATTTGCGTGTTAGTTATTTTATAAAAGAAATAAAAAACGGTTTCCCGTGTCCGATAGCCTGATCAAAACACGCATGATGTTGGGAGAACACGAGAGAGCGTAGTGGAAGCACGAGCCGTAGGCCATGAAGCAAAAAAACGGAAAAAAACCCGGAGAAAAAACCCTGGTGAAAGGCCGGTGCTCTCACTACTCGGCCACCCATGCCACTACTTACAGTTATAGTTACGTGGCACAAATAATAGGTACTTGGTAACGTCATAATCTTATCGAAATTTATTATAATTACTGTTTCTATTTTATCAAATCAAGTATGCAAAATTTTAATGTGATGAATTCAACAAGTAACTGAAGGACTTAATAAACTTGAAAGAATGACAAAACTATTGGCTTTAAACAAAAAAATTGTTCAAAAAAGTCAATCAATTATTGATAGTACTGAAGGTATCATAAGTAGGTTCGAAAGTGCTTTTTTAACGTTGTCTTCTTGAATGTTCTTTGGGATTTATGTTTATCGAGTTCTTAGAAAAATGTAGCTTGACAAAAAACAAAATCTCGGGCGAAGAAAAAGATGGTTAATAAAGAGTAAACGATATGAAAATAGAAAAAACATTCATAAACCACATGTAGTTATTGACGGTCAGCTAAAAGGAGAAGATTTTGGACAAATATATGCACTGTAGGTGAACGATGTCCATTGGACAACTCATACAATTAGATATACTTTATAAATACAATCCCAACTAACCTCCATTGGATTCTTTATGATGCCATTTTCCGTTCTTCTTGCTTATCTTTGGTAGTGGAATGCAAAACATTGTTTGCAGTGCTAAGTTCAAAACGAAAGCTTTCAGCACGCATCTTGACAAATCTCTTGAAGTCATCGAAATCATCTTGTTGATCAGTTGCATCTGACTATAAATGTATAACTGCTCTTTCAAGGCTTTTGAGTGTCTTTTATACGCTTTGTGCAAGATAATTATCGACCTCAAGGCAACCCGTGCAGTGACACTAAGCCGACTGCACTTATGACGTCAAACGGGACGTTCCAAGTTGTTTCTCCCTTCCAAATTTAGAATGACAGCGCAGAAATTTCTTCCTTGGTGACAAGGAAATGTTTTCAGGCAACGGATTTTTTAACAGAATCGAAATTTCTAGAATAAAAATTTCACGCTCGATATTTTCAGTGTCTCTGATTAATGGATTGTATAGAGCGTTTTCACGTGACGTAATTAACAAGCTAAAATCAAAATATCGAAATCAAATCGTATATCGAAAAAAGCTGTTAGTTGATATGTTTTACATGTCATCGAAGAAATTCTCTGCTGTAGGTTTGGGCAATTCCTGATGTTCGGCTTTCAAATAATCATAATTTGACCGAATTTCTGTCCGCCATACTGTCACGCGTTTTCGAATTTCATAAAACCACAAATTTTACGTCAATGGATTGGTCAATAAATAATCTTAATTGTTTTACAAATATTTTCAGCAAAATAAACAGATTACCCCTGGATATAATATCATTTCGATGCTCGGTGTTGTAGCCGCCATATTGGAGTTCCACAGTGGTACCCCAACATGGCGGCCCAATACATTCTTACTAAACATTGAAGCGAAGTGAAATATTCATACCATGGTAACAAAAAACATTTTGACTCTAACTTTCGCATACAAGCATACTTTGGTTGTTCTTTCAGATACAATTACTTTGATATCGGTTAGAGCTCTAGAAAGGTTCGAAAAACATTTTGATCGCGTAAAATCACGTCACGTGATCGGAAGTGCAAACGCTCTATTTTGTATAAAAGAATTGTCTAGTAGTTTCAATTCGAATAAAAAGATAATCGACTTTTTTGCATTTGCTAGTTTAGTTTTGTTTTTCATCCATAACGCATGCTAGAATTTCGCATATTGGTTTGGTTTTTGTTACTACTGGTTACCGTAGGCAAACCAGTCAAAATCTGCAGCGCGTGTCTCCGTTTTTTCTTTCTTTCTTTCTTTCTTTCTTCTTTTTTTTACTGGTTGCCATAGGCACACCAGTCGAGGACTGCAGCGCGTGTCTCCGCTTTTTACTGGTTGCCGTAGGCACACTAGTCGAGAACTACAGCTCGTGTCTCCGTTTTTGTGGTTGCTGGCTTAGTAGCCAAGCAACCATAATGCCATCACCTGTGTAAGTCTGTAAACTCTGAAATCCGAAGTGATTACGATGGGAAAATGGCTGGATACACGAAATAAATCCAAGAATTAGTCGATGTTTTTGTATTCGATTTACGACTTTTCAAAGGATTTTTTTCCATTTTACAATGAGTTAATGTTAACATTCCATTTAACTCTGCATTTCGAGTAAAAACAACACCTGGGATTTATTGCAAAATATGATGTTCATAATTTCTACGAACAAAGTACGAACAATCCGCTGACCAAACGTATTCACAACGTATGGAGTGCAGGCTCTTTTTTCCATGTGGTTTTATTAAACTTGTTCAACATCGATCTTTTGATTCTCTTATTTTGTGGCTCGGATGAGAACATAAACAACAATCTACAGACTTCACAACTTTGTTTTTGATTATTTCTCCTTCAAAAGGAAAAACTCATTATTTCGCTTAAATGTATTGTTTGGGCTTCCTGTGGTCATTCGTGGTCGATCAATCCACGAGTTACTGCGCCATTGGCTGGTTGATTTTTTATAATATTTCGTATGTGGGTGCTCAACGTTCTTCTAAGGCAACTGATATGCGAAACAAAAGTTAGGGGTCACTATTCTCGTTTGCGAGATATTTCATAATCTGGCTTAAAAACGACGCTGGGACGAGAAATCAATGCAGAGTTTAGAAAAATGTTCCGAATTGCGTTTTATAGCATTTTAACACGTACTTTGAATAAAAATGCTCACAAAGTCATAATTCTGTGTTTTTCGAAACATGCGCAGAAAAGTGCGCGGTGGAAAACAAGGGAATTACCTTAACAATCACAATTTACTTGTTTTTCTCAGATTACAAAGCTATTATGTCAAAGGGGAAACTACGATGTGCAGGATCATCACTTTTCCTTAAAAACCGCTTTGGAATTGGATATCATCTTAAGGTTGGTGCCTACTATTGTCCGCGCGCACTGCTTTCTGCGCATGCAAAAACACTGAATTTTGGTCGGTAAAGTAATCGTAAAAGCAAGGCCTTTTTACGACTTTTTGAAAAAATAAACTCACAGAATTAAAGGAAAACCATTTAGCCTCTCCTGTGTTTGAATGAAATTCACAGTTGATAAATAGAACCTGAGTTACACCGCCTGTTTTGACTATCATTTCTACCAGAAACGATCCGTTTTCGCCGCCATCTTGAAAATTTCCCACAATGCATTATAATTCGCTCTACTTTCCGGGGAGGGCTAGGGAATTTTTGATCATTTTCGCGAATTCTCATCAGTTTTCGCGCGTTTATCGGCAAATAACTTTCTAAATCGCACGGATACCCCTATTTTTTATTTCTGTAAATTGTAAAGTGGAGATTAACCTACTATTTTAAAATACTTTTATGAATTTAAAATTGAAACTTGATTGCAAAAATTGGACTTTTCATTTGGCGGTCATGAACCAAAACAGGTCTAAAACTAGTAAAAAGTCATTGAAAAAAATTGTTATTCTGCTTTTTCATATTTCGTATGGCATTGACAAGTAAGAGAATTGTGCTGTAAACGTTTTAGTAAAAAAAGTTTGACATTTTTTCAAAATATGGGGTATTTATGATTTTTTCTTTGGGCCTCTAGAATAGGCAGATTTTGCAACATTTGATGGCGTGTAACTCATTAATATGCACGGTGACCCCCAAATTTTTCCTTGGATTCTAGCTCCCTATGATGGGTTCTTTGATACCCATGTGGATTTTGGCCAAAAAAATTACCTTCCCATTAGTAGGCACCAACCTTAAGTAAGCCACAATCAGTGAACCAGTACTTTTCTTCCTATCCCTGGTAGTCCTCTTCCTTTATCTCCACCAACAATTTGACAGGCTCATTGATTGGCCAAAATGATTAAAAAATGAGACCTTAAGCAACAAAAAGCAACAGTGATGCTGACAACACAAGCATATTCTTCTTTATGTGCGTGTGTGTATACTCTTATTTAAGGTTTCAGCTACAACCAGGCATTTTGACAATAATGCCATCCTTGAAGATGGTGGTGCAAGGAACATCACAATGTCTCGGTCGACATTGCTCAAGGTTTCAATCTCATTAGTATTTTCATCAGCTGAATGACAAGATTTCAAAAGAATATTCTCTGGTTAATAGCAAATGGAGAACAATGCTGGTTTACAATCATTCCCTCGAGAGTCAAAATATAAAAGAATGGCAGCCATGTTGGTTGAACGAACAAAAGACACTAATGAGCAATCTTTTGTTGAAGTTCAACCAAGATGGCCGCCGTGACGTCAATTGAAAGCCAGCAATTTGAGGCAGAAATGAGATTCATCAGCTGTGTGAAACCTAGCAATATCAATCATGATATTTATATTATGATATAAATTACTATTATCCGATTGTTTTCAACAGCATGTCTTTATCAAATGATTGTGACTACAATGCTTTGGTGAGCCTGGTGAAGGGTCACGTGGAAGGTGCTGATGTCATTCGTCACCATGGTAATGAGCTGGCTTTCTCTCTGCCTCTTGAGCAAGTTGGAAATTTCTCAGGTAAAATGCCTTCTTTTATAAGACCCCTGAAAAGTTTGCTTGGAGTATTCTCAAAGCATTGTCCTATAAGCCATCACTGTGCCCTGATTCGAGGGTAGTACGTTTATGTTAACACTTTTGATGTACAGACATAGGCCGAGGATAATTTGATTTCATGGCTGTCAAAAAATTCTTCCTGTTCCAGGTTCTTTTCTTTTCCATAAATAAGATAGATAAAAAATGGATAAATAATCTTTTCACAGCAGCATATCTGCATAGTGGCTCTTCATCTGCTGGCACTCACACTCACTACCTCTACATTAGATATTTTACATACAACGCTCAACTCTATGTTGATTTTTGTTGAGGGAGGAAAAACCGGAGAACCCGGAGAAAAAACCCTCGTGGCATGGTAGAGAACAACACATCAAACAAACTCAGTTCGCATTTGATCCAGCGCCCGAGCTGGGACTCGAACCCGAACCACAGCGGTGAATGGTCAGCGCTCTCACTAGTAGACCAACCATGCCACCTAAAGGAGCGAAAACTAGAACTCATGCATGGAACAAGTCTACTCGTAACTTTAATTCTTAAATACTATCATCAACAACCTTTTTGTAGGACTTTTTTCAACTCTCGAGGAGCACAATGATGGCAAAGAAGGATGTGCAGCAACTCGACTTGGGGTTGCTAGTTATGGCGTTTCTATGACAACACTAGAGGAAGTCTTTCTTCAACTTGAAGAAACAATGGAGAAAGATTCAAAAGAAGAAGAAGAAGAAGAAGAAGAAGAAGAAGTCAATATCAACCAAGCACAGAATGAAACACTGTCAGGATCACTTAATGTTCTTGTCGCTGACCAGAACGATATGTCACGTGACCGAGCCAGCAATCTTCATCATACTGGTGTTGAGCTCGATATGCAGGAGCTGAAAAAGGAAACTGGCTCAAGGAAGGCTTTTAGGCAACTGATGGGATTACTTAGAGTAAGAAGCTACTACTGTTGTAATTCTTGACTTCTAATAACTTTAATTTGTACAGCAGGGGCGGATTTAGGGGAGGGGTGCAGTTGGGGGTACACCCCCTCCTGAGATGACTTTGGGTCCTTTTCTTCTCGATACTTTACCAAAATATCCCGTGGATCCCCTGACTGGTTTTCTATTATATTTCTATAACGCTGTACCCTGTACGTTTAGCCTGCCAGTAATGCATTTGACTTGTAATACTGAGTATACGTGCTTTATATCTCAACTGAACCTTAATAAAGGAGTCAGTTGTATTTGGAACACAGTGGTACTTTAGTGTATGAATACAAAAGGGTCCTCATTTTTGGTTTTCTATTTTACTGGTACAAAAATTGCTTCTTTTGGGGTGAAATTTAGGGTTAAGTTGGGTGGCAGTTGTCTTTTACAATCACTTGACTCCTTCACGTCTTTACAGATTAATTGGTTGAACACTATCCGTTCTCCTTTGAAAATCATTTTCATGGTCATTATTCCACCAATTCTACTGGTCGTTGGTCTGGTCCTCATGTCTAATACAAGCTCTTCAGATAAATACGAATTGACACGTGTTCAGATGGCTCCAGACCTGTACCTCACGCCTGCTAGCTCTGCAAAGTATGCCACGCCCTTACTTATCCAAAATTCAACTGGGTCGTCAATTGATGATGTTGTAGGATTTCTAAAAGATTACAAGGTCAATGTTGAGCAAGTCAAGTCTCTTAACGACTACATGAATATTTCACATACAGAGAAATCCTATCGAGGTCTTGGTCTTCAGGTGGTAACATTTCCACGTGCTCAAAACATGTCAGCTAAAGTAAGTTCTTGTTGTTGAAGGAGTAGTTGTTGTGTTGTTGTCGTTGTTTGGCCTCCATCCGACTGTGTGGCTTGCTCTATGTATCTGTGTGACAACGTCTGTCTGTGTGTCGGTCGGTCGGTCTGTTTGTTTGTTTGTTTGTCTGTTTGTCTGTCTGTCTGTCTGTCTGTTGTGATGGATGGATGGAGGGATGGATGAATGGATGGATGGATGGATGGCTGTTGGTCTGATTTTTTTGATTTTTCATTAGCTCATTGGTTTATTTATTCCTTCAATCTTTGCTTGCTTGCTTGCTTGCTTGCTTGCTTGCTTGCTTGCTTGCTTGCTTGCTTGCTTGTTTGCTTGCTTGTTTGTTTGTTCGCTTGCTACACGAGATCACTTTATTTACTTTATATTTACTTCTTCTGAACAGCCAAATATCATCTCCAACTTCGTTCTGCGCTACAATGACACCATGGCTCACTCCATACCCGTTGGTGTCAACCTTATCACTTCACTGTTCAACATGTATGCCTTAAAAGCACAGAACAAAACACCGCAAGCAATCAAGACGACCTTCCAGCGCTTCCCAGAACTAAAACCCAAATGGAAGTATGATAGCAATGGTTTCGTTGCTGTTCTTTTGATTGGCTTAAGCTTTGTGGTATTCCCAGGCAGTTTTGCAATCTTGATTATCGCACAAAGACAGGTCAGTTTTATACACTTTATACAGCGAATTTCGTATGACTGGGAAAACGGCACGGTCGCCGTACGGTACGGTTACGGTAGTTTTTTCGAATGTTTTTATAGACATTGCGGCACTGACACGTTCACGATACGGTACGGTAAGTTTCTCACTCATACGAAAACCGCCTTAAAATCTTTACCTCTTGTTCACATTTGCATGATCATAAATAGCAAACCCTTGCTAGACTTGCTACTGGAACACTTGGACGAGCGAAACTATGAGGCGTCGTTTCTAAGTTGCGAAATCTCCGTACAAAGGACACTTTTTGTACGGATTATACCATTCCTTGATTTAGCGTCAGTGTAACAGCGTTCTTAGCTTTTCTAATGTAATTTGCGTCACGGGACAAAACAACCAGACTGACAGGCCAGCCGCGTAAAGATGTTGCTTCTGAAGCGGATCAGCTTGTGTCATATTTTTGTTCTTAAGGAGGCAGCATGGCCGAGTGGTCAGAGCGTTTGTCTCGCAATCTGGCGGTCCCAGGTTCGATTCCCGCTCTGGCCACTAGCTGAGGCTGAATTTGTTCCGATTTCGATTAGTTCAAATTCAGTATCTCGGCCATGCTTGTAATATAGCCAACTGGTTTGCCTCCTTGCCAGTTGGGGTTCTTAATCATTTATGTTTGATTATATTTCATTTCTTTTCAGTTCATTTCAACCGCATTTGATTATATACATATAGATATTTGCGGTATATAAATCTTAAACATTATTATTATTATTATTATTAATCTTACAAATGGCCTGTCTTCGAAGAAAGGCGCCAGAATCTGCCAACGAGACAGCATTTAAATGCCAAATCTGTTCTAGGCCTGCTGGTCTCAGCTCACTCTCGTGCGCGACACCCCATCCACTAACTAGTCGTTGGACTCGAAGTGACTTCCATGATGATGAAAAATGGCCCTAACGAATTTGTTTTAATTCCACCTACAGATCGGTGTGTACCACCTTCTACGTGTATCTGGTGTCCCAACGTTCATATACTGGTTTTACCTGTTCATCAGTGATGCTATCTTGTTTATACTCCCTGCAATTATAATGTTAATTCTGATACCGATCATTGGTGTAGCATCCTTAGCGTCAAGTGCTGCCATGGGATGTCTGATTCTCAGTGTATTACTGTATATTCCATCTAGTATCTCGTTTTCATACTGTATCTCGTTTATGTTTGATAAGTGGGAGACAGCTCAACACATTGTCGGCACTGTTTTTACTTATGTAAGTAATAATAATAACTAGCGCATTTCACTACTACACTACACTACACTACACTACACTACACTACACTACACTACACTACACTACACTACTACACTACACTACACTACACTACACTACACTACACTACACTACACTACACTACACTACACTACACTACACTACACTACACTACACCTACACTACACTACACTACACTACACTACACTACACTACACTACACTACACTACACTACACTACACTACACCACTACACTACACTACACTACTACACTACACTACTACACTACACTACTACACTACACTACACTACACTACACTACACTACACTACACTACACTACACTACTACACTACACTACACTATTACACTACGTCTCAATGCGCTTTACACTGAGAACAGCCTAATACTTTCACACACATACCTTACTACATTTAATATTCTAAGCACCCAACTCTCAACTCACCAGCTCGTTAAGTATGAAGAATCAGTTTGTTCATGAAAACGGTGCAAGTCATTGCAAGTTTGAATTTGTGTCGTCTTTGAAGTTCATTGATTTGTAGCGACCTGCATAGTAGAGACTTGGCCTCTACTTTCCTTTGGGGCTACTTTGCAGGCAAACTGTTTTGTAGAGACTTGAGTTGGCTTAATCTGATTGCGCTTAAATTTTTATTTAAGTTCAGTTCTCGTACGTCTTATTTAAAGAAGCATATTTATGAACGTTAGTTTGCGTAAGTGGCCCTGAGGGAAAGGGAGAGGGCCGGTTATGCAGTCTTTAACAACAAGATTCCATTTTCCGTGCGTTTGTACTCTAATAAATGCACAGATGACGTCAGAATGTGGCGAGAACAAAAAAGCACGCGACGAGACGAATTGGAGGGGCATGACTATTCTAACCACATTATGACGTATTCCATTTGTTTTATATAATGTTTAGTGAAATATTTCAGCCAATATGAGCGCGCGTAAAATTCTGTGACATCATCTATGTGTGTATACAGTAGTCATACACGGTTCTCGACCAATCAGAGCGCGTGTAATATACCAATTATTATATAAAACGATGTCAATGTAGTGCTGAGTGTGCAGTTGTTGCTTGTGGTCGTGGCTTTGTAACTAATGTGAATCCACAATTATTAATCTTATAATTTTGTTTGTTTTAGCTTGGTGTGATTCCATTCATTGCTGTGTCGCTAGTGGACATGTTATCTAATCCAGACTCTGCTATAATAATACACTATGTTTTTGCAATCATCGATCCTCCGTACACAATCATTGGTGCCTTGTATTACATCACTAGGGTGAGTTAAAATATGAATCACAAGGACAGTATATTCAGGAGAAGAGACCTTAGGAATACTTTGGTCGCTGAATATGACACGTTAGCCAAGCATTTGGGCTATTATTAGAACTTGTTTTGGTGTTGTTTAGTATTTCAAATGGGGAGCATCATTTTTAGCACCGAATCCGGAATTATCATAGCGTGAACAAAACATTTGTTGGCCTGATGGGAGTGCCTTACCCAAAAATATTTAAGATTACTGGGTTGCATGTGACGTCACGGCAGCCATCTTGGATGAACTTCGAACAAAAGATTTCTCATTAGTGTCACTTGTTTGTTAATCCAACATGGCTACCTGCTCTATTGTCTTCATGCATTCCCAAAGGAATGGATGAAACCCAGCAATTTAATGGCAGGGTGTCATAAAAAGGCTGTTGTGTAAATTAGTCTTATAGGTTATGTTTATTAAAGTCCTTTACCAGTTATATTTACTGACCTTCCAAAGCCGGTTCATCTTTATCGTTTATGTGCTTTTTGTTTCTATCAATAGATCCATATGTTTGCTTAGTGTCAAGGCCCAGTCCAATGAGGTCACAATACCAGCCAGTGAGTACTTTACCTGGTCGAAATACAATGGAATCCCTATAGCTCTCATTGGGGTAAGGCTGATTCTTCAAAAATCAGTTTAACATCAGTTAACATCAGTTTGGATGG
Source organism: Telmatactis stephensoni (assembly GCA_029948255.1). Taxonomy (NCBI): domain Eukaryota; kingdom Metazoa; phylum Cnidaria; class Anthozoa; order Actiniaria; family Isophelliidae; genus Telmatactis; species Telmatactis stephensoni. The sequence continues at coordinate 143,241 of JALIZF010001624.1, forward strand.
CACTGATTTTCGACCAGTCAGAAAGCGACATTTGAAATTTATTAAGTTGCGTGTCCATCCCCCTCTCACCAACAGCGCAGACTCCAAACAAAACAAAAAGCAAGTACTGCTAGTGAACAATCTGCGTATATTGCATGCTTGCGCTTATGTCGCAGCAGAGTTCCAGAGGAATTCTTGAGATAAGAAAGGCGAGGAAAAATTCCTCTGCAATCCAGGGCAGTCAGTAGTGTGAATCGGGGCTAACAATTGTTTACTCTTGAATCTCATTTCTAGATGGTTCTTCATACTACCATATTTATGGTTCTACTTTACTACTTGGATACGCGTAAAACAGGAGGAAAATCTCCGTGCAAAATGAACCGGTAAACGAATAATTATACATTATGTCAGTAAAAGGCATTAAAGGATTTATTTTTGACGAGGACAATTTGAGTGGACTTTTCTCCTGGTCTGTGGCAAATGTTTGGGGGACTGAGAAAGAGCGCTCTGATTGGTCAATTCCGGTCACTTCAGAATTGTGTTGTTGTTTTGTTTTTGTTGGGAAGGGAATTAAGAAATTTGTGCCAAAAAAGACGTGTAAATGTTAAATTTGGCATTCCATTCTACAGCATTTGTATTTTCCATGATTTGGAGACATTGCTTACGAAGGCTGAAGCGTTTTTCTGTGATTATTGTGGATTTAGAGGATCGTGAACTTTGTAAAGCCGCGGCTACACGAGCGATTTTTTGCTTGCACAGGCGACGCGATTTTCTGAAATGATCGGCGCGCGGTGGTGGCTACACGAAGCAACAAAAACTGACGATAAATGTTGGCGATGAAATCCAAAAATATAAATAAACAAATCGTGGTTTTGTCGGTCAAAATAATCTGGAAGAATTGAAGAATTGAAATTTGGTCGCGTCGCGAGTGCAAGAAAAAGTTTGCAGAGTGGCTACACGAGCGACAAAGTCCACGAATAACGTTGCGAAAAATTCAACTCAATTAATTTCTCGCAACTTTGTTGGCGATTTTTTCAGCTGTCGCGTCGCCTGTGCAAGAGTGGCTACACGTGCGATTTCCTCGTGCGTTGGCGATTTTAAAAAATCGCGTCGCCTGTGCAAGCAAAAAATCGCTCGTGTAGCCGCGGCTTAAGCCGTTGCTCGAAATGACGAAGAAACAAGATCAAAGACGACCGCCGACGATATTTCAGGGCGATCCTACTCGTAAACTTTTATTCCTGAGGATATAATATATAGCCTAAGCAACACAACAATTGTTGAGCGACATACTTTACATACCCATATCGAGATTCAGGGTACATGGCCGGAGAACGGCGTTTTGAAAAACTTTGGTTGGTGAATGAAGCACATGCAAAATCAAAAGTTCAAACTTTGTTGATTCGTATTTACAGAGGAAAAAAATCGCGACAGATAATAAGAAACTTTTCACATTACTATAACAAGAATCATATGAACTTATTATTATTATTTTTCCCAAAACTGAAGTCATATCCGTGTATTGAACCAAAAATGGGACAATTTACTCACCTGTAGTTTGCCGTAAATCAAACATAAGTTTGACAAAGTTTCAAAGACAATTATCCGAAAAAGTGCAAAAATCTTGTGTGGTTTTTCTGAGAACTAGAATATATCCTGCCTAAGCCACGTAGGACTGGCTGGTAGTACTTACTGGGACTGAATGGAAGAGTTCTCACATTCAGGTAAGCTGAAAAATTTCGTGAAAGTTTTGATAGTTGGAGTTTGTTAGTTCGTACGCGCCATGTCGCGTTAGTCGGCTTACAAAGTTCACGATCCTCTACATCCACAAAAATCACAGTAAAATACTTCAGCCTTCATAAGCAACGTCTCCAAACCATGGACAATACACACGCTGTAGAACAGAATGCCAGATTTAAAATTTACACGTCTTTTTTTGCACAAATTTCTTCTTTCTTCATTCGCCTCCCAAAAGAAACAAGAACACAGTCTGAAGTGACCGGAAGTGACCAATCAAAGCACTCGTTCTCAGTCCCCAAACATTTGCCACAGACCAGTTTCTCACTTTTTGACCATTTTTCTTTCGGATTCTTTTATGATGAGCGGAGAATGAGAGAGTTTAGACTTTTTGCGTAGGCCTCCCGCGTTTGACAGAAGAAAAATAAACAAAAACAACAACAACAACAGCAACAACTACAACAACAAAACATCCGGAATGGTTAAGCGGAGAATGAGAAAGTTTACTGGGCCCCAACTAGAGAAGATTTCGTATGAGTGTGAACCGAATCGTACAGTGCCGTTACCGTGCCAGTGCCATGTCGTCTAAAAAAACATTCCAAATTCCTGCCGCATTCGTGCCGTGACCGTGCGGTGCTGTTTTTACAGTCATACGAAATCTACTCTGTTCATGTTGTTTCTCTCACCTTTTAATATTTGGCTTTATGTTGTAGCCGTACTTCTAGGAGAGCTACTTTTTCTTATGGTACTTTCCGTGATTCCGAACCAATTGACGATGATGTTATAGCTGAGAAGGAGAAGTTAGCGTCCACAGATTTGAATGATCCAACTGGTGGAGCTTTCTCTGTTGCAGTTAAGGTATGAATATATATACTACACAAAGAACATTAAGGCACGGGCGTGTACGCCTTTGAGTGCATTAAATGTAACCAGTTTAACTCGAACTCAGAATGGAAGAACAGTTCCAAGCTGAGTGGGTTACTGATATAATGTGTTTGGATGATGATTGATGATGATAATAATGATATGATGATGATGATTTTTTCGGCAGAGTTTCTGAATGCGGGCATAAACGATTATTCACACATCGCAGAAGAAAAAAATGACGTTTGGACTAGTATGACTAGATACTAGATGTAAAGTTATAGCCTGGTGTAACGGCTTTCTTGGCTTAACTCTGCAAATGCACTTACTGTATAATGAACACGAAATTTAAGAAGTAAAAAGCAGTTGGATTCCGCTAGTAAGCTTATTGAATTTCGTGTACTGTGTGAATCAGTTTGAATTTTAAAAATGTTCTTCGTTCTGTTCTGTTCTCAGAATTTGTGGAAGAGATTTGGCAAAGGAAAGAAACAAAAGGTTGTGGTGAAAGACTTGTATTTTGGTGTTCAAAAAGGAGAGGTGTTTGGACTGCTGGGCCCAAACGGGGCTGGCAAAACTACGACGTTGAACATGATAACTGCAGCTGTACCTTCGTCACGTGGACAAGTAAGTAACGACAGCCCCTCCCCTCCCCTGAAGGTTTCATATTTTCCTATCCTACTTTGTTCTAGCCCGATGCTCTACCAACTGAGCTACCCGCCCTAATTGGGGAGCAATGGTGTGTCAAATCCCAGATCATTCTAGGATCAGAATTTGCGACATTACAAGTTGTTCGGCAATTGCTATTGTTGTTTATTTCAACAAATCACAAGCCTCGTTCTCACGGTAGTGGCTGACCCCAAGATAGCTGAGAGAAAATACCTTTAAGGATCTTTGGTCTGTACGCACTTTTACAACTTCTATATTTCTTTTAGGTGAGTGTTTGTGGCTTTGATATGAGCGTAGATGCCTATGAAGTTTTCCAGCGTGTTGGATACTGTCCTCAAACAGACGCTCTATGGCCTGATATCACCCTAGAGGAACATTTAATTTGTTATTCCAGAGTGCGTGGAATACCAGAGAAAGATATCAAAGGAGCTGTCGACTAGTATGTGAATTGTGCTTGAAAACTATAGCCTTCGTGTAACCTTGACTTCTTTTACAGGGGGGGGGGGGGGGGAGGGAAAGCATTGATAAGTCATAACACATGCCTGTTGAATTATTAAAGTAAAACCGACTGACCGATAGATCTAGACAGATGACCGACCTAACCACCCACCCGCCCATCCACCGACCCACCGACCAGACCATCGACCACTGACTAAAAGAGGCAAAACGATCAGACAAGACACATACAAACAAATGAATAGGCTTTTTTAGCTCCAAATTACTTTTTTAACTATCTTAAGTAGCCGTGCTGATGTACAATTCTTTTCTTGTAATATCGAGATAATGTTGAGAACTAGAGTGCAAATAAAGCAAAGAAGACAAACAAGCAAGCAAACAAACAAACAAACAAACAAAACACTAAAATAAGGGGAATTTGTACACAACTAACAATGACCGAAATTTTTCGTACAGTTTCATGTCCGCCATGAAGGTTACAGAACACGCCAACAAGAAATCCAAAGAACTATCTGGAGGAACCAAACGAAAGGTAGATCGCTCGCTTTCCTCCTAGAACTACTAGAAACATTACAACGATAAGTTACAAATTAAGGCAGATTTCATGTTTGTTTCCGTGCGTCTGTACTCTAATAGATGCATAAATGACGTCGAAATAGACGATTTTCAAAAATGGCGGCCTAGTACATGAGAACGAGGCCACAAAGGCCTTATTACTAGAAAATAAGCGTGGTAACACTTCTATTGCTACCAAAGACGATGTATTCCTCTTCCTTTTGAAATATATATTTTCCGTGCATTTTAAAGGATATACGTAGACGTTTTATATATAGGATATACATAGGTGGTCGAGCTACAATTTTTGAGACGCCTCGCCGCGGTGCCGACCTTAAGATTGGAAATAGCTTGTGTGAAATTGGAAAATGAAATGGAGGGGAAAGGGAGAGATGCGCTTCAAAACCATGGTTATCAGATCAGTCTATCCTAGTACTTTCGTTTCTCCTTATATGAGGAGTAGGAGGATTTAAGCAGAAAATAGGCGCACCACTACCTACGAAATATCACTCTGCTGAATAAAGTCACAAATGCGTAAAATCCGCTAATTTTATAAATAAATCATTATTCTTTAACAATATGTTTCATCAACCACCACAACTATACATGTAGACAACTTAAATACAGGAGCGCAGGATGGTAGGATAGAGGGTGCGCGCGGACGGTAATGGGCTATTAACCCGAAAGTTAGGTGTGAGTGAACTAGAAGTTCCTTTGAACGTTTACTCGGCGGGTTTTTGCATGCGCTGTAGAGACCTGTCCGCATTTTGTGACAGACGATTAATAACCTGCATATTATGACTCGTCAAGCTACACCCGCCGATTCACTAATGTTGATAAAGCACGTGATAAGACCTGGATTAACTACAACTAACCTACAACCGTACGGGTTGTTACGTCCCGCTCGCGCAAAGGCGTACGGCCCCGATCACGTCACTTTTTCTGAAGGATTAATTAAGGGCGTGCCAGCAGGGGAAGTACGGTTCATATGATAATGATTCTTATTTAACGGGTGGTTCCCCATGAAGATAGAGAAACTAACTCAGTTTTCTTGTTACATAATCTAGTTGAGTTTTCAGATGGCAATGCTTGGTGGGCCAGAGCTTTTACTACTTGACGAACCATCAACGGGACTCGATCCCTCAGCTAGACGATTCTTGTGGTAAGCTTTGCTGCATTTAAAATCCTGTCCATAAACATTCGTTCAACGCAAAACTTTCTAGCTTGTGTGAGCAGGTGGGAAATTTCTCGCCTCAGGCCGAAAGTTACGCGGGCTCTGGGTAAGAAATTGCTTGAAGGCTACCTGTGGCAAGAATGTAAACAGTACCTGTATGGCTACCAGTTTCGTTGGACTACTGTTTTTGTATATTTGTGTAATCTCAATGTATTTCGCTTCCTCCACAGCTTGCAATTGTGTAGTTTAAGGTAAAAAGTTCCTGAATCATCCAAGGATATTAGGCTCTATGCTAAAATTCTGCCCATTTAATTGGGGGGTTGACATGATAAACACGATGGAACGTGACAGTCACGTTCGTTTTCCCATTTTTGGTGACTTAAAATCATAGCTCAGGCAATTTTCAAAAACATTTTTTTTGTGAAAACTAGCTTATACGATACACAAAGATGAACCTGTGTGATTTCGGTTTTGGAGCAAAAGCCAGAATTTAAGATTTTAAACGCTTAACAGTTTTGTACATATCTCTTCCAACTGGAGCACAAAAGAAAGCAATAAGTTTAATAGCGAAATCAATAGAAAAATGACTTTGACCACGAATTATTTTTAGTAAAATTGAAAGGAAAAACATATAAGAATCTGAAATGAACAAAGATAAGTTTAAAAATAAATTACTTGTAATGTTTACCTCCGAATAATGGTATTACACACGAGTTCAGTTTTTGGCACATGTGCTAAATACAAAAAATATTTTTCGTATGATAGGCAATTTTCAAGGATCATAATCAGTCTAGACTAAGTAGAAAAATAGCTAAATAACAAGAAAATGTCTTTAATTTTATCTAATTTTTGGAGCAAACGCAAGAACGTTGAATTACACGCAGTTTTGAGAATGATGTCGAATCAGAGACCAAAACCTGTTGATGCCCAATTTCATCGCACAAAATTTTCATTTGTCTCTGGAAAATCTTAAGTTAAGCGTATGAGTTAACATTTATATTATAGCCCATTATAATTTCAACAATTTCACTTACCATTCAGCAATAGTTTGTCCAACATTGGCCACGTACAGTTTTATTGTCAGTAGACAGCTTTGAATGAATGTCAACAACACACGAAAAGTAGAAACGTCGAGTTATGAATGGTTTCCCTACCAAATTAGTTGCAAGTAAGCCACTAGAAATATCCAAGTCCAAGTCGTAAATGACGAAAAAAATAAGTTTCTTCTTTGTACGTAAACCTTGAATTTTGAATAATTTATCATTGAATTCGTACTATATCCAACATTCTCCTCAGTGAAGGACAACCGTGAATTTTCTTCAAACCAAGATAATCTGTAGTAGCTTGAAGTAGCTTTGCGAGCTTTTAAAGCATCCAAATTGGACTTGAAATTCGAGAAAAGACATTTATAGGGAAAGAGGATGTTAATAGAAAGCTCAACATTCTATTCTATTCATTAATCATGTTGACCACTGGTAGCCATTACTGTTTGCATTTTTAACTTTCCCGCGTGCCACAGGAAGCCCCTGCGACGCATGCGCAGACAAATTTCCCGCCTGCTGCTTGTGTGTGGTTTTCATACTGAAGATATCTGTTGTATGATCAACAGGAATACAATCAGCAAGAATGTACGAGGTGATCGTGGCGCCATCTTGACCACACACTCCATGGAAGAAGCTGATGCTCTCTCGACTCGTGTTGGTATTATGGTTAAAGGAGAACTGAAGTAAGCAGTGACATTGACCAAGACATAGACTGTGTGACTGGTCCTTGGAGAGATGGACCACCCCACCCCGCACCGCCCCCATCCCCGTCCACCTCTCCTTTCCCTTTCCCTCCCCTCCCCCTTCCTGAGGGACGGCCATGCAGGCTACCCACACACTACAGAATATCCATAATTTTGTGGGAATGCATTTATAACCCTGGTCCAACATGGCCTCGGCAATGGATTAGTGTTAAGCCTGGAATGTTCTCGATTTCGTACAATCGATAACCAATCCTTGTCTATATTCAAGGTGTATAGGCTCCACACAGCACCTCAAAAACAAATATGGCAGCGGTTATTCACTTGAAATCAAGATCGCGCAAGTAGACTACCAAGCACAGTCCAAATTAAATTACTTTGTAAAGGAACTTTTTCCTGGAGCGATACTCAGTGAGACGTTTGGAGGCAAATCGACGTATAAAGTTCCAAAAGAAAACGTAGCACTGCTTTCAAGTATTTTCGCGAAGCTCGAGCAAGGTAAACGAGAACTCTGCTGTTTTTAACCTGTACACGTTCGTTAGGCTGGGAAGATATTGAAATATGTATCTATTTGGGAATGAGTTTAGGATTAAGTTCAGTAGTGTCATGAGTGGTTGGCGCCTGTGTGGTGGGGGATGCACGTGATTTTTCGTATGGAAATGGTTGGTGACGTCGGTAACTTCGTTTGCATGCGTGAAAATTTGCATTCGAGTTTTTCTCTATGCAAGCACACTACTAAGTTCTACTTCTACAACATTTTCTGCACCATTCTTCGCAGCATTGCAGGGGTGGACACACGGTACAACTGTGTTGCGCGCGATGTTGCAGAAAATGTTGCATCGTATGTCCAGGCCTTTCGATTATCATGTAGTCATGCACACAGTGGTAACGTTTTACTCACTATATATTTTATAGGAAAAAAAGCAATCGGGATTGAAGAATACAGCTTTAGTCAATCGACTTTAGAACAGGTCAGTGACCTCCTCTTCTTGGGACAACCACTACTACTGACAGGTTGTTTATGGAGGAACATGCGCAGACTCAGTACATATCGCATTATCACTTAGGTGTGAAAAAAGACAAGCACTGCAAATGAGCAGTACACTACTGAGTCTGTGTATATTGCTTGTGCTTATGCTTATGTCACTACACTAGTGAAAAAACAAGCACTGCTAATGAGCAGTACATTACTGAGTCTGTGTATGCTGCTTGTGCTTATGCTTATGTCACTAGTGAAAAGACAAGCACTGCTAATGAACAGTACATTACTGAGTCTGTGTATGCTGCTTGTGCATATGCTTATGTCACTAGTGAAAAGACAAGCACTGCTAATGAGCAGTACATTACTGAGTCTGCGCATGGTACTTAACTTTTGCAAAATGTCGGTCACATGGCATAAAATCTGCCATACTACATACATACTACATTTTCTTGATGACCTTTCAGGTTATCGTTTCCCTTGTGAAGTCCTCACGGTTTATATTTTTGTAGGTTTTCCTTGAGTTTGCACGTGAACAAGATGAAGATCGTACTGGAGAAAAAGACCAAGTGGAGGTGCTTCCCCCTGAAAACGGGCCACAGATGGCTTGATGGCAGATATACAGCTGTTTAACAGTGGTCGCGGATTAATGGTCAAGTGAAGGAGCTTCTCCTTCAAAATGGTTACCCTGCGAGCTCAGGTTACTTTTCTACAGGATTGAGAAATAAACTCTGCCTCGCATAGTGTACTATAACAAGCCCTCCGTCAATGACCAAGTTGTATACAGTTCACTCTGTCATTTCATCGTACACCGATATAGACGCTAGCCTCCATATTGAATACATTTCATTTTAGACAGATAAATTAAATTTACACAGTTTTAAAACTCTGTATGTAATTTCTAGAGTATGCCATTTCAAAAGTTAAGCCAAATTAGAACCTTTAAACGCGCGAAAGTAAGAGGGGTCTTATTAATTAACCGTGTTGAATTCTCATCCATTCTATTTTCTGCTGGCAGAATTATTATCCACATTCGTCCCTAGTAATAAGGTAACAAAATTTAATTATTAATGAAAAGATAATTAGTACTTAATTTTTAAGCATATTGTGTATTTGGTGATTTTCAGAGAATTATTTTATAAGTTGTCATACAAATCGATGATATAAAAATATAACCAATGTAAAAGTTATACAAACATCATTGGTATTTATTCTTTTGCGTTTTGACGTTTCCTAGCAACGCATTCTGCCATGACGTCACATATGACGTCATGGCAGACTCACATTGAAGTTTGCGAGTTCAACGAGTTCGTTCGGGTAGAGAAAGTTAAATCTGCTGTAAACGTTTACAAGATTTTCGTAGATTGACATTTTGCCACCTTCGATTTCTACAGGGTGAACACGAGCTTTACCTGAAAATATAACGGGACTTTTGGTCTTTCTCTTTTCCTTCCTTCCCTTTACCCTTCTTTTCATTCATCCTTCCCTCCTTTCTTTCCTTTCCTTCCTTCCTTCCTTCCTTGCTCCTTTTCCTTCCTTCCTCCCATTTATCCTTCCTATCCTTCCTTTCTTTTTCACTTTAAACTAACCTGGCGCTTTGAACTTTTGAAAAAAATTGAGGAGGAAAGTGAATCACAATGGGACAGTTAGGATCCTTGTCATCTTTGAACACATAGTATTCTCTACGACCAGACTTTTTGTACTGTTCCACATGGTCGATTGGAGGGAATGGAAGATGTTTTTTTGCCCACTTCTCAGCTTTGATGAGCTCCGTGTATAAGAAAATTAAGTCACTAACAGGCTGACCTCATAAAAATGAAGAAATATCAAAGAAGAACGGGAGAGAAAATGAATAATTGAATGAAAGGAGAAAAGAATAAAAAGAAAGAAGAAGAAGAAGAAAAAAAGACAAAAAAAAAACCAAACGAATAAATAAAGAAATGAATGAATGAATGAATGAAAAGAATGAAATAAATAAATATAGAACTACAAGAAGGGAGGGAAACAAGAAAAGGATGGAATCGAAAGAGAAAAGGGAAGGCGAGAAGAGCTGTCGTAGAGAAAGACTAGATAAAAGTAGACGGGTACGTAATAAAATTGGGAATACGTCTAAAGGAATTGAGATTGAACAAGAAGTCTAGCTCGATGCAAAGAAAAATCGTCACTTATTACAGAGGTTTATCATAAGCATTGAGCATTACCGCAAATGGTGGCATGACATCCTTTTCGCGTGCGCTGTAGTCAAACGATAGAATCAAATCAACTTGTCTTTCATTTCGTAGAACTATACGATAAGGACTGTTGAACGCAAGACCAGCATCGCAAACAAACAAACGCTTGTGAGTTGTATCAGTGGTTTGTTTTACAGCTGCAAGGTCACTACTTGTATTATCAACGTCATCTTTTGCATGGCCTACGTACAATGACGATGATTATTCAGTAACCAACATTAGACAGCCTAGTAAGATGTGAACACTGCTTCTTACTTATAAGCTTTATTTCCAGAGGGTAAAACATATAACAGTGTTTAACAATAAACACTGATAACTCTGTGGCCCTTAATTAGCAAGTTTTCCTTGACAATAAGAAATCAAAGGCCCCTATGGCTAACTCGTGGATATAACGTGAATAGATATGTACCTAATAAAAGTACCTAATAAATGTCCCACTGCGTACACTGCAAACTGCTTCACTCTATCATATAACTTGAAATAATGTCGTGGATTGACCGAAATGACCACAGGAAGCCCAAGCAAAACATTTTAGTAAAATAACGAGTTTTCATTTGAAGACAAAAATTTCAATAAATCAATAATTTCTTTAGCGAAAAAGAGTCTTTAGCTATAAAAGAAGAAAAAAAATGTGTCAAAAAGAATAAAAAAGTGAAAAAAATTGACCACCGCCTGGCCGAGACTCGAACTCCGGACCTTTCGTTTGACCATCCAGAAGTTGCATGTCTTCGACTAGTAAATTTGGTGTATTTATTCAATGTGTGGTTACAAACAAAACAAATGCAAAAATGCTTCTCTCTGTAGCAAAACCGGTCGCTATAAATATAAAAGAAATTGCTTCATAAAACACTAAGTAAGCCAATAAACTAACTCAATACGCCTTTTTGTTGCTGTTTTCGGCTAGCGGACTCGATGGCCTTCATAGTCCAGACGCTGGGCCCTCCTTCGCCGCTCCTCTTTTTTATATGGGCTTTCTGTGTCAATAAATCAATAATTTCTTTAGCTAAGAAAGAGTTATTAGCTATAAAAGAAAAAAAATCTGTCAAAAAGAAAAAAAAAGTGAAAAAAAAAAATTCACCGCTGTGCCGGGATTTGAACCCGGACCTTTCGCTTCGAAAGCCAAGGGCATATCCACTGGACCATCCAGAAGTTGATTGGTTTCGTCTGGTGAATTTTGTATATTTATTGTCAGAGTGTGGTTACAAAACAAATGCAAAAATGCTTCTCTCTGTGCTCTGTAGCAAAATGCCGCTATAAATATAAAAGAAATTACTTTACAAAACACTAAGCCAATAAACTAACTCAATACGCCTTTTTGTTGCTGTTTTCGGCTAGCGGACTCGAGGCCTTCACGCCGGCGGCGACCGACGACTGCAGACTGCTTTCAAAATGTTTTCGTTTGTTTAACTTATCTACTTTGACTGGCTTGTGATAATAGAGTACGAACACTAAAAGCTTGGATTACTTTGATGTTGCACTTAAAGAGATTTTTGTCGCTTAAGGTGAGTCAATAGTTCCAAATGGCCGAATCGGTCATATCGGTTTTTGGCTCATAACTTTGACTCCCTTTGAGCAATGACCGTCAAACGGCACCAAAATCTAAAACAGTCATTCAGCTATAATATAATATACACTGATCGCGTTTTATGTCAGTAATTTGTGATATATACGGCATTAAACGAATGAGCTGTTGTCACAAAAACTCGATTTTGTGGAAAATCTAGCCGTTTTATTTCGCTGAAAAATTTAGAATCCTTTTAGCTAAACATAACAGACAACCAGGCCACGTTTTAAGAAATTCGTCGGAACTGAAGTCTCGCAACAGAAGGGAACAGAAAATGCACCTAAATTCTATATTGTCATCATCTTGAATGTTGTGAACGAAATAGTCGCTCCCTAAACATGCTTTAAAGCCGCGGTTTTAGGCTAAAGCTGGCGGCAATTCATTATACTTTCGACTGTCATACCGCGATTGTCGACCAGACTGACCGTTTTAAAGTATTTTAAAGTTGTATGGATGTAATAAAATGCTCAAATACCTGCCTAGGTCCAAGAAGTTGCGTTTTCTCCAATTTCTTCGTACTTTTTTCAAATTGTTCTATTAGAAGTTTCCCACATAAGCTTCAAAGCACTGTGATAAATTATTAACCAATTTTGCTGCTGTTCGTGGTTTGGAATAAGAGAAATTACGTTTTTGGTTGAGCTCAGTTCCATCTCCTAGCTCAAACCAAAAGTTTTGCTGCTTTGTTTTTGAATACGCAATGAGGCAAGGTGCAAGATATGTCAAGAATTCGCACCCTTGTTAGGGGGGAGCTTCTATTATACAGTATAACACAAACTATAATGCAATATGCATTTTGTCGGCATACTGTATAATAGAGGCTCCCCCCTAACAAGGGTGCGAATTCTTGACATATCTTGCACCTTGCCTCATTGCGTATTCAAAAACAAAGCAGCAAAACTTTTGGTTTGAGCTAGGAGATGGAACTGAGCTCAACCAAAAACGTAATTTCTCTTATTCCAAACCACGAACAGCAGCAAAATTGGTTAATAATTTATCACAGTGCTTTGAAGCTTATGTGGGAAACTTCTAATAGAACAATTTGAAAAAAGTACGAAGAAATTGGAGAAAACGCAACTTCTTGGACCTAGGCAGGTATTTGAGCATTTTATTACATTCATACAACTTTAAAATACTTTAAAACGGTCAGTCTGGTCGACAATCGCGGTATGACAGTCGAAAGTATAATGAATTGCCGCCAGCTTTAGCCTAAAACCGCGGCTTTAAAGCATGTTTAGGGAGCGACTATTTCGTTCACAACATTCAAGATGATGACAATATAGAATTTAGGTGCCTTTTCTGTTCGCTTCTGTTGCGAGACTTCAGTTCCGACGAATTTCTTAAAACGTGGCCTGGTTGTCTGTTATGTTTAGCTAAAAGGATTCTAAATTTTTCAGCGAAATAAAACGGCTAGATTTTCCACAAAATCGAGTTTTTGTGACAACAGCTCATTCGTTTAATGCCGTATATATCACAAATTACTGACATAAAACGCGATCAGTGTATATTATATTATAGCTGAATGACTGTTTTAGATTTTGGTGCCGTTTGACGGTCATTGCTCAAAGGGAGTCAAAGTTATGAGCCAAAAACCGATATGACCGATTCGGCCATTTGGAACTATTGACTCACCTTAATAGCGATGCACAAAGTCCGTGGTTATCGACTCGTACCCAGACTCTAACGGGTATCTGCTAACACCTGAGTGAGCGAGTGACACCGAGTCCCCACAATAACTCCTTTCTATGCTTCGCATATCCACGAGTTAAAAATGAAAAATATTTTTCCTCTTTCGTCATCTACACGAACAAGTTTTCCTTTCCCTTTCCTTCTTCCCTTGGTTCTCATTTCCTCGTTCATTATCCAACTACAGGTTAATTGGTGAATTTGAGAGAATTTGATTCAAATGGAACAGCTCAAAAGTCGGAATATTGGAAATTCTGAAATTGCTCCAACCGAAATTACTGGTTTTTGTCAAATGGGTCGGACAATTCGGGCAATATGGATAACAGCCGAGAAACAAGAAAAAAAAGGGTTTTTACGTCACTTTCATCCGGTGGATAAAAAATAAAACAAACAAACTACCTATAACCATGGATAACTCTTATCCAAGCTTTGTACGTTGAACAAAACTACGCCATTAACTAGGACTACTTCTTCATTTTTTACAAAATAAACGTTTTCCGATTCTATTTCTTTTTTAAAATTTCGTTTCTTTCGTTTCTTTCATATTAAGCGAGTTTATTTCTCTTTTACACTGCAGTCCGTATTTCCACACACAGTGCTTGGGGATGTTTTGTTCAAGTTCAAGTTCAAGTCAGTCAAGTTCATTAAATTTTCTTTACAAATTCTTATTCACCTAACCTAGCTGCAATATAGTCAAGGTGGGTTAGGATGATAATCTAAATTTAAATACACTCGATTGCAGAAAGGTTGTAGTCTACATTTACACAAATATCTAATTTATTCAGTATATTTAATGAGATGCAATTTGTAAATACGCGATCACAACACCCAAAATATAGTTCTTAAATATCTGCTATAGTTTAGAAAGACTAAAAATATATTTTGACAATCATTGCATGCAAGCAATGTCGATTTAAGCAGTATTTTGGGTTTTGCATCTCATTAGATATTTGTATATTTGTGTATTTGCAGACTACAACCTTTCTGCAATCGAGTGTATACACCTATTTCAAAAAAGGTTGTCACCGCTAAGAGCGATAGGCGATAGGTAATAGGTCATTCCAAGACCGCAAAGCACTATTGATTTCTTAATCAAGCCATCCTAAATCTTTCTTTACACTCTTCCATCAAATATTTGGCTATTCATATGTAAATCAATTCGAAATCAATAGTGCTTTGCGGTCTTGGAATGACCTATTTCCTATCGCCTATCGCTCTTAGCGGTGACAACCTTTTTTGAAATAGGTGTATATATAAAGATACTAAGGATAACAATACTGCAACGACAATTTAACCATTGTCGGGAAGAGAAACTAAACTACTAGAGGCTCTTCAATTGTAACTAGAGCTTCTTAATTTCTTTGTTTTCTATAAGTGCCGCAAATCTGAAGTATCTATAAACTGAAGCCAAGTTGGTGGGTGTCAAAACGAGAAATAAAAGTCAAAACTTACTTCGATGTGCTGTGTGCTGTACCAGAGCAGAAAACTCAACTGTAGCTAAATTTGATAGAATTTATTCACGACAAAAATAAAAAAATAGAATTAAAAAAAAAAAAAAAAAGAAAGAAAGAAAGAAAGAAAGAAAAGAAAAGAAAAAAGAAAAAGGAAAGAAAAGAAAACACGATTATTCGATTAACACAAGAGAAAAACTTTGCTTTATTTTGTTTACTTGCTAGATGCAGGACACTTGCTTTACGAGATAAGTGGTAAGCAAATATTTAACAAGCTATAAATTTGGTTCCTTTTATATTGATATTAGAAAATTGAGTTAAACTAAAAATAAACGAAGAAAAAAAGGGACAAAGAAAAGACGAAAAAATTAGAATCAAAATAGGACGAATGAAAGAAAGAAAGTAAGTAAGCAAAAACAAAGAAAGACAGAAAGACGAAAAGGAAGGAAGGAAGAAGGAAAAAGAAAGAAAGAAAGAGAGAGAGAGAGAAAAAAGAAAACAAAACAAAAGAGGGTGATAAAAGGAAAAAAAAAGGAAAAAAAGCTCAATGATAATTTGAATTATGACTGTTGCTTAATGGAAATACCAAAAATCAAATCTGTCACTCTCAAGTATAAACATTCTGAAAGTGCGTCTGCCTTGTCTACGTTTAAAAACAGGAAGTAGCGATATTTGATTTCATATATAAGTTTAAAAGGCTTCCTTACGTCTTCTTCACGAACTGAGCAAAGCAACCACTTGAGAACCGAAGTGAGCTTTACCTAAGAACAAAAGCATGGACTCAAAAACTCTCCTCATCGTATTTGCAGTAATGCTATCTGCAGAGTTTGTATTCAGTGTCGAGGATAGTGAAAAAAGGGGCCTGCGCCGAGCACAGTACTGCTGGGTTCCTGGCTGCCGCGGAATGGGAGATGAGGCAGTGCAATCTAGATCTGATCATTTCAAAATCCATGGCAGACCTGGTTTTAGATGGCGACACGATATGACGGCAGTTGAAGGAAAAACCCCTGTTGAAAGTGAGTAATATAATCTCTCTCTCTCTCTCTCTCTCTCTCTCTCTCTCTCTCTCTCTCTCTGCTCACAAAATGTTTTATTGCTTTCAGGGAAAAGGTTTCGTTAGTTGTTCAAGTAAAGAAAGGAAATGCGTTCAAGCCAATGGAGACTGAATAATCTATGGAAACGACCATTTCAATTAAATAGTGAATTAACTAAAGGAACTCAGGAATTGCTTAAGACTATACTAAAATAAAGCAATTTTAAAGTAATCAAAAAAAGATTCGTGTAATAGTTGATGATAAAAATGCCAATGAGATAAATGAGGTGCATACAATTTTACTTGTCTAAAATGAATCTCATAGCTCAACTGCGCACTCAAGCCTCTGTATGCACACCCATACCCCTATACCATAGAGTCGATTTCGTAGGACTGTGAAAACGGCACCGCACGCTCACGGCACGGTTACGGCAGAAATCTCGAGTGTCTTTATAGACATCACGGCACTGACACGTTCACGGCACGGCGCGATCCGTTTCACACTCATACGAAATGTGCTCTATAGATACGTCATGTAGGAGGTTTTTATTAATGTAGGAATAAGCTGGCATGAATCCGTCAAATAAAGTGCAATCCTAATGGAGAGAATCTGACCAAAAAATGTAAAAAAATCTTTACAAAAACCTGAGAGATTAGCAGCGTTTCAAATTAAAAAGGAAAGATGGGCGCGTCACGCCATTGTATTAAGTATTTTCTTCTTCGATATAAAATTGTCTAATACAGCGTGACGCAAGTGCTTAATTGCGTTTTTTATTGAGACTTTGGACTGCTTTGACAAATATGAGAGCTAGCTACAATCTTGAACATAAATGTTAAGAAAAAAGTGGCATTGTCATGTCCAATTCAAAATAGAAGCGTCTCCCACCACGATACTGTATACGCTTTCTTCCCCCCTACCCCCTGGATCAATGTTGCAGGCTGACGGGAAGCATCTGGGCCCCCAGGTGGTCAACATTGTGTTGGGTGGGAGAGGGAGAGGGAGAGGGGTGATTTTGGCTCCAAATGTGAGGTGACGCAAGCATTTCTTCCCAAACAGAAAAATTCTTAACCCTTTTTGTCCAAGATTGTAGCTGTTTAAAACCAGTTCGATTGATGATCTAGTCTTAACCGCTATACAAAAAAAATTGTCTTTTGATATTTGGAAGTTTCAAATTCGTTGCAAACCTTCCTAGTACCTTATTTATACTTTATGACTGTTCGACAGTGATATGCATGTTTTCAATTATGATTCTTATCATTTTTATGTTCAAAGGACAAATTTCCAAAGGTAATTTACACCACCCCTCGATCTTCTGTTGAAAAGATGGCGATTTGACATAGAAAGATCAAAATGATTTGATATAGTCCAATACAGTCAAGGTTTATGCAGTGGAAATTACGCTTATGACAGAGCAAGTTTCAGTATTTTCTATGCATAGTATAGATAAAGAAGAAAGAGCAAGAAAAAAAAACTGAACAAGACGAACGAAAGAGAGAATTAAAGTTACAGGAAAGAAAGAAAAAAAAGAAAGTAAGAAAGAAAGTAAGTTAAGAAAGAAGGAAAGCTAAGAGAGAGAGAAAGAAAGAAAGAAAGAAAGAAAGAAACGAAAGGAAAATTAAATATAATAATTTGAAATCTAAAGACACCCAATGAAAAATCGAATCTGTAATTCGCTAATAAGATTTACTTTAATTTAATTTTTGGGTTTGAGAGTGCGTCTGTATTTGCCTTGACTAGCTACGTTTAGAAACAGGAAGTAGTGATATTTGATTTCATAGTAAAAAATATTCTAGGTAATATAAGTTTTTATATATCGAATTTAAAAACTCATTTGTTTAAATCTGCATTTAATTTGTAATTCTAGTTTTAATTTTATCATTTTTGTGTTAAAGCGCTTAGAACTTTTGTATAAGCGCTATACAAGCACATTATATTATTATTATTATTAAGTTTAAAAGGTTTCCTTACGTCTTCTTCGCGAACTGAGCAAAGCAACTACTTAAGAACCGAAGTGAGCTTTACCTAAGAAGAGGGTCTAGATGGGGTTAACTGACAACTGACAAATGGCCCAAAATTTAACTGACAACTGACAAATGCCTTAGAATTTAAATGGCAACTGACATTTGTGTAGCCTGCTTTTAACTGACAATTCAACCATAATCCGAAAAAATAGTCGTTTTTCTCCATAACCCATCTCTCCCAGGGACAGTTGCATGTGACAAAGTTCAAGTGGATGTCAAATTGCTGAATTTTGGTCGTAAAACTGGCTTAGAAAGAAAAAATGCCATGAAAAATAAATAAAAGCCTTTGTTAATCATTAATTTTCATTTAACTGACAACTGACAAAAAGGCCAAAATTTTACTGACAACTGACATTTGCACACCCCCATCCAGACCCTCTAAGAACGAAAGCATGGACTCAAAAGCTCTCCTCATCATATTTGCAGTAATGCTTTCTGCAGAGTTTGTATTTAGTGTCAAGGATATTGAGCCGAGCACAGTACTGTGCTAATGGCTGTCATAGAATGCGAGATGAAGTAGCACCACCTGAATATCATTTCAAAATCCATGACAGATCTGGTTTTAGACATGATATGTCGGCAGTCGAGGGAGAAATTCCTGATGAAAGTTAGTGATAATCTCTTTTTTCTCTTTCTCTATTATTTATCTTTTAATTCTTATATATAGCATATTTTTAATGTTTGTGTTACAAGGAGGGTTACGGTATCAGGAACCAGTAGTCTAATCGTACCCCAAGTACAGTCTAAACTCCAATAATGGCCACCTTTCTACAACGCGCAAAGCTTCATAACCAGACGGCCAACATTTTTCGTTTCCACCATCGAACCGTTCCGTCCATACTGAGTACATTTACTCTATTGAAACCTATGCATAATCATGCACGGCTACTTCTCCAAAACAGCAAGTAAAGTAAAGTAAAGTAAAGTAAAGTAAAGTAAAGTAAAGTAAAGTAAAGTAAAGTAAAGTAAAGTAAAGTAAAGTAAAGTAAAGTAAAGTAAAGTAAAGTAAAGTAAAGTAAAGTAAAGTAAAGTAAAGTAAAGTAAAGTAAAGTAAAGTAAAGTAAAGTAAAGTAAAGTAAAGTAAAGTAAAGTAAAGTAAAGTAAAGTAAAGTAAAGTAAAGTAAAGTAAAGTAAAGTAAAGTAAAGTAAAGTAAAGTAAAGTAAAGTAAAGTAAAGTAAAGTAAAGTAAAGTGACCATATTTTACGTCGATATTTGAGTAATTGATAAACTTGAGGTCGACGATGCGCTCATTTTACTCCCCTCTCTCCATTAGTGCTCCTTTTTAAGGGTATTTAAAGCTACACAGAAAGGAAAGAAGTCGAAACAAGGATGTGAGATCCGGGGATTGAACTCTGGACCTCTTGCACCGAAGGCCGCGCACTAACCAACTGTGCCATCCTTGTCCTTGCATGTACTTAATTCATCTGTACCAAAAGACTTACACATGTCACACATGTCAGAAGAATTGCAATAAAACAATTCATCACAAAAGGTTTTATTGCTTTCAGGGAAAGGATTTCATGAGTTGTTCAAGTAAAGAAAGGAAACGCGTTCAAGCCAACGAAGACTGCATGAAAATCTATATGAAAGCGGCCATTTTAAAATAAATAAAGGAGCTCAGGAATTGCTTAAGACTACAAAGGCCTTTATAAAGTAATCAAAACGATCTTGTATAAAAATGCTAATAAAATAAAGGAGTCGAATACAATTTTTCTTGTCTAAAGTGGATCTCTTTCAAATCCCAATTCCAAAATCGGGAAATTTACATATGTATTAGTCTCACCTGTGTGATTGCAAAAATATACAAAACCGCATGATACCCAACCGTATCAGGGAACCAGTAGACACCCTTTTGAGGCCCAATCAAAACGTATTCAGAAAAAATAGGTCAACTATTAACAACAAATTAATATATCTTTGGATTGAATATATATACTGTCTTCATGCCAAGTCTCATGTTGGTTGGATTATTAAAACTGTAAAAGTTCCATGTCGGTTTTGACTCCTTTTTGCCCACCTTGTTGTATCACAACTTCAAACTTAATTAATTGGGTTTTTCTGATCTGCCAATCATGTGAAGGGGACGGAGCTTATGCAAATGGCCTCCGCCCGACCTCTTCACGCGCATTCGAGCGCGCGCACTTTTATTGAAGAACATTTCGCTTGTCTGTGGGAAGTCTGGTCACTAGCGAGTCAGCGATTGAAAAACGAGGAAATTCTACTTTTAGCGGAGAACAATAGCATTTTATCGACCAAACGCTGCAAATGTTTTTATCACAAAATATTGTACAATGTGTAAAGTAGGAGCAAAACCTCGAACTTTAAAATTTAGCGAATATTATCGGTCGAAAAAGCCGGCAAGAACAACGGTAAAATTGCTGATTTTTGGTGTTTGTTTTGAAGAGTTGTATCCTTTGTTCTAGCTTCTCTAACTCTTTAGATATAACGGTGACCCCCTGCTTTATGAATGATTTGAACTCATAATCTTATAAACTTTTCATACAAAGAAAAAAACGTACACTTCTATCGTTAGGATTCTGAGCAAAATTATTTTTTCTCTGTCTTGTCCTTCAAAAACGCGTATTCTGGAATGCTATTTATCTCGCATTATTGTTGATCTTTCGCTTCTTCAATTCGCAAATTGTTCGCCAACAACTTAGTTCCAAATCAGTAGCACACTCAGAAGGTTCAATACAGTCAGTACCAAAGCGTAGCTAGGGTAGAGAGAGATTTTTGTGGACTGTGTTTAGAGTACAAGAATAGAAGTTCTGTTTCATCTTTGTTAAGTTTAAGCTTATACTAGCTTATTTTTAGTCATCCAATTATCAATGTCAGTCAGACAATTTTCAAAAACGCGCGAGTAAATTTACTCACAAACTTGAGTAATTCGATGCATCCACAGTAAAGCCTAGTTTTCACTAGCGACATTAGCATAAGCATAAGCAACATACGCAGACTCAGTATTGCATTTATCACATAGGTGTGAGAAAAGACAAGAACTGCTAATGAGCATTGCCTTACTGAGTCTGCGTATGTTGCTTATGCTTATGTCACTAGTGAAAACTAGCCCTAACTCATTAATATGAGTAAATTTACTCAGTTATTTTAGTAAATGGTACGTCATTTCCGTCATTTCCGGTTCGGTCGAACATGTTAACCGGCGCGGATGTCTACATCACGCCTGCCCCGCCAACTCCTTTTTTGGGACATAGACGTAAGGACCGACGTTAATGAGAGACCTAAGGATAGCGTTTCTCTCTTGGGAAAATACTATGTCGGAGCTTTGTGTCCGGGGCCCTATGTGGGCCTGATCCACCATAGCAACTGAATGATGGAATGATGATGATGAGTGTTCTTAAGGCATGTATATATGAATAATTAATTAATTAATTATGTAAGAAATTTACATTTATGTTAATAATAATAAATAATAATAAATAAATATTTATATAGCGCCATTTCCGGCAGTTAGCACGTTGTGCCCAATATTAATTATATTAATACTATTATAAGGTAGCACAATATTATAAAGTGAAGTGAAGTTGTTCCCTGCTAGCCCGGAAAACTCTTTTGTTCTGTGTCCCCAGGGGAAAAATACAAAAGAATTATCTTAGCTACCAGACTTTTCTCGGCTTTCTCTAAAGCTAAGAGCTTCTTAGAGTCCAGGAATGTCAGAGTTTATTTCAGTTATTTCTAGCGGTTCGTTCCCTCGAGTGAACGGCCAAATGGTCGACGTCTTGTCTTGTTTGTACCACTTTAGGCATTTTAACGTTATGTTTATTCATTGCGTTTCAATTTCTATGTCGATACGCGTCAAATTGACATCCAGACAGACCAGCAAACTGGACGCTATCTTTACTTTTATCTTAAGTAGATAGCGAAGGAGCTGTCATAAACAGCCTCAAGGTAAACGAAGCGTTACTAATTATCGTGACATTGTCATGTTGCGTGACTAACTGATACGTTTGTAAGAGCACGCATTTCCTGTGCGTAAATAATGCGTAAAACCACACGACTTCCTTTTGCAAAAAAGTCTGTTTTATAATTTATAAATTTGATATAGATTTTTAGTAAAATCTGGACTTTATTTCACTGTATTAAATAAGGTAACTGTCCTCTCTCCCCTAACTATATCGAAACTATACGATTTAGTCTTTGTGACATTACTTATATAAATTCTTTGGATGTTATTGATTAGCCCAGAAAAATCATCAGGCCTCTCCCTCGAATGAGTGTAGCTGAGCAACACACGGCCCCCGCATTGGGTGTTAAAGGAGCGAACAGTATGAGAGAAGAAATTAAGCTTGCCTTAATATTGTATATATGTATATATAATAAATATTTAACAAGTATTGTCAATGAAGAACTTATTTGTATAGATTTGATTCAGAACTGGAGTGAATGAATACTAGGATTCTGGCTTAAAGGAAAGGGTGTCAATCAAAATATTTTTTTACTAAAGTGTACTGAAATGAAAACAGAAAAGAAAGAAAGAAAGAAAGAAAGAATTAGAAAGAAAGAAGGAAAGGAAGGAACAAAGCTAGGAACGAACGAACGAGCCAAATCTAGCTTTCATAATTGAGTTGAAGAACCCCCTTATCAGTTTAATCTAATTTTTTTTATTGATCATATTCTTTAGCCTCGTGAAGATCGGAGCGAACAGATCACTGATCTGATCATTAGTAATGAAATCAATCTATCCTTAGAAACTTAGAAATAAGGGAACAAAAGCAAACTTCGCATTTTGTGATCACTTTTTAGTTCATTTTTTTGTCTCACCTCGAACGGAAGTCGATCGGAAACGGAAGTCATAAATCAAACATGATCGACCAAAATATATGAACAACTTCCGTCGGAAGTCAATGTCTACTTTCGATTCTTATGATTCGAATGGAACGTCAGCAAAAATAAAGTATTTTTCCGACTTTTAAAGGCGTGGCTTAAAGGAAGAGCTGAGTAAAAAGAGATTAGGGCAATGACGGTATATTTTTCCTGGTTTGATCGAGTTTCCATGTTTCTTTCTTCTTTCTTTTACTCTTTTTCTGTTTACTTTCTGTATTCAACATAAGAACCTGCTCTTCACTTTTCTTCAAGACTTTTTATTCTCAGTTCCTTTATTCTTTTTCTTTCATTACTCATTTTTCGTCGGTTCCCCCTCTACACTTCCTACTATCAACCAGCTGTAATCAATTATACATTCTATCGACTCTGCTCACCTAGCTTTCGTTTCAGTGCATGATTTTGGATTACTCATTTACCAGGACTAATGAGTTACGGGGTCAGTTGATAGACATAGCTAGATATGGAAGAGAAAGGGACAGGTAGCGAGAGGTGTGACAAATAGAATACCAATGCTTTCCACTCGATATTGACAACCACCTCCCTATTTTAATGATATTTCTTTTTTCTTTTTTCTTTTTGTTTTCTATTTTGTTTTGATATTTTGCATATCATCGCCAACGCTTACGGTTCTCAAGATTGAACGAAAGACTTCAAATTTCGTGATCCATCTGGTGCCAGCCGACATCGTCGACGTCACTGTAGCACGTGAATAGTCCGTGGCTTACTCTTGATCGGAAAATCACTGGGTTGCTAAGGAACTTTGGGGGTCGTATATTTGGTACACTGGAAATGGTCTCGATTCCGGCAACTGCTTAAACAATAGTGTAAGTGAAGCAAGTTTATCTTAACATGGGTAGAAAATCCACGTTAACACCGTCCTGAAAAAGAGACAGAGGAAAAGAGAGAAAGAAATTAAGAAATTAAGAAATTAAGAAAGAAAGAAAGAAATTAAGAAAGAAATTAAGAAAGAAAGAAAGAAAGAAAGAAAGAAAGAAAGAAAGAAACTGAAAGAAGGAAAGAAAGAAGGAAGGAAAGAAGGAAAGAAAGAAAGAAAGAAAGAAAGAAGGAAGGAAGGAAGGAAGGAAGGAAGGAAGGAAAGAAAAATCAGGAGCTCTGATTAGTGGAAACAAACAAACAAACAAACGAATTGAACGAACAAACAAATAAGTAAACAATATATACAAACAGCAACAACAGCAGCAACAGTAAGCGTACGTTTCGTTCATACTTAATTTGAACTTCCGGTCAGGCAGACAGGAGCCCATGAACTCTGGACAGGAAGAGTTACGTGTCTACCTAAGAGAGCTAGACACTTACCAAATTAAAAGCAGGTTCGTTAGAGAGGAAACTGGGTTTCGAATCAAGTTAAGGGGGGATTTTTTCCAAGTTCAAGCAGTGAACGACAAAAACTCCTGAGTTGAAGAACAGCTGTTGTACAAAACTAAAATCATTTCTGTCGGAAAGTTAATTAAGTTGTTTGTAAGTAGTTTTGGCCAATGAAAGCTGAATCAAAGTGTTAATCCAAGGCGAAAATTTGGATCAAAAATGAGGTTTAGGCCTTCGTTTGCTCATTTGCTATATGTTTTCTTTATATTCATCTTGAAAAACTTAATACCAACACAACTTCAAGAAAAGGTATTTGTACAATACAAAAATCCATTTTAAACAGGTATTTTATCTTTTAATCGGTAGAAATTAAAAAGGATTTGAGTGTTAATCCAGAACGAAATTTGGATTAAAACGTGCATGAAGGTCTAGTTTTTGGCGCTTTTAATTTCGCCATTATTGCTCGATCGATATTGAAAAAAAATCTCCTCTTAAAACATAACAATAACATGCTCTTTACAAGCTACTTATTAGTAGTAACGTTCTTACGTGTATAGACGAGTGGATCATCTTTGAGAACAACTTAACAAGAGACCATGCAATAAGGAATTTATCAAACAACAGTTGAATCTCCACTAAATTGAGGTGCCCGCCAGGATCAACCGACTCCCTGGGCGGAGGGGCCAAATTGGCATGGAGGGTGAAGAGGCGGAGAGGCGCTCCCTTCTGCCCTCTTCCCACCGGCCTTTTTAACTCCTTCTTCCCAGAGAGCCTGAATTCGAGCTGTGCGTGTTTCAGGGTATGATACACCAATTTTAAAAAACATTGTCGAATGACAGGCGGCCTAAAGCCCACGCGACTAGACCGAAAAGGAGTATGGGTAGTTTCAAACCTCATTCAATTTTCGGTTTTGCACTTGATTGTGAACATCAAGAATTGAAGTTCTTTGTTGTAAAAGGTAAAAGCAAGGTAGTTGTGAATCGCATGTAGTGTTGATATTCTCTTCGGGCGAGTCGCGTAGGCTTAAGACCTTTCACCGACAACCTTTTTTTTTGAAATAGGTGCTAAAATTGTCATGCCCTGAAGATGGTTTATTTAAAGCTGAAAGCGTTTGGCAACTTGCGTTGTGTTATCGTCATGTCCTTAAAACAAATACAAATGAGATTTCAATTTATTAACATAGAATATTGGTGTTTGATGAGGGTGACGTCATTTTGCCTGAAGGACTCCCGGGGCCGGGCAGAGCCGGGGGGGGGGACTCCATTATAAAAGGTGCATCGGGTATGCCGTATCTCTTAGGGGTAAAAATCAGCGATTTGGTATCTTTTAGGGTGTTAAAATTGAAGTTTAGAGTTTTAGCATTTCCTGGTCTCTCTTAGGATATGAAAAGAGCCCATCGCTTATTATCTTGTTCTCAAATGGAAGAAATTTGTCCAACAAAAGCGTGTCAACCGTCCAATCTTGTTTTCATAATGATGTTTATTAGCTTATTATCACTGGTATCTCTTAGGGGTTGAAAATCGTCCAGCCACGCCCTTTGAAAAAGACTTCCGGTATCTCATTTTACAATGGAGTCCCCCCTACCCACCACCTCATTTCATATGCATGGTTATTTTACTTCCTTACAAAAATAAAAGAATTAATTACCGCAGTCGTCCCCAATGGAGCCGTTTCAGAACTGATTTACTGTAAACGAAATTCGATCTTCTTTACCGCCGGGCTCTCAATTTTGCATCACTTCTTTCTCTTTTCTCTTCTCTAACATTCTTCTCTCCTCTCATTTCCTCTTCTCCAATTCTCAACTCTTTGATAGCCAGTTAAACAGTCTGACTAATTTTATCAAATCAAATTCTGGAAAAAAAAATGTTTAAAAACCAAGGCCTCAGTGGTTGAATTCAGATCCTTGGAGTCCTATCCAAATATATGCCAAATTTATCTATCTGGTGGCCAAAATCTCTGCTAAAGCATGCACCGTACCTCCACTAATGATATTAGCGCAAATCAAGTCCTTAATTTGCGCCAATCTAAAGAAAATATCTGAACGTCTCAGTTTCAGTATCTCAATGCTTTTGTCCTTTGGTCCGGTTTCAGACTCACATGTACAGCTTCATGCATGAATCACCATCGCAAGGAATTTTTTTCTGTATGTTTCTTGTTATGAAAAAGCATCTTCGATTTGACAGCTTGATTGCGATTACAGTAACGAAATCCGAGATGTTGTTTTTTTGGGGGGTGAATTCGATATTTTACTACTTGACTAATAAGAGTTGAGTCAAAGGTCTTCCAGAGGCATGCAGGAAAAAAATCCCGTAATTTTATACTCAACTCAACATATCAATCACTAAATAGTAAACTCTTGCTCGTAGGTGGTGTTCACTTGCGCAATTTGAATTAAAAACGTAACAGTAGCTATATACCGATATATACAATACAATTTCACATTCATCAAAGATAAATGTTTTTGCATTAGATAATGGACTTCTATTTATCTCTTTGTTGACCGAAGTTCACAAGATCTGATAACAATACAAAATACAGTCTGGAGTGAAGATCAACAATGTACCCTGTATACACTTAACATTTTGGAGTCACGCTTAATGAAAAAAGCTTAAGCCGAAAGAGCACTGTTCGTTGAAATGAGTGGAATTTTTGGCAGAGTAAGCTTTCAGCTTCCCATTTTCCCCCCACAACTCCGGGAAAAACACCCAGTAATACGTGACCCCAAATAAAGTGAGCTATTTCGAAATACTTGACGTCGCACCGGAAATGAAATGGCACAATTACGTTGCTCTACAAGGAATTTTTCATCGCCAGTAGCACTTGGGTCAAGACAGGAAGTGTAGAATCTATTAAAAGGGTTTTGTTATTAAACCCGAAGGGATTTTTACTAAAACTTATTCCACAGCTCGCTCTCTTATTTACATCCGGCTACCCTTCAGTTTTTTTTTGTTTACATCTAAACGGCGCACGACTGAACTTTTGCCCAAGTGCTCTAGTTTCAGCTTCATCTTACACACACCTTGACAACCAGCGCGACGGAAACCCAGTGTGTGTTTCTTGACGCATTGCTTTCTGCGGTCTTCGATCGAATATAAACTGATCGGTCCTTGGGTCGATCGTGAGGTCTTGATTAAACACTGTTTAATAGATCTTCGTGACTTTTTCACAAAGGAAAGTCTAATTTTCATTTGTCCGTAGCGAGTTGATTTTACAGGATCAAAGAACCGAAAGAGATACTTTATTATACAGTGTTCACCACAGGGGTCTTCGTCCACACCCAGAACACTGTCATGACGTAAACACCAAAACAAAGCTCGACAACAACTCTTTATGTGGAAATATGCGCCATGTTTCTTTCTCTCTTTTCAGAGTCAGTTTGTCTACAAATGAACTGGATTCACCACAAATCAAGGCAGATAACACTGCCACTGTTAAAAATAACCTTGACAAGATAATATTTGAGTAATTTGTTGTAGACAATAGATCGTAAAAGTAATCAAATCCTTAGTGTTTATCTTGCTGTGATCAAGTATTGGTGTTCGCTGATGTCAATCGTCGCCCAAAAGGCGAAGCCAGAATTCTTTTTATTGGTTAAGGTTTGTCAGTTCTTGAATAATATGGCAGCAAACGTCACCGCAAAAGTATAATTTAAGGTAAAACGAAACCCAGCGAAAAGCGACCGCCAAGCTCCCGAGAGCAGCTTCCAGCACCACCTTGAAGCAGAAATCTCAGCTAATTCTCCCATTAGCCGTTTTTTTCTGCCTTCATAATCACAGAAAACAGAAGGCTGGCAAGCGAACTCGAGGGAATAACTTAAAATCTTTCATCTCAAGCTGAGCTGTCCCTCTAACCTTCACAATAAACCCAACAGACATTTAGAAAATTGAGCATTTTTTAATTTAATAAATTTATTAATTGCTCTACAGTTGTCTTTCTTTCATTATAAAATTACGCTTGAGAGCAAATGATTGTGGAGTGATTCATAATGGAGAGAGTATAACATATTTACAAAATAAACGAAAGGGCATTATTCTAGTGGCATATAAATTAACTAAGTCACATTTTGCCTGCCTCAAGACCGTAAATATAACATATATTAATATTAAGAAATTACTCTATTTCGAACGGTAACAAATATCATAAGATTTCAGTTTATGGGGCTCGAGAACGAGGTAATTTGTAACAAAATAACTGTTATTCGGTTCAATTGATAAGTTACAACAATAAATAATTGATATAAATATATATAGAATAGAAAGTAATGAAGGGCCTCTAAATCGGCATGAAATCCATTCAAAGCCTTACACTGTACAAGAGCGAATTATGACAAATATATGAAAAGCATATAAAAGACTTAGCCCGGAAAACTCATGTCTAACATAAGTTTGTCCAAACAGTTAATTTTTTCCTTGCTTTTTTTTGATAAATAACTATTCAATTTTTCTCTATAAATGCATATATATATATATTCTCTTGCTACAAGATGATCATAAAAAATAACGCTTAAAATTATAATATTTCAACGTTAGTCTTATCACCTCAACTGATTTACCAGTTCTTCGGTCTGTTTTGTTTGGATAACTATCTATGTGCCATTATTAAAGCTGAATGGTACCAGAAAATGGTTGTCCAAGTCTGGATTTGTAGCAGTTTTTTTCAGTTGAATCCCAGCGTGTTAAAGACTGGAAGACGACGTCGGCCAAAAGCATCAAATGTTTCGGGAGGAGTTGGCGGCAATCCTTCTCGTTCTTCTTCCACTGTCTTCAAAGAAATCGAAGGAGTAAAGCGTGGAGAGGCTACAACAGTTGTAGAAATAACTGGGGACAATTCTTGAGTTGGCGAAGGGAATTTGAAGACGTTGTTCACAGACGGAGAGCTAGACATCGGCAAAGGCAAAGGACTCTCGATAGGGCTGGGAAGAGGACTCTCATCGTTGTAAAAAGACAGCGGAGATGGCGAAGGCGGTGTTAAGGACGTAGACAGAGGAGATACTGGATCGGTTAAAGGTGGAGATGGAGGACCATTCAAAGGAGAGAGAGGTGGTGGTGATCGAGGACTACTTGGAGGTGGGGCGCGCTTCTCTTCGGCGTTGTGGATAAAATGACATCGCGGACCATAAGGGCAAAATCCAATGGTGTGAAAAGTACGGCAGAGCTCCGTTTTGTATTTAGGATGGCGTGTTAGATGTCTTAGCTCGTGTACTCCGTGAGCAAATTGGCATTTATCTCCATATTTGCAAGTTCCACTTTCTTCAAATGGTCGGCACAGTTCAGTTTTGTAGCGGCTCGAGCCTTGGCTGTTTCGTCTATGTTCGTCATCCGACTGAATCGTTGAGGCCGCGGTGCTAAGGCTGAGTGATCGTTCTCGTTGCTTATTAGTTAAATTAGATAACGTTATGAGACTGGAAGAAGACTGTCGTGTGGTTGAATTGGTAGAATGTCTTCTTGGCGGAGCAACAACACGACGATCAGTTCTCTGTCTAGTGAAGTCGAATGTGTTGGTGTTCAAATTTCTGTTGTGCTACAAAAGAGCAAATTAGCATGTTTACGTGATGTTTCTCAGGCTTAAGAAACTTTAAATATAGTTTTAATCACCTCAAACAAAAACCTGGTGTTAGAACAGACGTTCTAGAACCCATTGAAATCTACACAAGCATTGTTAGTTTCAACGAAACCGACTTACCTTGTAAACAACGTCGTTTACATCATAAAAAGCAGACACAAGTGCAGTCGACATGATCTCTTTCCGCGTCAGTTTGGACTAAATGGATGCGATGTGACTCGAATGCCTTTTTGCTTCTGATTTGATCGGCTGAAATAACACACGTATAAAAATGTATGCTTAGAGGTGTGTATGTCAATTTCCTGTCAGAATAAGATCGTCGCTATGGTAATATTTCATTATCATGTACCACGTGGTCGGCTTGGAGGCTGGGCTTGTGAGTGTGTCTATGTAATGCTTAGACAAGGCTTTTCTACAGCCCTCCTACTCGAAAGATTATAAACTTTTAAATAAGGCTGACGTGATTGCTTCTTCGTGTCTGGGTTACATCCCCCGTTGGCCCCGTTCAAAGATGACTATTACCTTCCCGTATTCCAGCCCGGGAAAATGCTTCCAATGTGCAAACTTGTAGATCAGTTCATAATCCCCGAGGATGACTCGGCATCCTCACGAAACAGCAGGGATCTTTCTTGTCGTGAGCAAATACGGGTGTCAATCTAACTCGAATTTGATTATGTCATGTAATACACAAGTAGGCACTCTTTCATGCCCTATTTCTTGAACACCTTGCAATTTTAACCATTAACTTTGCACGAACGCATAAATTCTTGATTTCATGCAAGGTTGGAAAACAATTCAAATATGATGTAGTCTGTGATAAATTAGCGCTCGGCTTTGGGAAATTTGATGACTTCTTAGTCGATTATAATGATGATTTGATATGTCAAATCCGACTCTGTTGTGTTAAGGGAAGAACAACACTGACCAGAGGCACTGGCCTCCACTTTGCTACACGTTGGGCACTCTCGTGCCGTTGATACCTATGTTATTCTTATAGCATGATAAAATTCAACAGCGGAACACGCAAAGCTTTTACGGCACGGTCCACTGATGAAGTTAGAGACTTCAAATCACGGTCCTCATAGAAGTCGTTAGCTCAGAAATTTGACCCTATTGTGTAGCTAAAATAGCAATGAACTGTTTAGAGATGAGCTTTTGTCTCGAGTGTCACACAATCGGAACGTGATGTAATTAATCAGTCGACGAAAACCAATCAACTGCAACCAAGCGAATCAAAACATCACAAAAATGCATGTACTATCGAACTCGCTATCAGCGAAGGTCACGTCATCTGGTCTTAATTCTCGACTAAATCAAAGTCAACTATATTTTGGCTTTTTGTCGGTTAATACTTTCGTCATTGAAAGTTTACTGACAACAAGCAGTCGTTGATATTGATTCCGTCATAGATGACATTTGGCCCGACCCAGTGGAACCACGCTGATCAATGTTGATCTACATATGATAATCAACGATGTATTCTCAATCAACTTCCTATGTTATTTTTTAATCGAAATGATTTTAAAGAATGTTTTCAAAGGATACACACTGCTGCTCAAAATAGCAAAACCCATATCGATTTTTAGCAAATATTTTTTTTCTTCTGAAGTTTAGAAATTACAACTCTAAAGGGTTTTTTTCCCGCGAAATTTGACAAGCTCTGTCGCGCTTTCATGATGTTGTTGTTTACATTCGACGGGGCATTGGGATTCTACAATGAGTCATTCTTTCTTTTTCCATTGAACTCCAGCAAACTCAATTCAACAAAATGCTATTTTTAGTGAATTGAAATATTACCAACTCTAGAGTTTTATGGCCCATCACTCGCTACTCTGCGAGCAGTCTAAGTCTCCCTTTACCTTCTCCGCGGACGCTCGCGTAATCACAGAGATAAATTTTGTATTCTGCCCTTTTTTTCAAAAACGTGTTTTTTGCTAACCAACGCAGTTTGTTCTAAACCAAATAAAAACAATTACGAGGAATCCAAAAATCCCCTGCAGATGTTGGAAAGAGTGTTTTGGCTCCCCACAACGCCGTTGCTTGGAGCCGGTCTTCAAAAGCTGATCAGATTTCAAACATTATTGGATGACCCAAGCCGTTTTATTTTGAAACCGTTGTTCCTCATGAAGCATAAAATATAAAGAATTTGCTGTGGTCTGGTTGCTCTGCTCGATTTCTTTCTTGATTCAGAGACTCATATTTGCAGTATATATTCACAAAATTCGAGATTTCGGTCGAAGATATGCACGCACAGTTGACTTTGTAATCTGGCACGCGTTCAGTTCCTGAACATTCACGAGTGTCGAGAACTGAAGTTAGTAAAAAACTGAGTATGGGCTAAAAACCTCCCTTCAAAGTTCTCTTGATTTTTAAGACAACTTAAATTGGCTTATAGCTTACAGGCTTAAATCAGGGACTGTAGCAACATGAGAAACTGGGGAGGTGGGGGGGGGGGGGAGGGGGTGGGGCACAAAGTCACTATTCATCACGTGATGCATAATTAACATTTGTTAAAAATTAATTTAACTTTTTTCCTTGCTCTGTTTTAAACTTTTTTAATATTCACAGGAAAAAAAATGGGGCGCTACGGGCCTGTAAATCTGCTGAAATGTTCCGATATCCTTCGATATTGAAATGTTCTGATATTGAATGTCATGCAGCTAGAGCTAGGGCTTCCTTTTTACAAGTCTCTGCATGCATGTAGGGTTATATTTATGTATTGAATTGAGTGACCAAAATAAATCACTACATGGATAAATCCCTGATTTAGGCGGGTGTGAGTTGCTTATAGTACTTGCACGCAATGTAAGGGGGTGTTTACATGGCACTAGGATCTTCCCGAGCACTAGGATCATCCTACCTGTTATACATTTACTGCATTCTGTTTAGTAGGATGATCCTAGTACCCGAAGTGAAGACACAAATTTCCATGTAAACAGTAAAGGTCAGTAAATGCATGTATAGCAGGTAGGATGATTCGCCTGCTAGGATGATCCTTGATCCTAGCTAGTGCCATGTAAACACCCCCTTACGTATACTGCATTCTGTAAACACCCCCTAAGAGCCGCGCGTGTTCACGCAAACTGTCGGCTGCTGAGACTTTGCACTTCCGGGGGGGGGGTCTCCCAAATATTTAAGATGGGGCTGATCGTCGGAATCTATTCGTCGGTACGTAGTTATTTTAATTTAAACCTAAAACTGAAAGTATATACTGTCCTAATATATAAAAATATACCGAGATTTCAAGTTGTAGTAGAACATGCATCAAGTACTTTCCCTCTTGTACCTCAACTGCGCCGGCCTGTCCGTGAGTGCCGCCTAAACTCGTGGTAAAAGCCAGGTCCCAGTTCCACCTCCCATCGTCAGGCACTCTGACTTTTTTCGTGTTTTTATGAATTATAACTTCATGAAAGCGTCAGTAGTTTTCCCATTTTTACATATATAATTAACTGAAACACTAACTTGGGGAGGGTACTGAGGCGAAAAGGCAAAGGTTTAGTTTCAAGGAAGACCAAGGAAGGGGGAGGGACTGAAGGGAAAAGGATTATTCGTCTACCAGGCTGATGAGATTTCAATGGCTAAGGTCAACTGTTCAAGG
This sequence comes from Telmatactis stephensoni, assembly GCA_029948255.1. NCBI lineage: Eukaryota > Metazoa > Cnidaria > Anthozoa > Actiniaria > Isophelliidae > Telmatactis > Telmatactis stephensoni. The sequence goes on from JALIZF010001624.1 coordinate 176,705, forward strand.
GACGCTGATCCTTAACTCTTGCTTAACCTCAAAAAAAGAAACAAAAAGAAAGATAAGATACCGTGTTTAATCGTTAGCTAATCGTTGATGGCCAGCCATTTATAATACCTCATCAAGAAACCACTTCCTGGCCGGAAGAGATTAACTTAAATCGAATCAGGTATTATTTTTAGACATTTCAATAAAAGTTGGTTTTGTTTGATTTAATAATTTGTTTACAAGGTCTACAGTAGCCTCCTCCGCAGGCAACCTTTTGGGCTTCCTGTGCGAAATTTTGAGAAGAAAAAAGACTGGGGACGAAAAGGAGGAGGGAAAAAAGAAGAAGGGGTTGCCTGCCAAATATCGAAGGGTACGGACACGCAGTGGTACCTCGAGGACATGCAGATGCACCCCGGGTACCCTAGGGGGCTCACTGTGTTGCCAAAATCCTTTCTCCCAGTGGCTCAGTAGTTGATTCATTTCAGAGACTCAAATATGTTCTAGAGAATAGTACTTCGAATACAAAAAGGCTCAGAGAAAGCGGAAAAAATTCAAATACTGAAAGAATTCATACCCTGCTTGGCAGAGGTTTCGTTATTTTCCGTTAGAGGGGGAAAATAACGAAACCTCTGCCAAGCAGGGTAAGATTTCATAGAATTCGAGAGTCTGCCGCTCAGGCTTAAACTCATGTAAACTACTCAGTTATATGTTCGATCACTTCTGAGGTCAAGAATATGTTTGAACAAATGTATTTCTTTAATAAATTTTGTATTCCCTACGATATATCTCCGGCGGTAAACGCTAAGTAGCGCCGGCTGATCTGAAAGGCAGTAATTTTATCGGACAAATTATTAACGACGGTTGACCTTGATGCTAACACAGCAGGAAGCTTATATTTGGCTAACGATTTCCCTCCACCACTATTCAAGTCTGTCAAGACATGTTTGATTTTATTTATTCCCAACACAACATTTATTAATGCAACGGTCTAAAGTCTTTGTATTGGAATCAACCCTCTCCCGTTGTAAGATCAATATCTTCGAGTTGTTGTTGTTGCTGTTGAACGTCGTCAAAGGAATGATTGTGAAGTATCTGGGAAACAGTTTGAAGTTTCCATACTTTCTAATAGAACCTGAGGAACTATCTGGCTGTTTTTATATCGTCATATGTAGTAGATCATAGTAGATACTCCATTTCCATGCGTCGAGCTCACGGACTTCCACGGATGTGTGCCGGGCGCAATCAGTTTATACTAATCAGTTTACTCAAATCAAAACTTCAAAGCAGCTTTGAAAGCTAAGAATTTGCTATGGATTTTCGTGACCATTTACATCATTACAACGGTAATAATTTTTGTGCCGCGAAAGTAGGAATACAGGCGATTTAGTTTATAAGAGATCGTACACAATGAGAAAATTCTAACACTGTACCCCGTAGACATCTTTGAGGCTACGAATTGTTAACGCCCCTCCCCTGCTTAGGAGATTTTAAGATGCGCGAACCGACCTGCGCGATCTGACAAGTAGTTGTCGATATTTGGCAGGCAACTCTCGCCTTTTCTCGCCTGGCGTCCAGGCCACTACGTGTCTTTAACACAGGAGGCCCAAAGCGAAAAAGCGAACAGTTGCCTGCGGAGGAGGCTAGGTCTACAGTTGGATTGCCGAAAATCATGCAACAGTTGGCCCTACTAGTTTATAACCGGCCGGAAAAAAATATATGGCTTCCGATCCTGGTCTAGCAATAATTGTGTTCCACTATATCCGATCAGTATGACATTCAGGTTGGGTGTCCCTTTTGTGCTGTCTACGTATACAGCGGTTTACTCTCTTTTTGTTCCATCACTGATGTATTCTGCAGAATGAATTCGATGAGATCAGTTTTTCTTTTCAGTGTTCGGCTCCTCAGCAAGCAAAAAAGCTGTTTTTCATCATCTAGACTTAAAACTAATTAGGTAATTAGGTAATGTAACTGTATAAAATCCGTCGTCTGAACGAAACACCGTCACCTTTGGACCCCCTCAAATGTCTGGGAAATCTTGCCTTGATGACTAACCGTATTAACGAGATATTTGTTGACAAACTTCAAAATTTCTCTCCCAGAGGTGGTGGGCGCCGTGTAACACCTCCCCACCTGTCTGAATTGGCTGCCTTCAGCTGACAATTGAACAGATGCGTTCATTTGTTCTAGGGGAGGATCCAGGATTATCTTCAGGAGGGGGTGCACAATTAATCGTCAGGAGGGCCGGGGTTGCACCATCATAAAAAACTGCCGAGAGGATATTTTAGAAAAACATTGAGAGAAAAGGACTCAATATCGTCTCAGGAGGGGTACTCACCCTTGCACCCCCCTAAATCCACCGCTCTGTTCATTTGCTTCTATTTTGACCCATTTTTGGGGTTGTGCGTCGCGCGTTGTTTTATGGGAGTTTTGAGCCCAAAGTCAGCGGAGTTTGCCATGAACAGATGTTGTTGGCCGCCATATTGTTTATTTCAAAGAGAAAAGGGAGTCGTTTATAAGGTGTGTTTTAGCCTAAAAGATACGAAAAAATGGTGAATGGAACTTAAGGTAGCCGAGAAAGAACATCTTAGTTCTGCAATACAGTGTTTACAACGATACAAAGTCAATCAAAAAGACGAAATATCCAGCAAAGAAACAAACCTGTCATTTGACAAAGTCATCAACTGAAGACAGTTCCTTCCTTCAGAAATACAGCTCTTGAGCCACAGGGTTTCTTGCAGTTCCCTAAAAAAAGATGTACTTTTGGTTTATAAAAGGCATTTAATGCAAAAGAAGATGTCGGACGATAGACAAGAACTTATCCTTCTTGCTAGCTCGGACATTGGTGTTGGCGACAACCCATCGTCTTGTTCACCTGCAAGTAGTAGCGTCCTGAGCAAACTCCTGACTGGGAGTAACACCTCTACGGCAAACGCTCCAAACACATACATATTCTACATACCAGCGTTTAGGAAAATAGAACCTAAGCCTGGACTTGAATTGAAGGGAGATGGTGAGGTGGAAGAGAAAGAGGTCATTGAGAAAGATGCTAAATACTCTGTTGGAAGGTAAGTTTATTTTTGAAATGTATTTTGCTATTATACTATTATAAATTTTGTGATATTCAAATTTATCCAATAAGTCATTTGAAGGCTTTTTTACCTCAATATTATCTATGCATAATTTGTTAAAAAATCAGTTGTAAATGTACATTTATTAAGCAAATTTTAAATACTAATTATGTAAATAACAAAAAGGTGAAAGAAATCATTCACATTTGAAGCCTTCAACACAATACAACAAATAGGGTTCCTATTGAACTTGAAACTCTTTAAAGTTTTCAGTGTTAGGGATTTTTATTTGGTCAGAGAAATTGTACATGTTCAAATACAACAAAAGTCAATGAAAAGCCAGGTTATTGCAAGATGGGAATTGCTTGCTATCAATAGGCATCACCCTTTATATGTCAAACATATATAAATGCCAGAAATGGAAAGAGCATATAAAACTTAGTGATCACTGAAAGTTTCAGATAATAATTACTATCTTAAAAATTAAAAAAAACCTGGTGAATATTAGAAGCAATAGGTTTAGAATGTATGGGTAGTTTTCACTGGGGGCAGGTTTCGCCCTTCATTTGAAAAACACCAGTATTCTTTGTAAAAAAAAGTAAATACTTCCAAAATTCACCATTGCTTCTATTTTTAAGATGATAATCCAAAACTTTCACTGACTTCTAAGTTTGACATGCTCTTTCCATTTCCGGCATTTAATAGAGCCCTAACATTAATTTTTGTGATCGATATAAAGGGTGACACCTATTGATAGCGAGCAATATCAAACAACCCTCTGAGCAGCTTAATTAGGGTCGTTCCTGCATAATTCAAGCAAAAACTTTAAAATCTTATGTATGTATGTGCCAATGATGCATTAAGGTATCAGGGTACCCCAAAGTTTCTCAAAAGAGTCGATTTTTACTTTTTTACATTTTCTGATAGAATACACAATAAGCTATGATTTAGTGAAAAAATTATTTCACTGGCGATTATTAATAGCGAGTTATAAACGAAAAACTTTTTTCCAGCTTAATCCCTGGCAATTATCTGTTGACATAACTTGTCAATTGACCTGTCATCAAGAGAGCTTGTCGGTGAAGAATATATTTGTCTAAACTATCGAAACCTTTGTAAAAAGATTATTCAACAAGAGCCAAAGTCCAATGGGATCAAATTGCCTTGACTTCCCGCCATTTATATGTGGGAAACGTAACGAGAATTTGGTTGCCCTTTACTTCAGCTGTCATCGGGCAAGATTATTATGTGTTATAATCCCCTTGTATCAACAAACCCGCTTCTTTGCTCCAAAAGACATTTTTGCATTTTTCTCGGAAGTGAATTTACGTTCAATTAGCCGTGCATTTTGAGTTCCCGGTCAAAGGGATTTTAATGGATTCATCTGAAATTTGTCAGAGGTCGTCTTCGATAGTTGTTCTTTAAAAGTGTGTCTCCGATTTTTGATTTTTTGCTCTATTCCAAAGTTATCGTCTGTTTTGTATCGGATACAGCTATTTTGGCGGTGTTGTAACTTTAGGAACGTATAACAGAACAACGGGGCAACTAATCAAAAATCTGAGACACACTTTTGACAAGTGATATCTCATGATCTCAGAAAGATAGTAAACATTGTTTTTGGATCAATATTGATTGACCGGGAACTCCACGAAGACACCTCGGTGAAAATTTGAATAATTCGCTCTAACCTAAAAGGAAAAAATAATTTTACAATAAAAATAATAGAAATAGTTTCTACATTTATTCAGCTTTCTAAAAATGTATACTTTAATGGGGTTTAGACTAAAAGTTTTGGCGCAATATAGAGTTGAACGCACACTGGTCGCTAGGGGTACCCTGATACCTTAAGTGTAATATTTTGAACATTCATCATTTGGGATACATTCAGATGCCTTCGGTTAAAATTTATAAATTTGCAAGGCAAATTTTTAAGCTATGAACTTGTGCTTTGGACACAAATATTATGAATAGTAGGCAATGCTGGCCATGCAAGTAATTTTTAAATTGCTTCAAGCATTACTGCTCTGTGATACTGCGTTTGAGCATAAACATTTTTGAAATAGTCTCATTTGCATATCGACTGGCAATGCTGCTATCAAATATATTTTTAAAAACACCATCAAAATATATAATAATTGAAGTAGTTTTGGTGAGAAGAACAATATAATCAGAGAATTTGATTTTATCAGATCAGTGGGAACTATGCATGTTTTTTGCATGTGACTAAAAATGCTGTAATTTATATTCATTATTATAATTATTTATTTTTACAGGTTTCTTGCTATAAATGCTACTAAAAGAGGTGTAAAAACTTGTCCTGTTTGCCAAAAGAAGATAGGTTACAGAGCCAAGCAGTGTAAGCATTGTAGTCCATCAAAGATAAGGAACCCCAGAAAACCAAGATTACCACCTCTGAAACCTACACTTTCTTTGAAAATGAGTGAAGTGGGTTTGCATAGAACTAAACCAGCCACTGTGGGTCAACACATCCCTTGTAGCTCATCAGAGACACAAGAAAGCTCTCTGCATGATAGCCAAGATGATATACAGAGGGGATTTACATCTGGTGAAGAGGCCAACAAAGCACACGAAGGACCCATTGTCAGTACTGAAGGGGTAGGAGAACAACAGTTTGAGACAATGATAACACCACAGGGAAACCAACAATCTCTTGATGATGGTTTTGAAAGCTCACTTATAAAAACTCACCAACAGCTTGGATCAGGAAATACAGAAAGCCAACAGATGCTTGATTGTCCTTCTATAAATCAACAAGAAAACCAAGAACAGCTTATTGTATCCTCACAAAGTCAACAGGAACTTGATTCATTGAGATCAGAGGGAGATCAAAACGAGCTTGGTGCTTCAGTGAGAAATATTCTTGATCAGACAGACAGACAACAAATAGTATTGGACGATGGCATGGTGAGTAATGTTACAGAAGTTTCAACTAGTGGTGAAAACAGTGCACAAAAAATAGACGAGGAAACTGGAAATCAGGAAGATTTGAACTCTGTATTCATGTCCACCAAAATTACACAAAATATTGATAATCAACCAGCACCTACTCTTGCCCCTGGGGTGAGATATTCTTTGCAGGACCTAATCTGTGGTCTGTTGGCACAAAATCAGGGGGTCAATGTAGAAACTAACCAATCACAGCCAAAAGAGAGTGAAGAAAGCCTTGAAGAACCAGCATGTATTGATGAAAATCAGCCTGAGTCTGTCAATTCACAAACTTCTGAAGAGACAAATTCAAAAAGCAAAAACCTGGAGGCAGTAAACAATGAGAAATCAACCATAATGGAGACATCGTATGATGCCAATTCTGTTGCACTTTTCTTAGGAGAAATGGCTCAACGAAACAATGGCAAAAAGAGGAAAATGAACTTGCCAAAAACTGGAGAGGGGGAAGGAAAAGTTTTGACAATTCTTCCAGGTGTCAATCAAAAGTGTATTTTACCAACCGGAAATGAGGCCAAAGCTGCCAAATTTAGGAAAATTCAGCCCAAGGATGTTGGTAATGTCCAGGAAGAGTCAATGGCTTGTGATGAGAAGGAGACAAATGAAACAAACAATGAAATCAAAGGAGAATTTCAGTGCAGGTATGTATGCATTTATCAAACAGAGCAGATTTTGTATGAGTGTGAAATGGACCATGCCATGCTGTAACGATGTCAGTGCCGTGATGTCTATAAAAACATTCAAAATTTCTGCCATAACCGTGCCGTGACCGTGCGGTGCTGTTTTCACAGTCATACAAAATCTACTCTATATAATTATTACTATATTAGTTATATTCAGAGTTCTTGAGACTTACAAGGTACCCCAGACTCCTAATGAAAATGTTGATAATTGTTTCATCATGAATGGAAAAACTTTATGTTTAATATTTCTGGATATAGAAATGTTCTTTGTATGTTTGTGTTTTAGGATTATGAATGGTAATGCAACAAGGCGTGGTGTCATGTCATGTACCAAGTGTAACAAAATGATTGGCTGCAGATCTAAAATTTGCAAACACTGTAAAACCAATGTAACAGAAAGCCCAGCTCGTCAAGTTAGCAGTAAAACTATGAAACAAGCTGTCAAGCTATGCCTACCAGAAGATCTAGGCATCCAGATTTTCTCTGTTAGAAAGTGTAAAACAGGCCCAGAGCTGCGATGTTTTGTACAGTTTGAAAACAAAGGTAATGATGACTCCACTCAAAGTTGCAACAGTAAATACTCCTGTGATTACCCCCCTTGTGTAACTGTAAAAGAGCTGGGTAACAATGACTACATGTGTGAACATGCTAAAGTTTGCTGTGTAACTGGGAATACTATGAAGGCTAGGATCCCAAAGTTAGACCCTCAAACTTTACAGGCAATGCCTTATAGCTCAGACATGAAGGAATCAGTACTCAAACTGCATTCACAATGTGTGTCTAAAAAGATTGCATTAGTACAGTACGTTTCATGTCGGACTCTAGCTGTTGTAGAACACATGAATGGCGAATCAAGTGATCCCTTAGGAGCCGACATGATCACTTTTGCACATGTTAGATTTGAGAATGTCAAAGGTCAAGGATGTTTCCAGAGGCAAGTTTTCTGTAGTGGCAGATCATGTATGGCTTGGAACTTCCTCTCTAATGAAACCCATCCAGCAGTCATGAAGTCTTGCAACTGTGTTCACTACGCTGCAGCTCTGTGGGCTATTGCATCGGATAATGTGTTACAGAAAGATTTGGGTGAATATTTAGAGGCTTTTGTTGCTCATTCTAAGAAAGGAAATTCTTAATGTTTAACATCAGAGAGTATACCATTAGTCTAGTATTTTAGGCTGTGTTTAGACAAGTTAGAGTACTAACTAGGTTGTGTTAAGGTTTAACAATGACCGTTAATTACTTAGCTTTGTGTGAACGTGTCTAACTTTGGTTGAAGCTCAGTCGAACACTTAGTGCTAATCCAGGGTTAAATCTAAAGAAGGCCATTGAATCTAATCCTGAGTTAGTCTTAACCTGCCTTCAAACAACTAAACCCAGGTCTAAACATGGCCTTAGATGGTTATTCACTAAAGGCAGCTTCAGATGAAAGAGACAGCAAGTCCACCTTCAAATATTATTATACAGGCAGACATCTCTCTGAGGAATACAGAAATAGCTGTTTGTCAGAGAGCTCACTGTATTTAAAGAAAAGTATTTTGACAATAAGCAAATAATCATTATTCTAAAACTATAGACTTATGTTATCCTAAATTAGAATTATCATCAGACACAAGTAATGCCAACCAGATTCACTCGAACTTGGAATTTTTACTTACTAATTGATAAGAAAAGTTCTGGGCTGAGTGGGATTTGAGCCCTCGACCTTTGGATTTCTAGCCTGATGCTTCTACCAACTGAGCTATTAGCCTTAATTGGGAGCATTGTTGAGTCAAATCCCAGATCTGTCTCATTCTAGGATCAGAAATTGCAGACACATAGAATAGACCATTTATAGGACAAGGAAACTGTTTTCAATTCTAAATTAGAATTATTGTCAGGGACTTACAATCATAATTAATGCTGACATGTTTGGGATTTCTGATCCTAGAATGATCTAGATAGGATTTGACTCACCACTGCTACCAGTTATTAAATCCAGATGATCTATACAAAACAATGTCAGTGCACTATTGACTGTTATTTATACTGTTGCATTTAAATTATCACCATTTCCAAGATTTATTGTTTGCACTCTGTTACTAAAACCTTGCTAACACACAAAAGAACACTAGTCTCCCTTGCAGCTGTGCAAACTGTCCTTGAGGCAGACTAATGGAACATCAGTCAAAGCTTTGTTGTGAAATTTGGGATCTTAAGCATATGAGATGATTTTGTCAACACAGATCTCACTTATCTTTTTTGTTCGTGCATGCGCCATCATAGATGAAGTCTACAATGAGAGAAAGCATAAGGAACCTCCTTATGACGGTGTGCGTACAATCAAAAACATGCGTGACAAAAACGTTTCATGCTTAAGCTCCCTATTTAGATCTGTTCAGATATGCAGTTGTTTCCACATTTTGCTTGTGAATAGTGACCATCCAGAATTGAGAACAATTTACTCTGTCTGGAACAACTCATTGCTTGTGATTACACTGTTCCCAGGGTTAGATTATGTATTCCTTATTGCAGTAAGGTTTAATCAACCATGGGACTCTCAAAGTTAGGTTATGGTGAATGTTATTTCTTGTACATGTAAATTGGTGATTACTTGAGAACACAAATACCCTGCGAGCAGAGTCCCCCTTTACCTTCTAATCGAGCGAACGAAGGAAGGGAGACTCTGCCGAAACCTTGTATTTTCTTATTTGAGCATGCGCGACGGTTGCTAAGAAACTAATTAATATCCATGCCCACTGGGACAAAACTACAGCTTCCGTTTCCGGTAAATTTCGCGGGCAAAGACCATGCAGCTGAGTAGTCGGCTCACTGGCAGCCGTGTTTTAATAGCCTCATCACGCAATGTTCCCTCAGCATAAACGGCTGCTTCAAACAGCGCTACATCCCATTCCAATTCGTTAACGAATCAAAGCTTGGCTCTCAAACTTCAAGGAGCCATTCGCGCCAGAGGTCTACCTAGCATTCCGTTGACTTGGAGAATAATTGGATTAACCTCGGGTCACTAAACAACAGCTAGTTTACAAGTACACTTCACTTCGTTTTATTTGAAGTATCTGATATCAATTAAAAATATACAAAGAGGAGTTTTCCTGATCTTTCATCTGTATATATCAGTTTTTTTCGTATTGAAACATTTGAAACTTATTTTTGGTAATACAATTTTACTATCTTTGTGGTGTTGACAGATATATACAATTCTAATCTGATTAGTTTAGTCGTGCGCATAAAAACCGGTTTGTCTGGTAGAAATACCAGTTTGAGTAGCCCAAGATCTTGGGCTATCGGCGAATCAAAGAAAATACAGGGTTTCGGCAGAGTCTCCCTTCGTTCGCTCGATTAGAAGGTAAAGGGGGACTCTGCTTGCAGGGTAGAACACAAATGAACACATTAACAAATCAAGTTCTTTCCTCTAATTGTAGTCTGGCAGGGAACTTGCACTTGTAAGGCAAGCAAATCAATGTCAACTATAAGTACCACTTAAGCATTACAGCAAAAAGCCCAGAGATCAGCTATAATGTATTTGCGTACTTTTGAAAGAGCAGTCATCCAATCAGCATTGGAGGATTCTCTTATCATACATCTTATCTGAATGCTAATTGGATGGTGGCAACAAAAAGTATGCAAATACATTAACAGTGGTCACATGCTATAATAGTTTTTATCCCACACCATAGAAAATACAGCCAATCAGAAAGCAGGAAAGCCATTGTATATTCGGCAGTATTCCACTGATCCTTCCCATGACACATTGTGCCAATTGCTGTATTTTCTCTGGCGTGGGATAAAAATAGTTCTACAATGGTTTCTTGTGGCATACTGTGGATATCTCACTCGTCAATTGTGTTTTATTTGTATACACACTCGCCTAAAGGCTCGTGCGTATACAAAAAAATACAAATGACTCGTGGGATATTCCATAGCATGCCACTCAAAACCATTGTATAACTACTATAGACTCTTAGTATGGGTCTTTCTTCATGTACCAGATGAAAATATGTCCCAGATGTGTAGCCAGAGCCAGAAAAATTGAAACTGAGACAAAACTTAGTTTAATGGCTAGAAAATATGATATCTTATGAGCTAGGCTATGTTGAGATTATGAGAATGTGCAAAAAGCAGGGAAAGTGGAAAATTTGCATCGATTGCCTCTAGGCTGACACAGGCCTCATTTATTTTGTCTATTGAACTATATCGGCTGTGTCTGGTACATGGAGAAATACCACCCAAACTCTTTGTTACTTGCCTCAATTTTTGCCATAAATCCTCAGTATTACATAAAGTCAAAACCCTCCAATGAACTTACTAGCCTGTGTTGCCGGTGGTCTGTGGTTCTTGGGTCTGATGAAGAAAAACTACAGACTGCTAGCAACGCAGGCTACCAATGAACAGATGACAACCCTATAGTCCCTTCCCCTTATTAGAAATACTACAGTTTTTAATCTCCCATAAGAAGACACCTGTAAGCAGACACCACCTCGTGGTCTACTTTTGACATAGCTATAATAGTCAATGAATTATCAGGCTTGTTGCCAAGGGTGATTTAAAGGCTTTAATGATCCCTCCTCCCTTCCCCTCAACCTTCAAAACCTAAAAATATGGACATCAGAAAGATAACATTTCAATACTTACAAAGACTGAGAAAGAAGAAAATGCACCCCCCTCCCCTCCCCTTCCCTTCCTGAGGTCCTGGTGATGGGCCTGATATCACTTTCAACAGTTATTATTTGATATAAAAGTAGCAGTACTTATATTTTACAATGCTCTTAAGACCTAGTAAGACATTTATTAATACAAATGTTTGATGAAGATTATATCATGGTTAATTATATATTACAGGTTTAAAGAAAGTTATATATTCTTAGATTGTGCAAAGTATGATCTAGGAAAAAATCAATAAAGATGAGAATCATTTGCCTTCAAATATTCAACTCTGGATTGGTCTTCCTGTGTTGTCAAATTTCTTTCTGTTACCACAGGATGCCCAACGATCTGTGTTTTAAAAGCCAAAATGAAACTTGTACTTCTACGTATAATCTCTGAGAAGTGTCATGTCATATCAGAGAGCGTTGGGGTTAATATCCAAAAGAGGCTTTTGAGTCCTCTAATGATTGTTTGTTTTGTAGATTAGATTTGCTTCCTTGCTTGCTTGCTCCAGGATTGCTCGCTTGCGTCAGCAGTTAAAGGGCCAAGACAGACATTGGAAAGAGTTTTCTTAGCCTTCCTAACTGTGCGAACGAAGGAAAGTTGGCGTACGGAAAAAAGGTTCATAACGATTTCTCCATTGTTAGAGCCTCGTTTTGAATCGCTTTGTGCGTCACCCAATATATCGAAAGTGGTCTACTGGACCTGCGGAGGACGGTCTGCGGAGCTTAAGCAGGAGACGTTTTTGTCAACGCGGACGTCACCGCAGTGTACGTTCTTCTTCGTCCATTCGCCATCATAGATGATGTGCCCGTTTTCGTTAAGCAGAAGGTCAGTTAAGGCTTGTTCATCTTCTACCAAGAACAGCAACCTCATCTACAACGGCGAACGGATGAACAAAAACGCGTGTGTGACGTCCGTGTTGACAAAAACGTCTCCTGCTTAAAGGCCCGGTAACACGAGCAACAAAATCGTGCAACTTGTCGCGCAACATTTGCAGAGCAAATGTTGCTCGTACTACCACCCCGCGCGCAACAAATTTTCTTTGTTGCAAAAAGTAGACAGTGCTTCTACTTCGTGCAACAAAGAAAATTGGTTGCGCGCGGGGTGGTAATACGAGCAACATTTGCTCTGCAACTTGCAACGTAACAATGTTGCGCGACAAGTTGCACGATTTTGTTGCTCGTATCACCGGGCCTTAAGCTCCCTATTGTATTTATCAGGCAAGATGCTCGTTCGAGCGTTCACTCGGCTGGGTTTTGACCTTCCTCAGAAGCATGGGCTGTAGAGACCTCTATATTTCATAATTCGCTGTGGGCTACGCCGGCCGATTATGATTAGTTAGTGAATAATTAAAAATAATTACGATTACGTCTGTTCACAAGTGAGCCCACGCGCGAGATGCGCAGCTGCTCTGTTATCGCGCGCGTAAATGACGTAATAATTGATTGTCGGCTAATTTCTGATTATCAACTAGTTTGGTACGGAATTGTTTTTTTTTAACAAACTTTTATAGCGTTTTAGTTAACAACAACGACAAAGATAATGGGTGTTTGCTTATCAAGACGTTCCGATAACATTTCGCCAGCCTTAGAGGGTGTGGTAACTCGTCCTGTCAGCAGAACACCCGGCAATATCACTGTTTGTTTATCTCCAAGCGGATCCTTCTATGATGTTTTTCGGTGTATACACGAAAGACGTACTGAGCTCCTCTATGGACTCCAAAAGGGATGAAGGGCTAACAGAGGAAGCCGTTTCGATGGAGCCTCAATGTGAAGAGGTAGACCTCACTTTCAAGGAATGGAGTACAGAACTTGATAAGTTATTGTTAGGCGAATCTTATGGTTATGTTGGACTTGTAAACAGGGCAGAACTCAAACCTGATACAAAACCAAGTGAACTTTGCAAGCACTGTGGTGCAGAATGTGGCCTTGTGCTCTTAAAAGCAGAGCATACTAAAGCGATGGAGAATGCTAAGGTACTGGAGACAGGTGATACCGATATGAAGAAGAGCACAAGCAAGAAATGTGTACGATTTAACGACGAGGTTGAAGTGTTCATTTTGCCTGACGAGGAGGTAGAAGTCTGCGATGCCATTGATGAGAAACTAATAAACGAGATTGAGACGGAGTACGGAATTTACTTGATGATATGACAAAGGTAATTATTATTATATTGGCTTTTCACAAATGGTTAAAGCAATTAGAGCAGATTTCGTATATGACTGGGAAAATGACACAATCACAGCACGGCGCGGTACGTTCATAGTTGAACAATTAAAAACTGCTCTATTACAGTAGGGAGACGTGCGCGCGCGTTTTATAGTAACTCAACTACTATATTTAATGCTGTACACTATTTTAGACAAATCACTTTATAAGATAGTGTTATTTCAGTATAAAAAAAATCTTTTTTCCCCCTCATTTACAGGTCTGCACCAAAGCAGACACGCAGGAACGTCCGGTCGGTACGTGCGGGACGAACGTTGTCCAAATCGGGTGTTTTCTAATGCATGTGATTAGACGCGAAAACTGACATGCATATTCGAAGTGTTGGCTACTGAAGACACTAAGTACCGGTGAGTTATATACCTTATAATAAAAACTTGTGTCTAAATAAAATGCATAAATGTCAATGTGCAGACTAATGCAAAATTAAAGTTTGTCTACCTCCGATGAAATCCGCGGCGTCTCTCTATTTTCTACTACTATTAGGGCCAGCGAGGGAAGGGGGTGTAGATTGGGAGAACGGAGGTTGCAATACCTGCAAAGAAGGCTAGAACAAGGTGTAATGTTTCGAGCTTTTTTTCACTTATAAAAAACGGGCTAATTTAGTGGAGGGGACCGCACCGCACATTTTCATTTGGCGCAAATGCACACCAATGGACTTATTGGTTTCTACACCAAACATGAGGATAAGATTGAAGTTTTAAATGGTGTTATAATTAAATCGATCAACGTTTTTAAAATAGCGAAAATCGAACATCGTCAAAAATGGTTTTCCTCTAATATCTCGCTAGTCCAGTCCCAGACTCTCTTTCTTGCCGCTCCAGGACTCGCGGAGAAAGAGAACTCTGGACTGGACTAATATCTCGCAAAATTGATGAGCTTCAGACAAGCGGTAAACTGCATAGAAAAATTCAAACAAATGCACGATATTTCAAAGTAATTTTTTAAAGAGATTTAATGTGTAATTTTCTTTAAATCACCAAAGTTTCCACAGATGCTGTATTTCTATTCTTGGATATAACGACAGCGTAAAAAATACTCGAAGTACGCAAAACACCACGAGAACACTTTGGAAATATTGCTAAAATATACACTTACCTTACGTGAAAAAGCCAACTTTCAACTCTTCATCGATGTAAAGATTTTTTTTTTCTTTCCAGGTCTCTTGTGAGACATTTTCTCCGCAACTTTGTACATCAGAAGTTGTTTTTGAAAATCTCAAAAACGCAGGATTATTTTGGCTTGGCGTTTAAGTAGGGCATCACTTGTTCTATACACAGCAATATTGCAACAGCTCATTCAAATACAAGCACTAAAACGACCCGAAACTTAAACCTGATGTTGACCCAAACGCCAGCTCAAAACTTGCATTGACTGCAACCATTCGACTCGCTAATTAGCATATTATATTGCACTCGCAAATTGTTCACACCACGTGCACTTGCATAGCATAGAGTTCCACGCTACATGCATCAGGAACCGGAAATATAAGAATCAATTCTTTTTTTTGTTTGCTTATTTGGTGATGTTTACTGCTAATTAGCTGATATTATTTCCCAAATATTATGCTTGGTCTCCCCAACCTAAAAACATACAAATCAAAATATTAGAAGTGAAAGTTATTCTAAAGGGAATTCTTTATTTCCGGTTCCTGATGCATGTAGCGTGGAACTCTATGCTATGCACGTGTTGTGAACAATTTGCGAGTGCAATATGCTAATTAGCGAGTCGAATGGTTGTCCATTGGTGCGCATTAAGTTGTCCATTGCGCCAAATGAAAATGTGCGGTGCGGTCTGAAAACAACTACTTCGAGTCACCTTAAGTGATCTTGATAATCATTCACTGGCCTTTTGGAATCTTACTTATATTGTTATGACGATATGATTTGGTACAATTCGCGCACGCTGTAGTTTAAATTACTTTCTTGTACTTTTTGTTGCTTTCAGTTTCAACCAACATCGCTTACCGAATGTGGAGGTTGCGACCCAATATAGGACGAGAATTAGAATTTCGATTTGATATCCACGAGTTTATACTGAACGGAGCGGGTTATTTTGTTCGCTCGTATATTCACTAGTTGCAGTTAATTCAAATGATCGGTTCAGAATTTATACGACAAAGTTAATTACAAGCATTATAATACACTATACAAAATTACTCGATTCTGATTGGACGAGAGGAGTACAATTATATCGTTAATTGTACTCTGTAGAGTACCTATTAAGTCGCTATGGCAACGATAGTGTATTATAAATAAAAAATCGCACGATCTTCTCGTACAATTCAGAATTAATAGTTACTCGTAATGTTTTGAAAACTCTCAAATAGGACTCGCCTAAAGGCTCGTCCTATTTTGAGAACTTTCAAAACATTACTCGTACCTATTAATTCCGAATTGTACTCAAGATCGTGCGATTTCCTATACGAATAACGAACTGAATTTGTAAAACATTTTAATTCAGCATCCCATGCAGCACCCCTGTAGTATAATTCGGTTTGCATTATTATTTCTTCATATAAATGTTGGATAAACTCAAGTCTGTTATTCATATAGTTAGGGTTGATTTATAAAATACTTTTATTTTTTACATTGTTCTAGTTAAGATTATATTATAGAAAGAATTCTGTTATAAAGATTGGAGCTCGTGGGTCAACTTGTCTTTTGGCTGGTCTACCTGTGTTTAGGCTTTGTCGCGCTCATCCCCAGACTTTTTTCGGATCTCGTCTCGACCAACAGCAAGTGATAACATGACGAGTATGCGCGAACCGCTGGACGGAAGTGGCCTCAATTACGGTTTTAACCTGGCTTAGGGCTACCTCTCTCATAAATAGAGTCGTATATAGTCTCCCCAAAGTTTTTCGGAGCATTACAGTCGAGTGCAGAAGTATACGTATTCGTATGAACAGCTAGAAATTATCCTTTCAAAATTATCCATTTGTCCAACACAATAGAAATTGGAGACATACGCAGATGTTATCACTTGCTGCTGTCTCGACCCTGTACCTCTCGGAACAAAGCACGCCAATGGTGCAATAGACAATAGAATGAGACAAAACAATATAATACTTAGAATAACAACAGAAAGTACAGATTAGGCGATCAAAACCCTTCCAGGCTTGTACTGGTATTACTGTTTGTTTCCCCAAGCCGTTCTTCATTGCGCATGCGTGACGAAATACCTCGGATCTTTTGTAGCAGAAAGAATGGCTCTTGTGACTAGATGGACCATTCTCGTATCCAGAGCACCTCGGTAATTTAATGGGGTTACCATCATCAGGAATAATATTCCTGGGTTCCTGAGGATGGTTGATCTATGACTGAATGAAAAAGTGCAAGAGAAAACAAGCTAAAAAGAAGCCGTTCGAAGGAAAGGAAGGAAAATTGCTAAAGTCTGCATATTCACCCATACACCGAGCTAGAGCCTGAGTGAGTGAACGTTTAATGGGCGAATGAAAGATGAGAAAAATAAGGCTTCCAATCCCTTCCATTCACCCAAGAGCGAAATAGATCGAACGAAGTACATTTAACGCTAAAAGAGAGAGAGAGAGAGTTCGTCTTTTGGAAATAAAACTGACAGCAACAACGGCTCCATTGGTTCTGACCACAGCACTCTTCTATAACACAACGAATCGTCGCACCAATTTGCTCATGATGAGTAGTGAATGGTGCATAAACAAATTCAGTTATACATCTTGTACTGTTGGGTTTCCTATGTAGGAGACTATATAACAAAGAAACACCACCTAATACCCATTCTTTAATTTTTAATATAATTATCGATAAACTTTATTCGAAAAAAATTGACATTGTGATTTATCAGACTCTCTCAAAACCCTCAGTGATTTATAATAAATAATTGTCTTCTCAAAGACACCTAATGATTATGAGTATAAGTACGCTATGAGTTGGAGTCTTTCAATTAAGTGCCGTATTTCTAGTTCCATTGCATGGAAGTTCACCCTTATCGTTTTATTAACTCTAGATCTACGATCTTTCTTACACCGTGTTTTGGAGAGACAGGAGAAAATTAAATTTCATTTTAGTTTTAGATTGATTTGGACGCAGGAAGATGTGAAACAATGACAGAGAGAAGAAAACCAATCAAAATTGTGAAGTGGGAGACACGAACAAGCGGACGGCAAAGAATCCATCGTTCTTCTCAATCCCATCTCTCATTTCTCAATCAATTCAGATCGTCAATCCGTTTATGCAGCCCGGTTGTTAGCACGCGCGACAGTCAGTGGTGACGTCATTTATAAGGAATGGAAAGCCTGGGGACTAGGCTGCGATTCGTACGGATTTATACTTTGTGACTAACATGTAACCAGTGTTCTCTAGCTGGTCCGCTACATTTCATGGAATACACCTGGTCCGCTACATTTCCTGGAATTTAGGAACTGCGCAAATCAGTAATTCAGGGTTTCATGTCCAGCCACATGTACAATCCACTTACAAAAGAAACGGGGAACTGGAGAAGAGCCCGTTTCTAGGAAGGCCCGTTTCTTGGAAGGCCCAGGCACGTTAATTTACGGGGGAAAGAGCGCGTGACCACCCGTCAAATGACTTGCTTGTGAAATCACAAAAAATGAAATTAACGTGCGCTCCGAAAAAACTCCATCGGGTATGAACGGGCCATAAAATTATCGGGTACTTCGAGAAACAGGCCCAGAATATACTGTCCTTGAATTTTCAAGGCCTCTCTTCCCCCTCCCCTCTCCCTTGGTAATTTACAGTTCAACACTTATAGTTAGCATTGGCTCTCTGGCTTATCCTCGTCTTCTTCACCTGAGTCACTCACAACCAGCTGTGGTCCAGAAGCATGAGAATTTTGCTTGCACGACGATGATTTACACTCCTGAAAGAGATGAGTGAATATAAGCAGTAAGAACTGGTCCCGGTTGTACGAAAGGTGGATAGCACTATCCGTTGGATAAATCCTTATCTACTCGATAAGATGATGGCGTTTCCTAATACATTTTTCCACTAGATAAGGATTTATCCAACGGATAGCCTGCGTTGCTGGGGGTCTAAACCGCAGACCGCCAGCAACGCAGGCTATCCAACGGATAGCGTTATTCAACCTTCATACAAGCGGGGGACTGGCTTTTATTATTCACCAAAACTCTGTTACCCAACACCTCGATACACACATACAAAGTTACCTCACATGTGCAAAGTACCAAGCCCCAAAATTGCACATCAACACACCCTGATTACTTCCGTCCCGCCAGTTTTCAATAGACTTTTAATTTTCACGGTTGTGTTGGTCAATGTTATTCTCAACTTCTCGTACAGCCGGCGATACACGCTGCAATTTTTTCTCGCGCTTGCAATGCAATTTTAGGGATTTTGTTGCGAGAGCGAAATTGCCGAGTGTATCATGTCTGGCAACATAGGCGGCAACGATGTCCAGTTCCCAACAAAAAACTTGTTGTATAAAGTTCAAAAGTTTGAAATCGTGTGCATTTCTTGCTTTTTCTCGGGCTGTTGCTAAAACTATAAACGATATATTACGTTCCGTTGAGGCTGACATTCATCATCATCATTTTTTCCCACAGGGCACATTACTGGCCTAGGGGCGCTCCTGATGGAGAAAGCCTCATATCCACCAGTCGCATAAAGACAGTTTTGTCTATCATGATTTTCCGTGCTTGGAGTGTGTCGATGCCTAGTACTTTCTCGATATTGATCCATACTTTCCTTGACGTTGTAACATCAAAATTGCGATATAACAGATATAACAGTGAACTTAAAAAAATGGCTAGTTTAGGTAGTTGACAACTAGTCGATCATGCAGGAGGTCACATTTACTCAGAATGTGACTCAAACTGAAGGTTAGAATACTGATACCGGACAACACTTAAATCACAATGAAATCTCTGAACAGAGTGTAACATCGAGTAAATACCGCGTATTTGTAGTTTTGTTGTGGGATCTAAACTGCTCGAAAGTGAAGAATTGAAAACTGCCGAGACGAAAGCAGAATGAAAATTTGTTAAAAGTTCTCAAAGTTTGGGACTTAGTGCTTATCACATAACCCAACACCACATCCCACGGTACATAGAGAAGTTTAACATATCCCTACACCACACCCCACGGTACACACAGGAAGTTCAACATATCCCTACACCATACCCCATGGTATACAAAAGAAGTTTAACACATCCCTACACCACACCCCACGATGCATAGAGAAGTTTAACGTATCCCTACACCACACCCCGCGGTACACAGGAAGTTTAACGTATCCCTACACCACACCCCACGGTACACACAGGAAGTTTAACGTATCCCTACAGCACACCCCACAGTACACACAGGAAGTTTAACGTATTCCTACACCACACCCCACAGTACACACAGGAAGTTTAACGAATCCCTACACCACACCCCACGGTACACACAGGAAGTTTAACGTATCCCCACACCACATCCTACGGTACACACATCAAATTTAACATTGCCCTACGCCACGGTGCACACAGAAAGTTTAAATTTGACTCAACGCACCTCACAGCCTTGCACGAGACACAGGGGACTGGTACCTATCAAGTCTCGCTCGTCCTCGTCAAAGATCTATAGTTTGCCAGATTTAATTCAGGGTTAAGTTATGTGATCATTAACAGAGCATATTATATGGGGCATCAATATTTAGTTTTGTGTAGCCAACGATGCAGACGTTTTGCGCGATTCACTTCTCATCGGAGACTACTTGCCTTAAGTACCGATACAAAGAGTTTATAACGTTATTGTTTAGTTTCTTGTACATTAATATTGAGATCTTTATACGTGGCGTGATGTACCTTCAGTTCCGCGTGGCCAACGTTATAGACATTTAGTAAATTAACTGTTCCATAAGGAGTGGACCGGGGAGGGGTGGTTTATGTGATTAAGTAGTCAGTAAGCAATTCAGTATTGATTGACCATTTCAAATGAAGTTAAGGTAATGCGCTCGCGCATTCGTGCACATAACGTTTGCGCATGTTTTGCACGCGCGCGCTGATATCGAATTTGATCGGGCTTCCTGTGTTCTAAAATATTTCAATATGGCGGACGCCACGTAGCAGCATTCAAAGCTTTATAGCTGAAAATCTAGCACCGCGATCTATCCTAATTTTTTACTTTTTCGGTGTATTTTTATCAAAACTAAAACATATCAAAAAAGTAAAAATTAAAAAAAAAAAAAAAAATGAACGTCCGATTCGCGCGTAAGGACAACTGATTTTCATCTTTCAAATGCGAATACTCAGCTTTACCTACAAATAAGTGAAGGCATATCACTTTTCATGATACACTGTTCACTCGAGCATATCTGAGCCTTTAGTTTGCATATTTGCAAATACTTGCAGGTGCTAGAGGTCAAACTCTGAAATCTGTTGTATTTGTTCGAAATGGCGAGATTTCACTCTTTTCGAGCTATCATAGCACCAAAACTAGCACCGTGACCCCCCATTTTCTTTATTGATTTCATGTTCCCATCTCAAAAACAATCTATATGATGATTTATAGAAAAATTCGTCGATAAAAACTTGCGCGAGCCCATTACCTTAACTGAGTAGCAAATGTAACCGTGATGGACTGACTGTATTCCAAACGAAATATCCCCATACTACGAGTTATGATATTGAAACGATTGCAAATGACGCATTACGGGTTTCTACCCAGGTAAAAGGAGTCGCTATTCCGGAATAAGATCAATCCATGACGACTAAATGAAACAACGCTACATGCAAGGGGAATTCACCTGTTTTAATGTCAGCGATACGATCCGATACAGTAAAAATCCGCATTAAAAACCCTATTTATTCACGTCAGGCTGAAATGGTTCTTATAAATTGCTAGTTCCTGGGAAATCAGGCCGAACAGGCTATTAATATGTTCAGTTATTCGTTAGATCGAAAAAAATGTTCCTTATACAGTGTGTTGCACTAATGGAAAAAGTTCACATTGGTTTACTATAGATGTTATTTCCTCATACAATCTTGACTACCCTGGGAACCAGAGGTTTACTACTATCTTGCTGTTGACACTTGGACGCTAACCGTCAAAATTACAAGCGTCAACAGCAAGATAGAAATAAACCTCTGGTTCCCAGGGTAAATCTTGACGAGATCTCTTTATGTTATCCTAAGGCGCTCCATAACTCTAATTATGGTGCTTGGAGAAGCCTATGGATGATGAATAGAACCACTTAGTGTATAGTTAAATCATTTTTCGTCCACTGATTTAGTACATTTATTTAGTATTCTAATGTCTTTTCTTATAACATGCTCTTTGGATGTGTGTTCGAGCTTAGTAAGTTTTCACAGAAGAACCTGTGTATATTTTCAGGATACATAGATTCTTGTATATTGGGTGCTTAATTTGCCCAATTTTAGCCTGGAGGTTCTAAATCCTCAGTTTCTTTTATGCGGGTTTTTACTGTATATAGAAGACCTACAATCTGGTTTTGTAGCGACAAACGTTAAGTGGCTGCGCGGACAATGATATGAATAGATAGAGTTCTCTATTTCCAGTAAGGTTTTCTCGAGTAAAAACCTCCTCCACTTTTAGCTATTTAGTTGTAAATTAATATTAATATCAACCTCGCCCATCAATCATTTCTAATAGCAGTTTGATATAGCGGGACTCCAACGTGAATCGTTTAAATATTATTAAAAACATTTTAGTTCTTGAATTTCTGAAGTGAAGTTCATCTCTTGGACTGTCACTCCACGCACAACGTTTCTTACCCAGCATTCCCAACAGTCCCGTTACCATGGAGACCCCTTTAAAAAGAAACTGAAACATTCATACTATATTAACAGGTTAACCCATTGTTGACACATACCTCCCCTGACATATCAAACAGGTCTTGCTCACTCTCCCCAGGCCTGCTCGCCATTACTCGAGCCACTTCCGGGTCCAGTTCCTGCGCGGTCGGTGGTTTATAGAATCTTTGTTCCACGTATTTCAGTTTGATAAACGTCTGTCGATCTTCCCTGAGAAAACGATACAACACACATGAATTCTATGGCCCCAGAGGCTCTTGCTCCTCGCACAGCCCCAAACTGAGCCCCGGAGCTATAATAAGGAGCCTCTGGTCTACCCCAGGGTTGACGTATTTGGAGGAAAATTCTTCTATCTGACTGAGGCCTGTTAATCGATAGCCCGTTTAGCGGCCATCTTTAAAGATACACCCTACGTAATCTAGTTTCTCGAAAGATCCAGTGGAATCCATTAACTTGTCCATTAACTTGTCCAGCGTTAATTTTTGCAATAGAGCAGATTTCATACGAGTGTGAAACGGACCGCGCCGTGCCGTGACCGTGTCAGCGCCATAATATATATAAAAACATTCGAAATTCCCGCCGTAACCGTACTGTGACTGTGCGGTACCGTTTTCACAGTCAAGCGCAATCTACAATAATTTTCAAGTAAATGAAGTAATTAGGTCTTTAGCGAGACCCGCCCATCGACACTCAATGAAACTCCTTTTCGTCAGTCGTTTTACTGTATGTACCTAATTCCGCATGATATATTGACATGTCTCTACGAGGGATGGTACCGCCTCCAGGAAAATATTCAAAAATTTGCCAAGTATATATCACTTACTTTGAAGAATCTCTAGTTGGCTTAACGAAGTCTCCTAGTTGTGCCTCGTACATTAGATTAGATTTAGTGTTACCCATTGCTTCCATGAACTATTGAAAAATAATAATAATAATTACTATATTACGCGCGCTGATTGGTTGAAATGGATAAATATTCGTCTTGTGGCGTACTTTTTGTTCTCCCCACATTTTGACGTCATCTGTGCATCTATTAGAGTACAGACGCACGGAAAAATCGAATCTATTTGTTAAATAATAATTGGAATCTTGATTACGCATGCTCCGACTGGTCGAGAACCATGTGTGATTACGGTACAGACTCACGGATGACGTCACAGAATCTTACGTGCGCTCTGATTGGGTGAATATTTCGATAGATATTTCATATAACAAATAGATTCCATTTTCAGTGCGTCTGTAATCTATTTGATGCACAGATGACGTCAAAATATCATGAGACCAATAGTCACGTAATAATTATCTCGTATTTGTCTTGTGGCGTACATTTTTGTTCTCGGCATAATTTGATGTCATCTGTGCATCTAGTAGAGCACAGAGGTACGAGAATATGGAATGTAATGTATTTGTTGATTAAATTGTTTTATGACAATGCACCTCCGTCCTCACTTCCATATGTTAACGCCTGGCGCCTGGCGGTAAAACTACACCACCGTCATCAGAATCAAACTTTATCGTGATTGTCATCATCATCATCATCGCTGTCACTCTTATCGTTGAATGACAGAAATAGATCTCTTATTAGGTGACATGAATTCTTCCTTCAGTTTTCTCAAAATAAATGCATTGATGTACGCTAAAAGCAAAAACAATCCTTAGAGTATGACGTGATTTGAACTGGAGCAGTGTACAAAGAACGAAAATAAAGACTGCAGTCGTGCCTATCTTCGCCATCATTAGCCTGCGTACATGCGTATCCCTGCGGGACTGGGGTGGGGAAGGCCGCTACGTAGGCTTGGCCTTCAGCTGACATGAGTATCATGCTCGTCATTATCATAATACACAACCAACTTCATCATGACTTATAATACTACATTCAATACCTCTACTGTCGTGTCTTCCCATTTATCCAGTGTTAACGACCGAACTTTAGACACATGAACGCCCATACTACGATGTACTCCTGAACACTCGATACACACAGCGATACCAAGGTTAATGCTCGCCCAGTCAGGTCCTGTAAACCACAATAACCGCGTAAGGGAGAGACCACGTAACAGATTAGAGCAGATTTCGTATGAGTGTGAAACGGATCGCACCGTGCCGTGACCGTGTCAGTGCCGTGTTGTCTAAGAAAACATTCGAAATTCCTGCTTTAACCGTGCCGTGACCGTGCGGTGCCGTTTTCACAGTCATACGAAATCTACTCTAGCGGCTTTTGATACAAGCAAAAATAAGACGCGTCTAAAATTGTGTTTGCGTTTTATGACAAAAAGTGTCGTTTATACGGAGGGTTTGCGTTTAGACACTTTACTCGGACGAAGGGCCAAGACTCGAAACGTCAATAATGTAGCATTCTCTTTTTATATAGTGGAACAGGTTTTCATTCATTCCTTATTTAACGAAAGGCAACATTCATGTAGTGCGCTGAGAAAGACTGTGTCAGTTTCTAGGAGGCCTAGGAGGAGGAGGGAGGGGGAATAATAAGTATCTTTATTTAAACAGGGTAGTCCCTTCAGCGTTGAGAGAAACACTGTTGTCAGTGGGAGCCATGACAATAAATGAAAATAAAATACAAAATAATTAATTATAAAAATTATAAAATTACGAACAGCTTTTTTTCATTTCATTCCGGCCAAGTCACGTTGATGGCACATTTCGCGTTTTGATTGGTCAATGTCTTTATCCAATCAAAACGCTTAGAATGGCACGGCAAGGATATTTCAAAGCCGTCACATGAGAACTGCTCCAATGCCAGATTTCAAGCCGTTAGGGACCAGGGACGAGTACCTTACTATTGCGATCTAATCAACACAAGACCAAACAAGACCCTCTTAGTCAGAAAGAGCACATCGAGCTATACAAAATTCTGAAGTTTGGTGTTAATTGGATCAATATTTAACGAGATACAGCCATTCAAAAATCCAAAAATTTACTAAGAAAGTATGGATTACCAGACAACGTGTCCGGTCGTTCATACATTTCTTAATAAATTTCTTAGAAGTATTTGGAGTTTTGAATGGCTGTATCTCGTTCAATATTGCTCCGATTAACACCAAATTTCGGAATTTTATATATCTCGATGTGCTCTTGCTCTTGTATTGATTATCACAATATTAAGAGACTCGAACCAGTCCCTAATTGCTTGAAATCTGGCAATGGGGTTCTTACTAGTGATGGCACTATTATCAATTAGAAGAAAATAATTTGTATCACAAAATTCAAAATAAAACGTTACAGGAGAAAAGGAAAATTGCAACTCGACATTAAAGAGAAAAAAATATAATCACTCTGCAAATTAACGAAGATGTTTACTTGTAAACGAAAGAAAAAAAAGTCAAGAAAAACAAAAAGAAAGAAAAAGAAAAAAAAGTCGACCACGAAGGGACTCGAACCCTCAATCTTCTGATCCGAAGTCAGACGCCTTATCCATTAGGCCACGCGGCCACTTCATATCAAAATCCATCAAATATTTCTATTTAAAACACGATTGTTGTTGTATAACTACAGGTTACACTTGCAAAACTTCTAAAACAATGTCTGAGAATTTGAAATTAAAAGAACAGTACCTGCTAAATAATAATAACATCCCCTTTTCTTAAGAAAAATTAAGAAAGGGGGAATAAAACTTTTAATTATCCCTAAAGTGCAAGGATGAAGTTTTAAAAATGTTAAGAGTTTTAGGGAATTTTCAGTATTGTTGAACTTATTAACAAACTTATTGTGATGAAATGTGCCAACCATTAATTTTCACAACAATCTTCAGACAATCAACTGGTTGGAAAATGAATAGCAAGTTTTCAGTAGTAGACGTCATGTCCGCTCTCGTGAACATTTTTTCTCAGCTCAATGACAAATTTTCAATAGAATACTGTATGGTTGAGAGCACATCAAGGGCAGTATTTGCCCGTCATTTGAAGCTAGATAATGAGATTCAAGGGCTTTTAACAGCTGATTGAAAACAAGCAATAAATAAAGGCGCTGTTAGAGTGATTTTCATAAACCTGTGAAATAAAACTTAGCTTATTAAACACTACTAAACTCTAAAGCTTTTGTTTTCTATTGTTTGAATTTGATTATTACACATTAATAGCTAAAATTTGTTTCACGGGTTTATGAAAATCACTCTACACTGTGCAATTTTCCCAGCAACTTGTCTCGCAACGGCGTTTCAAAACAAGTTGCAGAGAAAATTATGGCGCTGTTACACTGTGCAATTTTCCCTAGCAACTTGCAATATTTTTGGCCAGTCGCTGGGGAAAATTGCACAGTGTAACAGCGCCATAATTTTCACTGCAACTTGTTCTGCAACGCCGTTGCGAGACAAGTTGCTAGGAAAATTGCACAGTGTAACAGCGCCTTAACATGGCTGCGAAAATCGCTATACCACTGTTGCAAAAAGAAACTATTTCCTGGACAAAATTTAAGCTTGTACTTTGTATAAATAGTAAAGATCGATATAACAAAACAAAGAACACAGATAAAAAGTAGAACAAAACACATCGTTCAGCGTAACCCATATTCTTTGTTTTGTTCAGTACCTCAACAAATCACAAGCTTCGTTTGTAGTGTTACCTAGCAACAATCTTAGGTGTTTTAATTCGGTTTATATCAAGTGTTTTAATCCTGTTGATCCCATTAGATCTAAGTAAACAGCTTGATATCAGTAGTGGTCGACCCCGTACTTACTAGGTGCAGAACAATCAGCACAGTATCTGTTGCCATCGATTTTTCGTATTCGTTCAGCAGCATTTAGCACTAGAGACTTCACTTCTTTGACTGGACCTGATTGACTCACTAGGGTGGATCTAGCAAGAGACTTGAAAACGAAAACAACCTTTAGAAATGTAGCAAAATTACAGTCCAATCTCACCAGAACGAACACCTTGGGGACAGATAATTAGTGGCCGTTGTGGAGAGGTGGTCGTTGTACAGAGGTTTCAGTATAGAGTAAATGTATGGATCAGATCGATGGCGAAGATAGAAGATGTTGGCCATTGTAGAGAGGTGGTCGTTGTACAGAGGTTTCAGTATAGAATAAATGTATGGATCAGATCGATGGTGAAGACAGAAGATGCTGGCTGTTGTGGAGAGGTGGTCGGAGTTGTACAGAGGTTTTAATATAGAGTTAATGTATGGAGGGAGGGAGGGAGGGAGGGAGAAACATTTCGGCAATGAATAAATAGATTAACTAATGGCACTCACTTGTAACTTTGCTTTGGAATTTCTTAAAGCATCGGCCGTTGCTTCCTAACAACACATTAAAATCAAGTTACAACGTGCATCTAAATATAATAAAATAAATTTGGTGTAGCTCATCGCCCTTCCTCACAT
This sequence comes from Telmatactis stephensoni, assembly GCA_029948255.1. NCBI lineage: Eukaryota > Metazoa > Cnidaria > Anthozoa > Actiniaria > Isophelliidae > Telmatactis > Telmatactis stephensoni. The sequence continues at coordinate 204,375 of JALIZF010001624.1, forward strand.
GCACGAGTGCTGAATTACGAAGGGCGCAGTTCAACGTGATCGAGTCGAAGGTATACAAGGACGAGTTCATTACGAACAGTGTTACACATTTACATACAAATTTACATACACACACGTAGCAGTCACCATACGACCCATGTCTGATCACAGAGCACAGCTTAGATCGAAACTAGTCCCTTTTTTACTGAGGGAGGAGAAAAACCTTCGAAACAAGGGAATGAACGAACAAGAAACTCAAGCCACATGTGATGCTCCGTCCGGGAATCGAACTCGGGACCACGGAGGTGACAGACCTGGCGCTCTCACTTGCTTCCCAATATCCCGGATAATGATAATAATGAGTAGGACTGTATGGTTATTTTTTGCTCAAACAGCGCAATGTATGACTCAGTCGGCTTTTAGCTCGATTTTCCTTTATTTCACACTAACAGACCTCGTCTTTGTTGTGTCACTTATTAGAAAACCGTTTGTAGAATAGTTTCATTTTCTAAAGAGCTGAAATTCATGTATTTCTTTTGGTTGTTTGTTTGTTCGTTTGTTTACTTGTTCCTTCCTTTCTTTCCCACTCTCTTCCTTTCTTTCCTCCTTTCTTCCCTCCATTCTTCCTTCCTAATTTGTTTGTTTCTTTGTTCAACCACTTAATATCTAACGAAAAATCCGCACACAGGAACACGTTTCTATTAAATAATCAAAATTGATTTAAAAATACTCTTTCCTTTAAAAAAGGACTTTATATTATGTATAAAAATATATAAAAATCTATCTCCTATTCTGAAATAATTTATATTTATATAGTAATATCAGTATTTTCTGTCATCTTTCCTTTCTTTTTCTTTGTTATCTTTATTCCCGTTCTTCTTTTCTCGACTACCACGTTGTAGAGGCTAACTCGAAAGTTTTAGCTACTTTAACCTCTACGCACAATTAACATTTAACAAATTCTTTTTGTATATGTATATGTTGTATATTTCTTATGTGTATGTTATGTACAAAAATCTTATTGTTTTGAGAAGTGCATATAAAGTAAAACTGTTTTCTTCTGACTCTTCGCCTCCCTATATCCTGGGTCAAAGTGACTTCCCTCGCTGTGTAGCAGCAAGTGATAACATCTGCGCATGTATCCAACTTCTATTGTCTTGGACAAATGGATAATTTTGAAAGGATAATTTCTAGCTGTTCATACTTCTGCACTCGAATGCAATGCTCCGAAAAACTTTGGGGAGACTATATACGACTCTATTTATGAGAGAGTTAGCCCTAAGCCAGGTTAAAACCGTAATTGAGGCCACTTCCGTCCAGCGGCTCGCGCATACTCGTCATGTTATCACTTGCTGTTTTCGCTGTGTGTATAGAGCAGCTGACTCGTCCCCAGTCGTCCCACTCGAAAAACAAAGGCAGGGACTTGTACTCGAAAAGCGCAGGGGATCATGGGAAGGGGACTCTCTCCCCTTCCCTTGATCCTTTGCGATTTTTTCTTTTTACCCTTGACTCTTTGCACGCGCTTTCTTTGCGAGTATTAGGAGACGACTGGGAACGAGTCAGATAGAGCAGTGTTCGTGTATAATGTAGCCTGCGTGGCGGCCAGGGGAGGTCCTTCCCCCTCCTCCCCAGTCCTCCTTCCCTCTCTCCTTCCCCTGCCGTCCCCAGAGCCGCACGGTCATAGCAAAGCGTAAATATTGCACCATCATTACCTGCAAAGCAGATACCCAGCCTTGGAGTTCCTGGTCCGTCATGGCTTGAAAAACCCGCTCGCTTGTGGTGGAAATCAGTTGAAAGCAAAAGTTTCTATCGACATCTGTTACATCACAGATTTTGACTGTACTTAGAAGTAGGTTTTCTAATGTTGAAGGTTGGACCTGTTCTTGTCCTTGGGCTAATAAACTACCATTTTCTTTGTCAACAATGAAATACTGTAATAAAATGAACAAATTAATGAGGACAAAGTATGCTTTATTATTCATCCCTAACATCCATTATTCATAGAGCTCTTAGTCCAATCATCTGTTAAACGACAGTGCAGTCAGAAAGTTATATTTGCACTCATTAGGTCAGTCAACGGGTCAGTCAGTGGGCAGTAGTTGGACGATCGGTTGACTGATTAGTCAGTAAAGGTGGTGTTACACGAGACAACTTGCAACAACGATTTGCGCGAAAACTCGTTGTTGTCAACAGGTGCTGTTACACGGAACGATTTTCCTTTCAACATGCATCAACGTACGTGACTCTCTGTTGACGCATTTTGTTTTACTTTTTTGGGCACTTTTTGATTTGAATCCTAAAGAACTGGTTTTCTTTGGATGAAAGCGATAAGTTTTCGCCTATCACTTTCATCCAAAAGTATTTCTTGACTAGTTATTATGCTTACTTCGCTATCAGCCGCCATTTTGTTGCGCAGAAAGTTGACAGCAAGCATGTTACACGGACCAACTCCAACAAAATTCGTCATATTTTGTTGCAGGTTTTTGAAAGCGATTCAGAAACCGCAACATGTTGCCAACACAAATGTTGCGCAGAAAATCGTCCTGAGAGCCATGTTACACATGGCCAACTTTCTGTGCAATATTGTTGCGCAGAAAATCGTTGTTGCAAGTTGTCTCGTGTAACACCACCTTAAGTCAGTGGGAAGGTGGGAGCTTGTAGGTTGGTCAATCAGTTGGACAGTTATTGAGTAATTCGGTCAGTCGGAAGTTAAGTGGAACCGATGGGTTGGTCCGTCGATCAGTCAGTCACTGGGTTTGGTTAGTTGTCAGGTCTGGTCCAGTCTGTCAACCAGTCAGGTATTTCATAGGTATTTCATAGGTTGTATGTGTTGTACTCACCAATAAAGGCCATCTGTTCTTAGGAAAGGCTTTCTGTCGTATTCTAAGATATCCTGACTTGTAGCCCTTAAACACGTTGACTGGTGGTGAGGGTTTGGACATAGGATTTTAAACTTGCTATTGGTGCTGGCAGCAAACTGTTTAAGTTACAAAACAATGTCTCCATAAGCAAACAGTCTGACAGTTAGATACAGGAGATTCAAATCCATAATTAAAAAACCCCTTACTTTTCGGAGAGAGTTTCGTGACTATCTGCAGTAGGACTAATAAGTTCTTGAGGTACCACATCGAACACTTTTTCTTGGTTTTCTTCTGTAATGGACAAATCAAGAGTCTGTTACCGACCAATCATCGATCACTCACCGACTACTTATCGACCATTTACCGACCACTTACCGAACGAACGGTGCAGATTTTGTTAAGGGTTTTCGCGCAACGCTGTTGGGCGCAAAGTTAATGCCGGGAAACATACAGAACATAACGATTTTTAGCGCAATTTTTTTGGTTTGAAGAAAAACTGACTAGCAACGCAAAATTGTGAATTTGACCCAACGATGCGTGAAACGTTATCTTTGCAAATCGTTTTGTGTAACAGCTTTACGTGAAAAAATGAAATGGAACAAGTAGCACTTCCCCTACGTAACACGTAATGTGACTTAGTGTAACATGTAATGTGACTTTGTAACACGTAATGTGACTTTGTAACACGTAACGTGACTTTGTAACACGTAACGTGACTTTGTAACACGTCATGTGACTTTATAACACGTAATGTGACTTTGTAACACGTAATGTGACTTTGTAACACGTAATGTGACTTTATAACACGTAATGTGACTTTGTAACACGTAATGTGACTTTGTACATGTAACACGTAATGTGACTTTATAACACGTAATGTGACTTTGTAACACGTAATGTGACTTTGTAACACGTAATGTGACTTTATAACACGTAATGTGACTTTGTAACACGTAATGTGACTTTGTAACACGTAATGTGACTTTGTAACACGTAATGTGACTTTGTAACACGTAATGTGACTTTATAACACGTAATGTGACTTTGTAACACGTAATGGGACTTTGTAACACGTAGTGTGACTTTGTAACACGTAATGTGACTTTATAACACGTAATGTGACTTTGTAACACGTAATGTGACTTTGTAACACGTAATGTGACTTTGTAACACGTAATGTGACTTTGTAACACGTAATGGGACTTTGTAACACGTAATGTGACTTTGTAACACGTAATGTGATTTTGTAACACGTAATGTGATTTTGTAACACGTAATGTGACTTTGTAACACGTAATGTGACTTTGTAACACGTAGTGTGACTTTGTAACACGTAATGTGACTTTGTAACACGTAATGTGACTTTGTAACACGTAATGTGACTTTGTAACACGTAATGTGTCTTTGTAACACGTAATGTGTCTTTGTAACACGTAATGTGACTTTGTAACACGTAATGTGACTTTGTAACACGTAATGTGACTTTGTAACACGTAATGGGACTTTGTAACACGTAATGGGACTTTGTAACACGTAATGGAACTTTGTAACACGTAATGGGACTTTGTAACACGTAATGTGACTTTGTAACACGTAATGTGACTTTGTAACACGTAATGGGACTTTGTAACACGTAATGGGACTTTGTAACACGCAATGTGACTCTGTAACACATAATGTGTCTTTGTAACACGTAATGTGACTTTGTAACACGTAATGTGACTTTGTAACACGTAATGTGACTTTGTAACACGTAATGTGACTTTGTAACACGTAATGTGACTTTGTAACACGTAATGTGACTTTGTAACACGTAATGTGACTTTGTAACACGTAATGTGACTTTGTAACACGTAATGTGACTTTGTAACACGTAATGTGACTTTATAACACGTAATGTGTCTTTGTAACACGTAATGTGTCTTTGTAACACGTAATGTGACTTTGTAACACGTAATGGGATTTTGTAACACGTAATGTGACTTTGTAACACGTAATGTAACTTTATAACACGTAATGTGACTTTGTGACACGTAATGTGACTTTGTAACACGTAATGTGACTAAAACCACAACGTTAGAAATGGTTGCATGCAAATTCAATGGAGCCGAAAGGTTCAGGCTGTATTGCATTTTCAATGCTGTGTTTCTAGTCATTTTATGATCTTAAGTCATCTCCTTGGAACATGTTCCTTAAAAAACAGTTGCGTGATGATACTTGATACTTGCCTCTCACAACTGGAGATGCATCTTCACCTTTCACTTCAGTTGTGCCTTTCCTTGCAGAGCTTACAGACCCACTTTTATCAACACTTCTAGGAGGCCTTTTTTCTGGTGTGTTGGGTGACGAGGATGTTTTTTCTGGTCTGTCTTCATCTAGCTTTTCCTTGGAAGATGAACGCTGTGGATCAATAACCTCCCATTCTTGATCCTGGATAGACAAAAAAGTTGATAAAATATCAATAACATGATTTTGGTTCTGTCACCCTAGCTAGATGTGTGAGTAAGCAGCAGATAGGAAAAGGGGAGAGCTTTATAAACATTTATTTTAAAAATTTTGTCAGGGAAAAAGCCAAAAACAAGTGACTCATCTAAAAAGGAGTACAGTATTGGTAAAATCAATAAAACTATAAAACCACACAAAATGCAAACATCTACAGTTTACATCTAGCTTGTCCTCAGCTTTATACATCAAAGAACTTTTAATTATTTGTTGATGCTTAAAATCAAAGACCAAGTCAAAATGCAAGTGAAGCTTTGCAACTATTCATACTCCTTTTCAGTCTAGTTACATGGTCCAAACTTTCTTGGCCAACAACCAAGGTTTCTTTGAAATATGTGTGCTGTATACTCCAGTTAAAGGGCACTTAATTTATCATTGCCAGGTGGGATGGGAGACAAAATGAAACCTGGGGTACCAAGGCTAGTAAGTGGATAGACATAGTGCCTAAAACTTATTGCTGTTAAACTTACTGCTGCACTTGATGATGCTCCTTTGGTAGACCTACGAGTCCCTGGCAATAAAAGCAAAGAAACATACATTACATAATTTTGTGAAAGTTTTCCTTTTGTTTAATGTCAAATGAGTTTACCTGTCAGGGCAAATGAGCTGGATTGAAAGAGATCTCCAATTTTGTTTAGGAACTTGCCAGCTTGTGTGTTCATTGCAGCTGCACCTAGTGGGCTAAAAATAAAAATTAACTGAACTTTTTAGCTAAAGAAAATGCATATTTTCTTGTCTTGGCTTATATTCCCTCCATCTGAATATTGTTAAGTATGGGTGCAGCCCATATTATTTACTGTTTTGGGAATTCAAAAGGAGACTAGTGAGTGAACTAGTTTTGGTTGTGAACATTGGTGTAAAGAGCTACAATAGGGGATGAATGGAAATCATGTAACACTGTGTAAAAAAGAGAGAGTACCTGCTGACAGAACGGGCTTTTATTACTCCAATGAAGGGCCTACAAAGTAAACTCGAAACAGTCTATTTCTCTATTCTCTATTCTCTATATATTTTCTATTCGAAACAGTATATATTCTCTTTTTTATACAGTGTTACAGATTTCCATTCATCCCTTTTTGAGAATTCCAGAACAGTCTCCCAGTAAGTTAACAGCTCTCAAAGTGCATCTGTACAGACAGATTACTGTAAATATTTTCTCACATTTGTGGTTCACCAAAAGCTTGTGCATCTTTCTGTTGTTGAACAAATACTTCTTGTTCTAAGGCCTGTTGAGTCTCAGCTTCTTTCTCCAAGGAATGCTGTTGTAATATATCAAGGTATCAATTAAAATTAATGCTTTCAACTGTCAAATAACTGAATGCACAAATACTGTACATAGTCTAAAAAGGCCATTGAACTTAGCTGTCCATAACATCAACATAACATTCTGCACTGGCAGTCTTGTCTTCTTGGCATTACTCCCGGGGGGGGGGGGGGGGGGGGGGGGGGGGGGTTTCTTCGGTCAAAATGCTAGGGATGATCGTTGGAAACCTCCAAAATGTACCCTAAAAATACCCCAATGCCAAAATTTTCGACCCTAAAAAATACAGCTCAAACATACCCCTAAAAATACCAAAAAATCAAACAAAACTAAAAAATAATCGTCTCGTTTATTTTGTACCCCTAAAAAATACCATCTTTTCTGAAAAACCTTGGATTTTCTCTGACGACCCCTAAAAAATACCAAATCGGCAATTTCAACCCCTAAAAACTAGCACAACAATATAGGGAGTCCCCCCCCCTGGGGCATTACTATTATTTCTTAAGTGATATTTATGCCTCATTATCCCATTTACCTCTATGGTTGCATGTTTGTCTTGTAATTCTTGAAACAACTCATTCATGTAGGGTTCAACATCCTTCAGAGTCTGAAACATGGAAAATGACAATTTATTACTGCACAAATGCAACATTGAAACAGTCCTTGTCATTAAAAAGCCAACATCTTTTCACCAGAATTAAAAACGTTGAGCAACAAAAATTGTGTATTATCAGAGAACATTTTTACACTAACATGCACCCTAAAATATTTGTCCAATGCATGTGTTTTTATACTGGTAAAACACACTGAATGAGTGGTGCTGTTTGTTGGCAGCCAATCTTACCTGATATCCAAAATTGAAAAAAGAAAACTGTGCCAACATGTGCTCTAGAACTTTCTGTAAAACTACAACCTAAGGAGAAAAACTCAAATAATCAAATCATATTTCTGTACTTAGTATTATTATGTTGGTCAAAAATTATTCAGTAATCAAAGTCAACCAACAGAGAATGAAAAGGAAACTTGTCACCAGTTGTCAACCATTTCTGTCTGATGCTCATGCATATTCACTTTAATTTATTCATTCATTCCCACAATTGTCACTCGGCCAGTGCTTGTATTGCTTCATGGCCAAGCTTAACCAAAATATCCCTTCCTTCCCTCCCATCCCATAAAAAGAAATATTAAACTTACTGTTTATTAAGAGGAGATTTTTTTCAATGACGAGCAATAATGGCGAAAAGCGCCAAAAACTAGACTTTCGTGCGAGTTTTAATCCAAATTTTCGTTCTGGATTAACACTCAAATCCTTTTTCTACCGGTTAAAAACTGATGTACCAAGGCGAAATACCTGTTTAAAACAAATTTTTGAACTGTACAAATTAAGACTTTTTCTTGAAGTTGTGGTAGGATTAAGCTTTTTCAAGCTGAATATAAAGAATACGTATAGCAAATGAGCAAATGAAGGCCTAAACCTCATTTTTGATCCAAATTTTCGCTTTGGATTAACACTGTGATTCAACTTTCATCAGCCAAAACTACTTACAAGCAACTTCAACTTTCTGACAGAAATGATTTTAGTTTTGTACAACAGCTATTCTTCAACTCAGGAGTCTTTGTCGTTCACTGCTCGAACTTGAAAAAAATCCCCTCTTAATGTTCAATTTGTTCTAGCACTTGCACAATGAGGGACTGTATACTGTACTCTAGCTCTCACACACACTACATTCTAATATTCTTTGCACACTGCAGCTCTCAGCACACTAGTTCATTTTTACGGAAGAAGGAAAACTAGAGGACCCAGAGGAAACCCTCAAAACAAGACAGAAAATAAATTGGTCAACTCAAGTCATATGATTTCTCATCTGGGAATGGAACCTGGGACTACAGAGGTGACAGACTGGAGTTTCACTACTCAGCCACCATTGCTTCCCATCTCAAGTACAGTATTAAGCATTTCAGTTTGATTCCATGCATCAGTCTTAACTTGTTATGAAGAAAATATCACTGAAAATATCAATTGTTACCTTTTTAAGTGTATGAATCTCTTTGAGAGTAGTAACATACTTGAGTAACACCTTTTGGTAATGTTGTCTTGCATGGAACACTGAATGGGCCAGTTTATCAAGTAACCCAGGCTAATGAAATGATGCCAAAAAATAAATAAAAAAAGAGTTCATGGATGTATGAATAAGTAAACAAAAGAATAGATACAAGGTGGTTGAAAATAGTCTAATACGTCTGATTGAGATTATACTATTGAAGCTCTTGTTCTTTTCTCATATCTTTTTATTCTTTGCAGGGTGGCATGGGTGACATAGTGGTTAAGCCACTTGCCTCTCACTGCTTTGGTCAGGTGGACTCAGTGTTTGAGTCCCCTATTATGTGAGTTGAGTTTGTTTGATCAGGGGTTTCAATAATAGGCGGCTACTGGCGGTATAGCGCCACCTACATGTATTTTACCTCTTACCGCCGGTTATTTTTGTGTCTTACAGACTCCCCTAGCACAACATGGGTCTCACTTGGCCCCATTGGGGGACACAGACACCTACTTCAATCACTCAGACGCTTATTCAAAAAGATAATGAAACCCCTGTTGATGTGTTTCAGGGTATTTCCTCCAGGTTCTCAACATGTGAGTTGACTGTCGTATGGTAGTGAGTGTGAATGAGTCTCACAGATATTAGCAGTAGTTCTACTCTAAAATCCGAGTATAAACCAAAAGATTTGATTTGATTTTTTTTGAAGGAAATACAGAGTATGGATTTCAGTTTAATAACTGATTGACATATTATACTATGTGTTGTATCATTGATGAAAAGCTTCAAAAAATTACAGTGTACATGTATGTACATGGAGCTTGTCAGTAGTACTTCACTTAATTATTCTATTTAAAATAAGTAATAGGTAATTACATGATTGTATATCATTAAGAAGAAATCACTAAAAATAAAATACCTCTTGCATATTTTCAAGGTGAGGACAACTTGAAAACTTTTCCCAGGCAAGATGCATGACATCTCTTGCTTTTAACATTTCAGCATTCAGCTCCTACAAATGGGATGCAATCTTGTCAGAGAACAGACTAAAGTAAAGGATGGAAAACTGAATTGCAAAAGTACATTGAATGTTGTTTTACATGTAATTATGATCATAAAGATAACTAGTACATCTCGGAATGCAAGTATACTTAAATAAGTACAATTTAAATGATTAGAGACTAAATTTTCTATAGTTAAAAAAACAGGAAGTAATAAAAAGTAGAAGGTCAGTGACTAAAGAATGGAAGGATGAAATCAAAGAAAAAGGAAAGAGAGAAAAATGGATGTCAAGTAAGTGGGGGTAAGTAGGAGGAATGAAACTAGCAAGAAAGAGGATAAAAAGGATTTACAAAAATGAGAATCAAAACAATTGTGATTCATCATATAGACATACTTTTGCTTTTTCATACTCCTGACTCAACTTCACCAAAGGCTCCCACATTAACAACTGAGTTTGGTTGAGAAGCATATCACGGTAACATTCTATTCTTTGAAGGACATCTGCAAACTTTATAAACCAATATATTTGTCATAATGAGAAGTGACTAAATGAATGAAGGAAGGAAGGGAGGGAGGGATTGAGGAAGGAAGGAAGGAAGGAAGGAAGGAAGGAAGGAAGGAAGGAAGGAAGGAAGGAAGGAAGGAAGGAAGGAAGGAAGGAAGGAAGGAAGGAAGGAATGGACAAATGAATGAATGAATGAATGAATAAAGTATTACAAATGAATGAAAGAAGGAAGGAACAAATGAATGGACAAGTGAATGAATGAATGAATGAATGAATTGATGGATGGATGAATGGATGGATGGACAAAAGAAAGAAAGTACATTAACTAGTTTTTTTATATATTTTTTAATAAAACAGACAAATATTGAACTCACTTTTGCTATTGGTTCACTGATCTTAGGATCATCTTTGAAAACCCTCACAAGATTAGTCATTGAATCACTGAGGTTAAGACCTGATGTCTGATGTTTAGAGCCAGTGTCATGGTATCTTTCAACATTATTAGCAAGCTTAGACAAGACAGGAGAAATCTGCAATCAAACAATAAAATGCAATCATTCCCAACATCTTCTTCAGGATAGTCAAGCAATGACCTGCTCCTAACATATGTGACTTCATAGCTCAGTTGGCAGAGCATTGCACCGGTATCGTAAAGGTCATGGGTTCGAGTCCCATTAAAGCCCCGAATTCTTTTTCAGGCTCTTCTAATGCAATTACCTAAAATTGCTCACATTTCTGCGATGATCATCCATTATTTCATAGTCAAGCGCAATATTAACAATAATTTTGCTAGTTTTCATCTCAACAAGACAGTCATTACATGATCACTTCTGTACTGTACAACACTATAATTATATTTATAGCCTATGTAATGGGCCTATAGAAAATGGGAAGGGGATAGACTAGGATACTGAGAACCCTTTCTCCTTTCCACACCCCTCCCCTATTAAAGTTCCTCTCCCCTCCCCCTTCCATTCCTGTTTCCTTTGAATGGCTACTATACAGGCTACAATTTATTCTACTCCAACTGGAACATCTGTAAACAATATGCTTTCACTTAATTCCTTCAAAAGCCACTTTTAGACTCTTCCCAAAATGACTAACCAAAGACCTTCATCTATAATCTACTTTATTTATAGTTCACAGATATTTTTACTGTTAATTCTAATTTTCCAACTAGAATGATAAGTACACTGTTATTCATGTGATGTGGTAATCTTATTCAAATCAGAAGAATTACACAAAAATAAACCACATCTGGAAACTATTAATAATAAATAATTAATTACATGATGAAAGTGTAATGAGGAATGTGTTATTTTTTCTGTATATAGTCTTTAGTATTTTGTGTCAAAAAGCACATTAATTTTCTTTCCATTTCAATTGCAAGCATATATATAATGTGTATGTATGTACAAACATACTTAGTATGTACAAAGCTATTGCCTCATAGACAGAAGAATGTACTAGTTTATTCACAGGGGGCACAATCAGTATAATAGAATGAAACTGTTTCATAAAAATATTCTCTTCATTTGCATTTTATAACAACTTGATCTTCAAACTAAAGTTAAAAAAATTGAGACATTTAACATGACATGACTTTAAATACACCTGTAATGTCTTTAATAAATGATCTCACTAAATTGCAAGTAAAAAAGCATCAAATTAGGAGATATTGAGACGATATAAGCTTACTGGCTACAAAAACACTGCAAAATTCCCGATTTGGTAATCTTTTGCCAGTTCTATGATAAGTTATTTCTATGGGTCAATTTACAGAAATAAAACAAATTTATCCTTAGTTTATCCACATCGATAAATCCTTTTATTCACATAAATCCCTCACGATATTTTCTTAGATTTATTGTCAGTTATAAAACGTCAAAACGCCAAACGAACTGAAGACGAAATACTTTTATTTTACTGTACAATGACATAGCGCTGCCTGGCATTGCATGCTCCCTTGCAATGATGCTTATAAACACCTTCACACATTACTCGAACCCATTATAAACTCTAAGCACCCAAGAAACCTACCTCACCAGCCTTTTGACTCCAGTATTTTAAAGATTGTTGAAAAGCAGGGCAATCGTTCAAAACGTCTTCATATCGCGGCAGTTCTGGAGGAAGGACTTCGTTGTCGTAAAACGTCATTTTTTAGCTTTTTCCCTAGTAACTTTGTACCATTATTGAAGTCCACAATGTAGACAAAGAGTCAGGCTAATATGCTGAGTGTTTTTGGAGAAATCGGTGTTAAAATATTGTCATTTATCTTACTGTTTTTCGCTCGTTTGTTTCTAATTTATTCCTCCGACTTAGAAATCACTAGGGAACCAAGCCTCTTCACGGGGCGATAAACACTGGGTAACTTTTAGAAACTTAGGACGTTTTTTCGTCTACGAAGAAAAGTTTCCAGGTAGAACTCATCAGTATTTTTTCAATAGCGCATATAGTTAATGATATTGATAGCAACAACAAAAAATCTTGAAAAAGAATGATATTTAGTTACAAAAATAAGTTATAAAACTAGCCATTATTCATGTTCTTTTCTTAACTGGTTTCGAAGACGGAGATAGCATATCAACTAGGTGTATTATTTCAAGTTCACCCAAAAAATACTATGAAAATATTAATTTATTCGAAATCTACTTTCCAGACTATTTTTCAGACATCGTTGGGTTACCTGTGTGTATTTTCAAGGTAGCCTCGTTTGGGTGTCCAAGAGCAATGGCGGATGTGCCCCCCTGCGAAGGGGAATGATGGTCATGGGCCGCATTGCAAGCATTTTGCCAACACGACCCAACAAATCCGCCATAACCGCTAACTCTCTACAACACAAGAGAGCATGGAAAACGAGGCGTTTTCTTACCCAATCTTGTCGACAGGATAACCGGGCTTGGACTCGGTAAGTGAATTCCGACTTGAACACTGTTCTTCGTGAAAATGGCTGGGGTTTTCTTGTCTTTTTCGACGTTATTTCTGTGTTGAATTCGTTGAGATGGTTTGGCTGAGTGACTAAGCGTTTGGTAATCCTTTGTTCTTGCGTTCAAAGAAATGTTCTTCGGTTTTGATCTGTTGTTATTGCCGATGTAGTTTTGTAGTTTGGAAGAGTTGATTTGGTGTGTTGTTTGTTCGAAAGAGAGTTCCTGTTCGTTGTGAAACCTTTTACGTTGGACAGACTTGACAAAAAGAAAGTACGGATCGACCAGGTCTTTCGTAATCAGTGTATAACGTAATGTCATGGCGGAGTGCTTGTCTCCGTCGTCTGTCGTTCTCATCAGCTCTGGTTTCTATTCCAGGTCTTGGGTAAGGCCATTCCTTTGGATATGGCATCCCCTATTTCGTCTCCGGCACCGCCGTTGCACGTACAACATTTAGAAAAAGCTCTTCGATTAGAACCGTTCTTAGGTTTTGTTGAGGGAATATTTTCTGATTCTCAATTCCTAGGCAGTTTAAGGTGAGTTCAAAGTTTATCCTGTACTGTGAATGTCTATGATGAATTAGGCTTGGGTGTGTTGCTAAGGGGTGCAAATTTTGGGTACAAGGTGTACCATGTGTTGGGGTATAAGTTTATACCAAAATTTCTTCAATATATGTTTCTGTTTACTGTCTACGACAACGAAAGTGAGAGATGAAAGTTATGAGTCATCAGAACTTTTCCTTATAATGTGATTAATGCATATCTGTACAAAAAAATAAAAGTAAATGAAATGAAATTATGAATGAAATGTACATGTGCTCTTTGTAAGTTTAGATAAACAGATGAAATATGATAGTACTGTGGTTAAGTTACCAGGGCATGTATTTAAATTAGGCTGTTTATTTCCTGTAAACATCGTAGACATACCAGGGCCCTCCATACTTTTTTAATGAATCACGATGGGGCAATTTATTCACTCTTAAAATATGATTTTTGGTTTAACTGAGTCGTCATTCATGATTCCTGAATCAAATCTTTTTATGTGAAACCAAATTTTGAATTATGTACCTCGTTTAGCACAGAGGTTATTGTAGGTACTGTAGCTTGTACCTGAAATCATGTTTGTGTATATGTATGTATATGTATTCAAAACAAAGTTAAACTAATGGTACTAAATAAACACATATTGTATTGTATTGTAATTAAACATGATATACAGTCATTCTCAATAACGTTGACCAGATGAAAAGACGTTTCTGAGTCGTTAATAATCTCATTTGCATATATCAGATTTTCTATTTTTTCGCAGGAATTTCAATTCAAAATAGCAAAGTACACGTACATTGCATATTATATATTTTGTAAAATGGATTGTAGTTTTGTAGCTAAAGTTAAAATTCTTGCTAGAAAATTGAAAATTGTCCACGGTATATGCAAATATGTTTATTGATGACTAAATGTCTTTTCATCTGGACAACCTTTTTGAGAATGACTGTATTTTTGTGTGAATGAATTTTGCAAAGAGGTTTTATTAGAGGTTTTGTCTTAAAAGTGTATAGGAGACCATTACATACTGTATCCAACTTGAAATTCATTACTACTTTATGTTGTTTTGGGATTTTAATTGTTTTTTGTATAGCACATACATAATATAACTGGCACAGTTATTTTATAGATATATGAAATCTACCTTTTATAGAGTATTAAAAAATATTTGAGATATAACGCGCGCGCTGATTGGCTGGCTACCATGTTTATATCAGAGGACAGAGACATGGCTTGCTCAATAAACGTTGAAAATATTTTATAAAAGCAATATAAAACGATCGCTTATGTCTCTGTACTGTGATATAAACACTCTGGAAGATGTAGCGCACGCGAAAAGCAAGAGATACACTCGGCTACGCCTCGATCGTGTTCCTAATCTTGCTTTTCTCTTACTCTACATCTTCCATCGTGTTTATATCACAGTACAGAGACATGTGCGCAGTTTTATATTGCTTAAATATCAGTATATACAAGTATCTCTCTTAGGCAATATTGTCTTCTCTAAATGAAAAGTTTTTAATTCATAGAAATAAGTGAATGTTTCTTCTATGTGTTGTGAAGAATATAATATTTGATTCCATGTGGTGAGTGTGAGAACAAATACATGAGAGACACCAGACGATCACTGTCTGGCAGCAAGAGAAAGAACATCAAGCCAATGTACATGTACCCCTATGCAAGACAGAGATGGCAGCATTCGAATAGAAGAAATGACCAAAGCATTGCATGGGAAGAAACCAGTGTATTTGCCAAGCAAGATCACTAGACTAAAATGAAATGGATTGAGGCTTGGATGATTATCAAACGCTGATAACTATTTTTTAATAGGGATTGTAGGAGGACAATTTCCAACTGATTACTCCCATTAACTCGGAAAGTTAATTAATATATTTTTCTTTTCATTTTATTATCATTGTCATAATTTTTCTCTGACTCATTATTTTGTTGTATTTGTTTAGCATGTTTGAATTTTATTGAACAATTTTTGGTGCATAACATTAGGTTACGCACACACCAGGTAACAGATGTTTATTATTTCTATATTTACAACGGGGTTCACCCTGCTCCTGGAATTCCTGGAAAGCTCTGAGAATTTTGAAAATGTCTTCCAGGGCCCTGTGAAACTCCTGGAAATTTAAATTTTTACACCAACTCTTGGAAAACTCCTTGAATTTTCTATACATGTAAATATTATGTCGAACAGTCAGAAAACTAAGAAACTTCTTTTTACGAAGAGCAATTCGGCAATCTGGTAGTAAATTAACAAGGTTTTTAATATATTAAATTATTATTCAATGTCATATAGCCACACTCGAGTCCTCTCAGGAAGTTTACAATTGGCTAGTTGGCATGGTTACTAGTACTGAATTGATTTTTTATACACATTACAAAGTTAAGGTTATACCCTGAAAAACTCCTGGAATTTTTTAATTTCCTAGTAGTATGAATCCTGTTACAAGTTTGTAAGAATATTATTGGAAAAACATTTTTAACAAATATATACGTGACAACAGTTCTGGATATTTCAATTGACTTTGTTGTTATTCTCAACAGTTTCATAACTTTGTTGGTTGCATACAAGTTTTGCATGTTGTTTAAACATTCTTTTCATTTTTCTCTGAAGATGGGTCAGTGGCCCAAAAGCTCGGGATCTACACAATATTATTGTAAACCTAAAAATACATTGAAGAAACAAACCAATGCGTTAAGTCTGAAGCTAATGTACAACCAAGTGTTAAAAGAATATGATAATTAGTGGTTCATGTGCTTACAATACCTGGGGATGTCCCAGTGTTTTTTTTTGTTCTAAATAAAAAAACTTCCAGGACATCCATAGGTAAGCTAGAACCACTAAATATGAGTAACCGGTGGAAAGAAGGTTTCAAAACCATAAATATATATTCAACTTTTGACCTTTGGCCCATTCTCCAAGGACTAAAGAAATTACAGTGTACATGTTTTGACTGGAAACTTGTTGCCACTGAAAACATGTACATACATGTAACTACTTCAGTTTCCTGATGATGGGCCAAAGGCCTGAAAGCTTCGATAATGTATACATTCTTCACAACTCATAGAAAAACACCTATTTCAGTCTGATATCATGAAACCTATGCAGTTTAGATGTAGTTTTTATGAATCTGTTTAAAAGGCTGTAAATAATGCACTATGATTTAAGGAATAAAAAACGGTTTCTGGTGTTTGATAGCCTGATCAAAACACGCGTGATGTTGGGAGAACACGAGAGAAGCGTGATGGAAGCAAGAGCCATATAGGCGAGTGCTTTCACAGCTCTCGAGTGTTCTCCCAATATCACAAGTGTTTTGATCAGGCTATCGGACACGGTAAACCTGTTTTTTATTTCTTTTATAAAATAACTAACATGCAAATAGACGAAAATAGGAAAAAGAAAACACCTGGCGAAAAAACAAATTGACAGTGAGCGTGTTTGATACTCTCATCAAACACGGGTTTTCAGCCAATCAGAGCTGCGCGTTATATAAGAGGTTATTTTATAATCTTCTATCAAAGAACCACCTCCATTAAACAACTATTGTATGTCCCATGGCCCTTGACCTTAGTGTATTTTTCAGTGATTCCGATAATAGTGGGCTGAGTGACCTTGAGAGAGATTTCACCCCTAAAGACAAAGATAGTCTGGTGAATGGTGATGGAACAAGGTTGTCATCTAATGGATACTTACAGCCAGAAGGTAAAAATGAAAGAGCATACATCTTCAGTTATTGACCCTTTATGTGTAATTACACAAAGTTAATGGTGGCTACCACTTATTAGCATAAATGCTGAAAAATGGATATTTCTGGAGTTGTATCAATCAAAATTATGAAGGCTGTTGATGTGTACAAGTTTCTAAAGAAAGTGCTAAATTGTCCACAAGATATGAGGATTTAAAAATGTGAAAATGCACCAAATTGAGATCACCAAGACTTCAAGTCAAAAATACATCCAAGACGTTTTGACTGGCAGTGCATAACTTTTTTAATAACTTTGATATTTGACCAAAAGTAGAGAAACGTTCTGGAAATATTTCTCATGAAGTACTTTCTCATATGGTATTGATTATTTCTTACAAGAAGCTCTTAATACTTCTTCTACTGGAAAAAAATCAATTGTGAAAGTGGTGTATTTGCATGGATTCATGCAGAAATTGTACTAGACAAGTGTTTTTTGATCGAAGTTTTGTTTAACTTTCATTAAATGTTTTGATTGCTTCATTTAACCCTGATGGGCAATGGGCCATGGGCCTGGAAGCATTGTCATGAAATAGTCCAGTTTCCAGTTACTAGAGACTGCTGAGCTTCCTGACAAAAGGCACATTTACACAAATGTATACAGGGATGGCCTCCTTTTCAAGCAAGACCTATTGGAGTAAACTCAATTTTTGTTTTGTTAAGAGCGTAGAAATGCCCCTTTTGTCAGGAAGTTCAGTGGTCTCTAGTAACTGGAAACTGGACTATTGTAAGTTATGGTTGAAGAAGGAAGTTTGCAGTGATATTGATAAAACCACCCAAGAAGGAAGTAGTTAAGTTGTTCTAGAATAGATATATTTGCTGTATAAAATGGACATTTTTGTATAAAAACAAATGAATACTATTAAAACTTTAGAACTGCAAATTGACAAGACAAGACTGTATAACTTCACCAAAGTAAAGAAAGAACGGAGATGGTTAAAGGTAACAAAGAAAATTATTTCATTGTCAAATCTCTCTCCCAGATCATCAACCAGTTGAGAGCAATTTTCACACAGTCAAGATGGCCAATACTTGGATGCTTTTTCAGTCTTCCTGGCCACTATCCAAATTTAATTAATCTGATAGACTGAACAAAAGAAACTTTTTGATTTGTGTGATTTCATCCTCTTGTCTGTGCAAGCTTGCCCTTTACAGCTGGCAACTTTACTGGTGATTTCTCCACTCTGGACAATAATTTTACTGGCATTCAATTTTGTTTCCAATAAATGTTAAAAACATTATCAAAAATAGATATTTCAATTGGCTTCTCTCAAATATTTAACAAGTACATGTAGAACTGCTTTTTCCTTGCCTTATTCAGTAATATAGCATGCAGGAAGTGACAAGAACACGAAAGAAGTGTAGTGAAGAACACAATCTGTAGCTGTAATGGGTCAGTGACCCAAAAGCTTGGGATCTATACCCAATCGTAAATCTGTATTTAATACATTTGAATAAATAAACCAGTTTATTATATGGCTAGATAATTTCCTGAATTCTGATTGGCTAACGCATGGTCTGTATTTTGCCATATCAGGACCGCTGTCCCTGGATGAAAAGAAAAGTTTGCGTTTGGCAATTGTTTTAGTGGGACTTCTCAAAGTTATATAATAAATAAGTTATTAACCTCGTTTGCTCGGTCTGTATGGGAAAATATCAGACCTCGGTCTTTTTGTACAGACCTCGCTGCACTCGGTCCATACTATCAAGACCTCGGTCTGATATTTTCCCATACAGACCTCGATGCGCTCGGTTAATAACCCTTTAACATTTAGGCTGAATATACTATTGTACAATCAAGTGTTAAATGGTTATTTATTTGTGAATACCAGGACATACTATTGAGTGACAGCTCAGAGAGTTCAGAGGAAGATGATCCCTTTAGTGATGATGAATTACATCAAATGCTTCGGTTCCATAAACAACAGAAGAAAGCTCAAGAAAGATACTTTCAAGATGGAGAGGTACATCATGTTACAAATGCTCAAAATGTTAATCTGATCAAACTCTGAATTCTGCTTTGGAATTGAAAGATGTTGGAGGAGAAATTAGATAGTTAAGTCACATAGGCCTGGGAAAATGTCATTCAATTGGTTTGATGACACTAGCATCTACATGTACATTACTGTATACATAAAATAAATAAAACAAACAGCAATAGTAACAACAAGCCAATAGCCGACTTCCGAGTTACACTTCACCTGCCAAGTACAAATTAAAGTATCAAGACGAAGCTATGTGTATAAAACTCAGTCATTTGTAACAAGACAAAAGTTTTAGCACATACCCTCATTCTGAGTCCTTTGTATATGGGCAGGTGAAGCAACATCTCGCAACTGGACTATTGGAACACCATTGGAGAGTCCTCTTTCAAGCAAGTGCAGACCTACTGAATTTAGAATTTTAGGCAGGGAAGATGACCTTCATTGAGTATAAAAAGAATCACAAACTTGTCTGGCTGTCCAGCAATCTGTTTATGCTGTCAGTGATAAGCAGATATAACAGACATGAATGGCAAGCATAATATATCCCTAGAGGGTGTGGTAAGGGAACCCCCACTACCAGCATAGCAGACACTGAGACCCTTCAAGAGTTTAACCTTGCATTTAGCTTTATGTATTTGCCATATGTTATTGTAGCTATCAAGATATCAGCATTACAGTACTGGGCTGCTATTCAGCCAAGACAAGTATCATGACTTTCAGAAACAAATGAGTGGTACTAAGAAGATCAAAAAGAAAATGAAAGATGGTAGGTTAAAATCTTTGAGAGTCTGTCTCTTCTTCTCATCATTTTTCATTCATTCATTTGTTCATTTATTTATTCATTCATATGGTCATTAGCTTGTTTGGTTGTTTCTTTGTTTGTTCATATGCTTGTTCCTTCATTTGTTTGTTTTTTGTTTTTGTTCTTTCGTTCATTCATTTATTCATTCCTTCATTTGTTCCTTTGTTTATTCATATATTTCTTCATTCATTCATTCAATTATTCATTCATTCATTCTCTTGTTTTATTCTGTGTTTTTAAATTTCTTCATAGTCCACATAAATGAGTTCACTTATTTTTTCACTCAACTATTTTTTAGTTCTTTATTTGACTTCTAATTTCATATTCAGTTTTATTCATGTTCTGTTTTATGTTTATTCATTGTCCCATGTTCTTCATCACTCGTCGTACAGTAATCACTTTGCAAACTATATACTATGTATTTAGGAGGGCAAGTATTAACAGTTAAATGGACAATGTCTTACAGGTCAAGTAAAGTTGGTAAAAGTGAAGAAAGAGAAAGTCAAGATCAAAAGCAGAAAAAAGTCAGAGGATCAGGTAATGTAATGCACATTCATAACAGCTATATAACCTTTAGCTGCACTCAAAATATAAGTCTGAGGTATGCCGTCATTACAGACCACCAGTGTGGTATCTTGTAAGATTGAGGGATCAAGTCAAAGTACAATATTTTGGCTATATTTACAAGTAGACAGTTCTTTATACTGTACTTACAAGAATTGCATATTTAATGGCAAAGACCTAACTCTCTTTGGAGGCTTTCAGGCCTTCATTAATTAAAGGATTGAGTTTTTTAATAGAGTAAGCCTCCTAAAAACTGCTAACTGAGACCAATTGTCATATAAATTGACGATGTTGAAGTTCTTACTACCGGTATATTAAGAGCCTCAATCTGTCAATTAACAAAGGCCAAGAAACAATTATTAACAAAGCCTCTAGAGAGTTAGATCATTGTCAGTTAAATATGTACGTGTTTGTAATTACAGTATAAAATCTGTCTACTTGTAAGTTTTCTTTATATGATTATCACTTTGAAATAAAGTTGAATATTGTACATTTGACTCCATCTGTCTTGCAAGATACCAATTGAAACTGGTTTGTAATGATGACATTACTTCAGACTAGTATTTTGGTAATTGTGGTTAGCTGCAATTGTGGTTGGATAAAATTGTGTTAACTGGAATTGCAGTTTGTTCAAGGTGCAATTTTTTTCCACATTTTGAGCCACAATTATGGTTCAACTACACTTTTTCCCACAATTCCATAACAGCAATAGCGGAAAAAACTCTTGAATATATATATATTATACAGTTGTTCCAATGTTCTCAAAGGGCTAGTTTGCCCAAAATGTCTGTTGCTTTACATATACATGTAGCTGTCTGCTTTACAAAATATTAACGTGGCAACAATTCATCTTCACAACCAATTTCACATTCTTAAACATATTTTATGTTTGCTCATCAGATTGATGATCAAAAGAGACTAAGCCTTGAGGACAGAGTGTACAAGAAGACTTTGATAAGACGTAAAGAGGCTGATGCAAAGAGAAGAAAAATCTGGGCCATTCTGTGCCGTAAAGAGATCCCTAGGGTGAGATTAAACTTTCCTGCGATGTATTGCACTGTAATGTCATGGGTGTGGATACCAATAATCATACAGTCAGGTACATGTACATTGTGGGTGTCAAGGAAATACAACTGCTTATATTATTAAATTGTTTCCTAACAGGCACAGCGGCAAAAATCATCTGCCAGAAATAACATGCTTAGCAATGCAAAGAAGGTAACATTTCTATTAGTTTCCATGGAAACTAATTGGTGATGATGTCTATGCAAACTATGTCAATCAGGGTTTCCATGGTAACTACTGCAATTTTCATTGTCATAGTTGGCTCAGTTATGTCAGAAGGAAAGACGAAGAGAAGCTCAGAGATCACAGAGAATTTCTCAACAAACTGCTCCGAGAGCTAGAAGATTATCAAGAGAGGTACCTATACTGTCCTGTGATATAAGCACTCAGTCAGAGCATAACCAGACGACATGCACATTTTGTGATGTAACCAGTGCCGTGTGTTTTGGCTATTTTTAGACCAGCAACTTGTGTGTACACTGGAAATTTTTAATAGATATTTGCCATGCATTTGCCTTTAGCAAGCATAGATAGCATTCAAATTTAGGTCAAAAAATAGCTCAAATGTGGAGCAACATGGAATTGCAGTCTACTGGTTATGCTGTCCTGGAGCAATACAATTATAGAACTTTAATTTGTGTCACCGATTGACCAACCAACTCACCAACCAAAATGGATGACTGTCTGATCTGTGAATCAAATAGGGATTAGTCAACTGATTGACCAACTGATGGACTTTAATGATGGACTTTGATTGGTCTTAATCTTGATTTCATTTCTTTTCTAGATGTTAGCATACTGGAAAAAGTATGAAAAGGTTGAGAAAGAACACAGAAAGAGAGCTGAAAAAGAAGCCATGGAACAGAGAAAGATGGATGATGAACTCAGAGAGGTATGGCAATTTTAAATTAGTGAATGACAGGAAGTTAGAAAATCCAATTGCATTTTTCCTTACCAGTCACAAAAACTTGCTTAAAGTGTTTGTAAAAAAAGATAAAAACATTCGCCCCAATGTTTCTCATGAAAAAAACAATTAACACTAGTAAGAATATTTTCAATTGATATTATCTTATTACAGTAATAGAGGATATTACATGGGCGCGCGGAGATACGGATTTTATCTTCGAGTGTTGAAAAGATCTCTCACGAGTGAGAGATCTTTTCAACAAGAGAAGATAAAACCATATCTCCAAGCGAACATGTAATATTCTATTTATCATATAATTATCAAATCAAGAGACAACAAACTATCTTTAGAGTAAATGTGCTCAATCAACCATGGTAACGATCTTTTCACTAGTGAAAAGAACATGTTATTTTCACTAGTGAAAAGAACAAGTTTTCGAACTTAAGAAATATAGGTATTTTATTAATAATTATATGATAAAAATAGAGGATATTACATGGGCGCGCGGAGATACGGATTTTATCTTCGAGTGTTGAAAAGATCTCTCACGAGTGAGAGATCTTTTCAACAAGAGAAGATAAAACCATATCTCCAAGCGAACATGTAATATTCTATTTATCATATAATTATCAAATCAAGAGACAACAAACTATCTTTAGAGTAAATGTGCTCAATCAACCATGGTAACGATCTTTTCACTAGTGAAAAGAACATGTTATTTTCACTAGTGAAAAGAACAAGTTTTCGAACTTAAGAAATATAGGTATTTTATTAATAATTATATGATAAAAATAGAGGATATTACATGGGCGCGCGGAGATACGGATTTTATCTTCGAGTGTTGAAAAGATCTCTCACGAGTGAGAGATCTTTTCAACAAGAGAAGATAAAACCATATCTCCAAGCGAACATGTAATATTCTATTTATCATATAATTATCAAATCAAGAGACAACAAACTATCTTTAGAGTAAATGTGCTCAATCAACCATGGTAACGATCTTTTCACTAGTGAAAAGAACATGTTATTTTCACTAGTGAAAAGAACAAGTTTTCGAACTTAAGAAATATAGGTATTTTATTAATAATTATATGATAAAAATAGAGGATATTACATGGGCGCGTGGAGATACGGATTTTATCTTCGAGTGTTGAAAAGATCTCTCACAAGTGAGAGATCTTTTCAACAAGAGAAGATAAAACCGTATCTCCAAGCGAACATGTAGTATTCTATTTATCATATAATTATCAAATCAAGAGACAACAAACTATCTTTAGAGTAAATGCGCTCAATTAACCATGGTAATGATCTTTTCACTAGTGAAAAGAACATGTTATTTTCACTAGTGAAAAGAACAAGTTTTCGAACTTAAGAAATATACTAGGTATTTTATAAATAATTATATGATAAACATTAATTTTTCACTTTTGTATTTTCCAGGCTCGTAGACAGCAGAGAAAGCTCAACTTCCTCATCACCCAAACAGAGTTGTATGCTCACTTTATGAGCAAGAAGCTTAAGAGTAAGTAATCAGCTGTATGGAAGTAATGTTTAAAAGTCCAACAATGAGTTCAAAGTCAACACAATAAATTGGGCATAGTTACCAAAGACTGGAACTGATTGCAAGGACTTTGAACTCCTATCAAGTTTAAATTGAAGGACTTTGAACGTCTTTAAATATTTTTTTGGAAGAGTCTTTGTATAGAAGATAATAATTGTAACAATAATTAATATTTTGTGCTTAATGATATACATTGTAATGATTTTCATAAAAACTCAATCCTTGTAACCCGATAGGGGCTGGCAACACCCTTTTATGTAAACTTCCATTACCCTGCATGCATAGTGGCTGTTGGGACAGGGAAGGGGTGGGGATGGGACAGGGACAGCCTGGAACTCCATCCCCTTAACTTCTTCCCTTTGGGTTACTACACAACTTAAGGAATATCCCACTCTTTCTTTCCTCCTTGGGCATTATATTCTCAGTTCCACTGGGGTATGATTTCTAATTTCCCAATTTCTAATTTCCCAATTTTGAATTTTAGATTCCAAGAACACCAACTCAGATGCTGTACAGAATATTCTTAAAAAGCTGGATGAGCCCTCATCAAGTCACATGGTTAAGACAGTTCAGGGGGGTGTGGTGTACGATATGGAAAATATGGATAATTATGGTGAGTGTTTGCCCTTGCAGTGGCCTTGCAGATGAGCACAACCTTAGGCTTTTCAACAGTTGGGTATTTTAATTGTAAAGGTTTGTTTAAATTGTTTTTCAGATGCCAAAGCCATGAAAATGGAAGCATTAGCTAATGCGCAGAATGCAATGAAAGAACAAGAAGCTAGAGTAAGTTGACCAATGTAATCATGCTATAAATATTTGTCCTGAGTGTATGCTGTTAAAAGAGCTATATGAGTGTGGCAGGGTTGGTATATATCTGTAGTAGTGGTTTGAACACTGCTCGCTATTTACCCCCTTATCCTAGGTTCAACTCCTGGACATGGGTTGGATTCCCATTCAAAACTTGATTTTTTCAGGCTTTCTCTAATTATTAGCTTTGATACACTGGTTATTCATTTCAGTAACATTAGGGCACATTTGGATTTCAAATATATATATCAATAATTGAGTAAATGACTATAATTTCTAAAAATTAATGGAATACTAAGTACTATTATATTATTTTATAGTCCAATCTCAAGAGTCAAAATCAATTATTTCTAACATTTTTTGTTTTGTGCTGCAGACACAATCATTTGATTCAAGCATTCCACAAGACTATGCAAGTAACAAGAAAGTCCATACACTTTCTCAAGAATCTTGTAAGTATTTACTGGCATTCTAGTGGCATTTGACATGTTCTTGGACCCTACAAGGCTTGAAACAATTAATATTGAGACTACACTGTAGCAACCTGTAGATATCTTTATCATGAGGAGTGTACAGTTATGAAAAGGCAGAAAAATGTTCTTAAGTAATATATAGCCTACATTACAATATACATAGAGCAGTTTTTCTGTGACAGCCTGGGAAAATGGCACAGTTATGGCACAGTGGTGGCAGGAATTTCAAATGTTTTTATAGACAACATTGATAGCACTGACAGACACATAAGGTGCAGTAAGTTTCCCATTTATACAAAAACGGCTTTATTTGTAGGTATAGGCTATGATAGGGTGAGTCTTGTTTTATAATAAGTAAAACATGCAAAATGTTCAAGACATGTCTTTTTTTTTTTCATACAGTTGATGAAAACTTCAGTCTTGCTAACCCTAACCTGACTGTTGATCATCCTCAACCTGATCTTTTCCAAGGAAAACTGAAAACCTACCAGTTAAAGGTACATTGCACAAACACTGCTGGTGAATCTTTATACAGTCACCAGCTGTTATTCCAATCTGCTTTAATTTCTTCAGTTAATCTTATCCATGCATTATTTAACTTTTTAGGGAATGAATTGGCTTATCACACTGTATGAACAGGTAAGAAACTATTGAAAATATAACAAAAAAATTAAAATTAAAATAATTTTAAAAATTGCCAGTTACACTAATGCAGCGAATACAGTCATGTATTATTGTATAATTATCATGTACAATGTTCTAGACACTGTCCACCATATTATGGAGGGAATTTGAATTACATGTACCATGACTGATAGCTCTGTAAATTGTCATAACTTACATGTACTGCAGCTCAGCATTTTTTCTTTGTAGGGTATCAATGGTATCCTTGCCGATGAGATGGGTCTTGGTAAAACTGTACAATCAATAGCATTTCTTGCTTACTTAGCTGAGGTAAAGGATTTCTTATCACTTTCCTTTGCCTATTATCCACATTGTCTTCAATCAATGATGTTATTCTGCTCTAGGTTCATCACATCTGGGGACCATTTCTAGTTGTTGCTCCAGCATCAACTTTGCACAATTGGCAACAAGAAGTGGCACGGTTTATCCCTCAGTTTAAGGTACATCATCATTTGATTGATACACTGCTAACTTTGAAAAGTTGGACTGCAGCAAAAGTTGAAAAAAGTTTTCCCCTATCAAAATATCGATACCTGCGCAACCACAACAACAACAACAACAACAACAACAACCACCACCACCATCACAAACAACAACAACAACAACGATTAACAACAACAACAACAATTAACAACAACAACCAACAACAACAACAACAACAACCAACAACAACAACAACAACAATTAACAACCACAATTAACAACAACAACCAACAACAACAATTAACAACAACAGCAGCAGCAGCAACAACAGCAATAGCAACATCACCCAGGCTGTTTTCTTGGGCACCTATTCAGTTGTAACTGTTTTTATTTGGTTTGTTGAATAGCTTCTTCCTTACTGGGGCAATCAAAGTGACAGGAAATCCCTCAGAAAGTTCTGGAGTCAGGTACTTGCATTTGGTGAATACTTGCTTGCTTGTGGGCCAGTCAATGCAAAAAGGGGATACTTGCATTTTGTTGAATGCTTACTTATACTGAACACCTGTCCAGTTATACAGTTCTAGTATAGAGGAATTTCACGGCAGACATATTTGTGGTCAAAATAATAGTGATTTTCTCCCAAGAGAAATAAAATCCTTTGTTATTCAAAAACTTTCTATTGTACTTGCCCACAAACATGGCTGCCATGAAACCCCTCTATAGAAAATCGAAAGAGGCACCCTCTCTATATTAAAAATTAATGATTGTAATTACCTACTTTACCAAAGTTTATGAATGGTCCTTAATATTATAAACATTGTACACTGTTTAATATGCATACTACTTTCTTGAAATGTCAAAATTTTTTGTATAAACTTTGATTTAACGATTTTGTTTAGAAACAAGGTCACATCAGTGATAAAGATCAAGCACCATTCCACCTACTTATTACAAGTTACCAATTAGTAAGTAGCTAATACTGATATTCATTACAGAAAAGTTAAGCAAAACGAAGATGAAGATGTCCCTGCAAAACAGTATAAGTGATCTCTGATCAAAGTTTAAATTCCCTCAAAGATCTTTCATTTTCATAGGAGAATCCAGGATTTGATCACATATCTCTTGCTATGATTTGGCAGGGACCTACATGTACTGTAGGCTTCTCAAACTTTGCAGATTCAACTGACTCATTTTATGGAAATCAAGTTCTTTAATGAACCTGAATCTTATTAAAATATGCATTGTAATCTTGCCTATTTTAGGTTGTCCAAGATGTCAGATATTTCCAGAGAATCAAATGGCAGTACATTGTACTGGATGAAGCACAGGCTATCAAAAGTAGCTCCAGGTATTAAATTTGTTAATATACTCTCACTGGAAGTCTCTTTAGAAAAGAGTCTTTCTAAAGGTAATATATAAAATATGAGCAGGCGACCAGGCTTTGTTTGTGGGCACTCACAAAGATGAGCTGCAGGCAAGGTAAAGCTAGTTTTAGCTGAGAAAATCCATGCGTGCATGCAAATCTGTTGAATATATGTTTTCTCATGAATTATTATTTAAGTGAGTTTGATATGTAGAGTTTCAATTAGTCTCCTTCACAGCTGTTTTTTGTATCGGGATCCCTGTCCCGACACTGATGTCCCTACTGTTGTAAAATATTTGCTGTATGGAGATTCACAGTTCTGTCTTATGAAAGTACATGTACATGTACCTGATAAAATCTTGAGTATATGGCCATAAAATTTATGCAAATGGCTTATATTATTGTGTTCTTTCAGTGTCCGATGGAAGATCCTGCTTGGCTATCAGTGCAGAAATAGACTCTTGCTAACAGGAACACCTATTCAGAACAGTATGGCAGAGGTATGGAAAATAAACAAGCATTAAATGTCATCTGTACATTAAAAAATGTACACGTACTATGCTCAAAATATATTTGTATTGGAGGCTGGAAGAACCTGGTACTAGTGTACTCTGTACTTGCCTTTACTCAAGTAGACAAGTGTAAGATCTAGAGCCACACTAACTAAAAAGTCTGTTTACCCAATATTGCAAAACCCTCCTACTCTCAAAATCTTAATGAAAGTTAGATACCACCTCCAGGGTAGTTATCACTTTTCAACCCACTGAAGGCTTTTAAGAGTCTTTATACTGAATTTCTATATTTTGTGTTGACACAGTTGTGGGCTTTGCTTCATTTCATCATGCCAACACTGTTTGATTCCCATGAAGAATTCAATGAATGGTTCTCAAAAGACATTGAAAGCCATGCTGAAAATAAGTCTATCATTGATCAAAGTAAGTTACTATTATGTAAAATCAGTACCATGTTGTAGACTTGATAGTGATACTGAACAATGGTTGACCAAAATGGCTCTAAATGTTATTACGAAACTGGGGCCAAAGGTCGCCAAAAGTAGAGCTCCATATGCATAGAATGTTTTACAAAGAACTTCTACCACCCAAAAGGATACGCTTACTTTGCAAAAGAGACTAATTATGTACTACCAAGAGTCAACACAAATGCTACAAGCAAGCATTTATAAATCGTGGTCTATTTTTCACACCATATTAATACAAATAAATCGCCATTATTTTATATTATTTTAATTGTATGATTATATTGTAAAGTTTCATGTTTGATGAATCTTTTTAATAAAGACCATTATTTATTATTATAAATGGAAAAACAAAGGGAATTGGCCATAAATGAGTAATCCATGTGTGTTGAAAATTTGTCACATCACATGCCTACTTGCTGTTCTAATAATAATAATAAATATATATTTCTATAGCGCCATTTCCGATAGCTCAATGGCGCTCAATTGTTCTCTGCTTGTTTGCTATACTTTGCATTGTTTGATTATGTGCATGAACATGTACTGTAAGGTATGTGTTTCATTGTTTTTGAATGTTGTCAAGTTAGTAGGTTGTTGATAGCAAGTGGTTTGTAAGGTGTGTTTATAATGTTTAAGTAGGTTGTTGGTAGGTTGGCGGTTGTAGGTACATTTACCAGGGTTTGATGTGGTTACTTCTCAGTCTGTCAGTGGTTGGTAATTATAAATCTGTTTCAAGAATAATTGATATCATCACTTTAATCTTCAGATCAGCTATCTCGCCTGCACATGATTTTGAAGCCTTTCATGTTGAGAAGAATAAAGAGAGATGTGGAAAACGAACTCTCAGAGAAGGTATCATGACCCTAAACTTCATTACAACTTAATGCTGACTTCTTCAGTTGCTGACTTCTTCAGTCTGTAATCCTGCCTGTTACTACAGAGCATTTTTGACAGGGCTGACTATAAGGTCCAACTTTCCTATTTTATGGTCTAAGTAGCTCTTGCATTTTGAATAAATATATTCAATTCACTAAAATTGTGACATTGAATTTAATAATTCTATTTATTTTGTGACAATAATTTGATGAACCTCCCTACATAAAAATTTTCCATGAATGGAGTTAATATAGACAAGTGATCCTGTTAATGTATATGTTAATTATTATAATAACAATAGTTATTAATTATTATTATCATCACTAGATTGAGATCAAGCTGGTTTGTGGTCTAACAACACGGCAAAGATGGCTTTACCAGGCAGTAAAGAACAAGATATCGATTGATGACCTAGTGTTTACCTCTGCTTCCTCTTCCTCAGCAGCTAATGCTACAACCAGTAGCTTAATGAATCTTGTCATGCAGTTTAGGAAGGTAGGGCTAGAACAAAATATTTCCATATAGAAAACCAAGAAATGAGAAGTAATAATAGTGAAACACAAAAACAAAGAATAACAAGGCTGTAGCCAGAGCAACATGTTTATTAAGGTAGAATTTCAGAGTAATGATTACAATATTGATGGTAGCTGGGTTGGCATATTGTCAGAGGCCAATAATTGGAGATTCTGAGATAACTTTGCGCAAAAAGAACAAACAAACAAACAAACAAACAAACAAACAAACAGTCTATGAGACCTATTACAATTTATTGAAATTTGACTAAAGTTTTCGAAAACTCTTTTTTGGAATCATTCACCATCTTTTTGGGTGCAATGAAAATATGAATGTGAATATGAAGGGTATAAACAAGTGAGCTAAGATGAGAAAACTACAGGCAATGATCTATATAGGTCTGAATATTAGTGGAGCAAAACCTTATTGAAATATTTGGAAAAGGTTAAAAAAAAAAGTGTCCTAACAAGCCAGTAGACAATGATATTTAGTAAAATACTGTTTGATTGTTATTGTAGGTTTGTAATCATCCAGAGCTGTTTGAAAGAAGAGATGTCCACTCACCCAGCTCAACTGTGCAGTTATCCAGTTACTTAATCCCTAAACTAGTGTACAGAGAGGGATATGTAGATAAAATGTTCCCTGGTTGTACAAAGTAAGTTGTAATTCATTGTACCCTTTCTTTGCATTGTATGTAAATAACGATGTCCACATTGATCATTGGTAGCTTTAAGGCTGGTATAGACAAAGGGTTTTGCTCCAGTAGCATGCTCAGGGTCATTTTACACAACCCTGAATATTCAACCATTTTATTATCATGGAGTATTTTGCAAGGTCAAAAAACTCTGCTCCTAAGGGTTGACTAGATGAATATCATTTCATGAAATCTTTGGTACACATGAAGGAGCCTTGCTCCAGAAGCATGCCCTTGAAACATTCCCTAGGAGCAATATACCCTCCATGTGTACTGGTCTTTAAGGTGGCCAGTACCTATTGATTTGTTTGTCAGACATAAATTTTAATCGCGTCTTTTTACATCAAAAACTTGTCCGATTTCTGAGAAATTTGCAGCCATTTGTCTACAAGCCTTGAAATTTGTACCGATGGTGATTTTTCTGCGAATTAAATCAAATAATTCGAGATATCAGACGATTTTTAAAAGTAGCTTTATGAGAAAAATTGGTCATAAATCCAAAATTCTAAGGTGAATTTTTTTCCTATTTCATTAATCCAGTATAAAGGCATACAACATGTATCGCGCCAATTTGATCCTCAGAAGTTGCGATACAAAATTTGCGCTGCCTGTCACGACGCAAAATTATGTAGTCAAAACTACCGCCAAAATCTCAACAAAATTTCAAAAACAGCGAGGACCGTATCTGCTATAAGAAAGACAAATGCCTATTGTAACTTGTGAACAAAATATAGAGACATGAGAAGCTAAACGCCAATGTTATGCGCCGAAACGTCGCCAAAAAAGACAGCATTTCAGAACTCCCGAAGACCACAATAACAAACAAAAGCCAATGTTATCCTCAAGCAAACTTGGAGAGTATTTTTTGTGACCACGAGGTGAACGTTGCGAATTTGTATTCCTTCGACTTCTAGAAATTCTGTCGAATTGTTTCGTGAAATTTTCTAGGTGTGGGATAAGATGTTAACATACCTGTTGCCAAGTGTCGTTGTCTTTGCTGCACTAGGTATATAATTCAGTAAGCTTCAAAAGTAAGCAACTACATCGAGTCGACGTTCGAGCTGCCAAGGTAAAACCCTCGTGGTTTGTTAATTTATTCAAAACAACACCTTACTATCTGTTGCAAAATTCCACACGGGATTTAGACTCAGTAGCAATTGCATTCAGAGAACTACTGTCTTTATTCCCAAAAGTCTAGATCCCATGCGGAATTTTGCAACTAGAGATTTTGGCGGTAGTTTTGACTACATAATTTTGCGTCGTAACAGGCAGCGCAAATTTGTATCGCAACTTCTAAGGATTAAATTGGTGCGATACATGTTGTATGTAGTCCTCTATGCCTTTACACTTGATTAATGAAATAGGAAAAAAAATTCACCTTAGAATTTTGGATTTATGACCAATTTTTCTCATAAAGCCATTTTTAAAAATCGTCTGATATCTCGAATTATTTGATCTAATTCGCAGAAAAATCACCATCGGTACAAATTTCAAGGCTTGTAGACAAATGGCTGCAAGTTTCTCAGAAATCGAACAAGGTTTTGATGTAAAAGGACGCGATGGAAATTCATGCCCAACAAACAAATCAATAGGTACGGGCCACCTTAAGCTGGCTAGTTTGCAGGCTTCAAAGAGAAAGCTTCTCAGTCCACTTGACTGCAAGCTGTTTCTTTGATACCCCTCTAATTCTGAGTGATTCTCGAAAATCAGGATCTTCTTAGCATCTCAACATGAAACTTGTGTTTTGTTTAACACTCAGATATGACTCTAGTTTCGGCTGTGTTTGTTATATTTCAGGATTTTATACAATACAATCAATTTGTGGAGTCAAGACCACATAATCCAAGTCTTTACACAGTCATGAGCAACATGGTATGTGCACTTAGTCTACTAGTTTGCTCATCCACTGCCCAGTCAATTTTAGGGAATTATCTTAGTTATGGCAGAAAAGTAGGCCAGTATATCATGTAAAGTGGTCAAAGTTGAGTTTTTTACATCGTCTAATTAATAATTGATATAATTATTCTCTAGAGGAATGTTTCTATCTGGACTGGCTTTTGTCTGGCTGATAGCTCATTTCTTAAATGTTTCAGCTCCAGAAAGCAACTGCTTTTCCTTCTTGCGATTTATCAATGTGTCACCTGAGGAAGCTGCTGTGTCCATGCAGAAAGGACTCACATACAGGTCAGAAATAACCTTGTTTTTACAGAGGATTTTTAGAAGTTTATCATAAACTGGTTCAATTTATTTTCTGCAGACTACTTCTACTTTTGATATTGCTGAGAGAAGTCAGGCATTTATACCACAGACGTTTTTGGTCACAAGAAAAATTCTCATCCAAGTATGTCAGTTAGCGTGCAGTTTTTAATCGATTTTGAATATGTATTTATTTTCCACTTATTTCAACACAGATATCTTGGAAGACAGTCCTTGCTGCTTATGGCCAAGCCTAAACACCTCGTTTCCCAACATTCAGACAAGTTCTGTATTATCGTCACTTGTATTTACTGGCTACACCAAACCAGTCCTTGCCCACCTCACACATCACATACAACCAATACTAGATGAGAAGGATCAATCACCAAGGAAGGCTGGCCCTTCAAGACTACACCCAACATCACCTCTTAAACATTCGACGTCTGGTCCCTTCTCCCCCACAGGACATCATTCATCAGGGTCTAGTCATCATCATCATCACCATCATAAACATCATCATCATCACCACCATCATCACCGTCGGAAATCAAAATCTGGGTTTTCTCCAACAGAGGACCATAGAAGTTCTGTATATATTTATCCTTACTGAAGGGTAAGTAATGTATTTGTTAGAGCAGAATTTGTGAGTGTGATACGGACCGCCCCTTGTCGTGGCCCTGTCAATGCCGTGATGTCTATAAAAACATTTGAAATTCCTGCAGTAACCGTGCCGTGACCGTGTAATGTTGTTGTTACAGTCATACGAAATCTACTCTAGAGCATTATTTGCTATTCTTGCCTATATAGACACGGTCCAAGTGGTGCAGATATTGGTTCACCCATGAAATACCCACAACGCAGAGAATTACAACCTACT
The DNA here is from genome assembly GCA_029948255.1 of Telmatactis stephensoni. Classification (NCBI taxonomy): domain Eukaryota; kingdom Metazoa; phylum Cnidaria; class Anthozoa; order Actiniaria; family Isophelliidae; genus Telmatactis; species Telmatactis stephensoni. The sequence goes on from JALIZF010001624.1 coordinate 238,514, forward strand.
GATGTGCCATCTCTTTTAATGACTTATATACCCAAGGTAAGAAATAAAATCATGGAGAATATTGTACCTTATTCATACTTAATTTCGCGCGTACTTAATTTCGCAATTTTGAAAAGTATTGCGCGAGGCTTTATTTTCGCGATTTCGTGAAGTCAGAATGAAAAAAAGTCATTAATTTTGGTGAAAATAGTGGCACTGGACATTTTATTTTTCTAGCCAAACCAAATATGCTACAGGCAAAACATGGCAGTTAGTGTTAATTTTTATTGACGAACCACATGGAGAACATGTAGGCATGAACAGAATGTGGAAACTGGTTTCATTGAACGTATGGACTATGTTGTTTTAAGAACCGTTGGTTTCGTACTCAATAACGTTAATTTGTCGTTTTCGTTAAGTTTCTTATCTGGGTATCAATTTTCGTGAGTTTAAATTTCGCGAGGCTTTTATTCGCGAGGCTTTAACTTCGCGATTTTTTTCAATCGCGAAATTTAAGACGCGCGAAAATAACTACGAATAAGGTATGTTAATTTACTTTGTGATCGATTTTAAGTTATGTGTTGCGGACGTCAAGGATAGATTTAGGAGAAGGCGCATTGCAAGGGGTTCAAACCCCCTCCAAAGACTCAAACCCCCTCCAAAGACTTGTAACTTTGGGCTCCTTTTCTTCTTGATACTCTAATGTCTTGATCCACCCTTGTTATTGATAATAGTAATGATTTACACAGGCAGTAATGGTAGTTTGAGAATAATAATGATGATGCTGATGCTTGGGATAATAGCATAGATTTATGAAAGATCAAGAATCATTATTTGTAATTTTGCCCTTTCGTGTTGCTCTTGCATCTGATATACTGGTGTAGTGAGCGTCAACTAGGGCAAACATCAACTTCTCTTTACTGTGACTGAGTGAACAAAATATTGGTTTACTGAGATATCAGAACTATGAGTTACAAATCTAATCAGTGTACTGTAAAGAACTTGATAACTGTAAATAGTTTCTGCTAACATATAATAAAATGAAGGTGAATACACAAGTAATACTTTCGCAAACCCAGGAATTCCTACTTAACTTGAAAAGTACAATATAGGGACAGGGTTGTGATGGTAGTCTGTTCTCACCACTTATTAATGACACCTCCCTCTTCCTTCCTTACACAGGAAAGGACAATCTCAAACTCTTTTGGGGTGGGGCCACTGCTGGGGATTTACCCCCTTCCCCTCGACATGCAAATGAGTGATCATTGTCCAATCTAATAGTAATCACTACTACAGAATCTGACAATATAATGGCTTTCTATATTCCCAGCTTGTTGCAGGCAACGACCTTAGTTACTGTAGTGACAGAAGTGCAGCATATGAGACCCAAGACCTGGTACTTGGTGGATCACAACTCAAGCGAAACTTGTTGTTATATGGAGACCCTCAAGGATGCGACCTCAAGAAACTAAAAACTCAACTCTTTGCGCCACCCCTTGGGGGCCTAGAAGGGAGCAGGCCTCCTACAGGATGGTCGTTTGTTCAAATGCCACGTATGTGTATAAATAACAATGTAGCAAATGATATGTGCGCTTAAACACCATGAGAGTTTCAGTGAGAATGAGTGTTAGAAGCTTTTGGTGGCTTATTTAGAGTCATTTAATAAGGTTTCCAAGTGCCTTAAGTGGCTTCTCTGATGATTCTTGCAAGTTTTCTCTAAGATTTATAATCTATTATGGACTTTGCTATGCCACAATATTGATGCCTTGATGTCACCTAGGCCATGTTATAGGACAGCTCGTCATTTGTAGGCAGACGCCAGTTAAATGTGAGACAGACACCCGCCGACTTCCTAGTCTGACAAAATTTGGTGATAATTGGTGAAAAGAACAAGTACACATGTACAATTAAAAGTGTAGACCAGAACAAGGTTGTCTATCTTTCAGAGTTGTCTATCTGGTAGAGGCATCTGTATTTTAGAAGTGTCTGTCCTTAGAGTACCTGTCAAGAAAGAATTCGCTTTCATTATAGACAATAATTATAACAAAGCATTCCTTTCATTGATCTACTTTCTGTTTGTACAGGTCGCAGTGCCTTAATTACTGACAGTGGTAAACTAACTGTACTTGATGGATTACTGACCAAACTCAAGATGCAGGGTCACAGAGTGTTGATTTACTCGCAGATGACGCGAATGATAGATATCCTAGAGGTATGTCCTGGTTTTCACAAGTAACGGAATCATATGCAAAAACAACATTAGCAGACTCAGTAATAGCAATGATGATGATGATGATGGAGTCAATCATCATCATCACAGGAAAAAAATGTTAATTCCCAACTTGGAGTTATCCTGGGTCTATTTTACTTGGGTAATCTGTAATACCCAAACTTGTAAAAATAGAACAGATTCCCAGGGATTCCCTGGTTAGACCCAGTGAAGTCCCATGTTTGACCCAAGCTGGGAATTGACATTTCTGTTGATTGATGATGATAATAGCATTTATCTTTAACACGATAATTGATAAGCAGCATAGCTGATACATGTGCTCATTGTCTTCGCGCACCAAAATGCTGCGCGTTAATCGTTTGTTGAAAACTTTCAAACCTCTCTAGTCTCAGATGATAACTGAAGGGTTCAAAGCAACTTTTGTATGTCCAGGCATTTCTAATCATCAGTATATATGTTCATTTGACCCATGCATGAAAATCAACTGATATCATGATACAGTCAACTCTCGTTATAGCGGACACCCTCGGGACCATCATTTGGTGTCCGTAATAGCAAGAGTCCGTAATAGTGGGAGTTGTTTTCATACATTTCTTTGTATTTTCGACTGGACGGGGATTTAGCTTCTGTCTGTAATAGCGAGATGTCCGTAATATCGGGGTGTCCACACGGCGAGAGTTGACTGTATTCTAGACTTTGTTAGAAAAAATGGGGGGAAAATCATCGTAAACGTTTCTTAAGCTGTTTATAGGGTCACTTCTTCAATTATATCAATTAAAATGGACTCCTACTTGGTTAATAAAATGTGTTATTGTTCTAGGAATTCATGACCTACAGAAAGCACAAGTACATGAGACTTGATGGATCGTCCAAGATTTCAGACCGACGTGACATGGTAGCTGACTTCCAGAACAAGTAAGAACAAAGACATGTGAAAATCAAGAATTCACTTGGACACCATACCTAGACTTTTTAAGCAATACTTCAACAAAGAAATTGAAAATTATTCCAAAGAAGTTTGGGCTTGCTTGTCAGAAGAGATAGGCGAAATTACCACATTCCTTCAGTTGTGTGACCTATTTCACTTATTTTCACGTCCCCCTCTTGACATCGACGACATGAATGGTCATTTTGAACATAATTCGTCCGCATAAGTCCTCTTTCAACGTCACGTTGCGTTGCATTACAAAATATTCCTAATGGGACTTCAATTTCTGACTCCTACGTTGTGTTCATTTTAGTTCAGACATCTTTGTGTTCTTGTTGAGTACTCGTGCTGGTGGCCTGGGTATTAACCTAACAGCTGCTGATACGGTGAGTGACAAAACTTTACCCTACCCTCCCTAAACGCTGCTCATCAGAGGGTCTTTCTGTTTATGCCTTATCAGAAACTTAACCCCGCCGCACACGTTGAAAAACTGCATGAGGAAACTACCACGCGAGGCACTTAGCTCAGGCGATTTCTCTCCGCAGACGTTGCATCTTTGGCTACGCGAGGTCAAAAATAGAGCAGGCAAAAGAGCACACGGTGAGAAAAGTGCCTCGCGTGGCAGTTTCCTCACATTTTCTCAACATGTGCGGCGGGCTTTGGCAAGCCATTACTCTTTAGTGAGTTTGCTTGTACAGTGGAGAATAGGGATAGGGAGTAAGGGAAGGTGTTCCCTGCCCTTTCTCACCTCTACCTGTGCCCTCCCTTAAGGTCTACTTGTGCACAGGCTATACTAAGCGGAATTCTACCTGTGATAAACTCCTCTCAGATAGAGACTGAGATTATTAATGATGATAAAGATTGATTGATTGTTCTTGTAGGTAATCTTTTATGATAGTGACTGGAATCCAACCGTTGATCAACAGGTAAACAATCCAGTAGTGTTTGTTCGTTTGTTGTTTCCGTGTAGAACGTAGCTTTTTAGCGAGCAAGGGGGAAACAATTTCAGCGATGATATTTGACTAAGATTAGAGTAAATTGTGGTCGATAAAAAGTTGTTTCTTTTGATTGCCCTTTCGTGTTACTCTTACATCTGATATACTGGTGTAGTGAACGTCAACTAGGGCAAACATCAACTTCTCTTTACTGTGACTGAGTGAACAAAATACTGGTTTACTGAGGTATCAGAACTGTGAGATACAGATAAACAATCAAACAAAGCAAAAACCCTTAGATGTTGACAACTAGCGTACTATTTATAACGGCCTCGATATCTGGAGCGCTGTTATTGTAACACATTTTTGGACGGTACACTCCCAAAGAAAAAGATTTCCCGTGAGCTAATATTCAAATAGAATTCGGTTTCCATTACGGTAAATTCGAGTTGTATACAATTAATTTCGTATGACTGTTAAACCTGTGGCAGACCAATGGTAAACATAGTATCTATATACGGTACGGGCATACGATACGGTTACGGCTAGGGTACTAAGAATACAGCCAATCAGGAGACTATGATGGGCTTCTAAGCCAATCAGAATCCAGGTTTCTTATCCAATCAGATTTCACTGTTACGGTACAGAGAAAATCAGTGTCTCTCTTGTTTTCCACATTTCTTGGGCTTCCTGTGCTCATTTGGCCACAAAAAGGGGGTGCCATTGGGGTGGCTATACTACTCTAAAACACTTTGTTTTTGCTGTAGGCTATGGACCGCGCTCATCGTCTTGGACAGACCAGACAAGTTACTGTCTATAGGCTGGTTACCAAGAATACTATTGAAGAGAGGATTTTACAGAGGGCAAAGGAAAAGAGTGAGGTAAAGGCGTTGAAATAGCAACCACTTTGTTTGCAACCATTGAAGTGCAATCGTTCTTATGGTTTTTCTCTTTAGATGACATATTTATATGTTCGCTCCCATTACAAAACTTGACATCACTAACGACTTTAGTGTCATTTTAACAGCTTCCATCACTACTTCTCCCACCTCCACAGCTAGCAACCTTTGTCATCGTTGCCCTCATCATCATCACCATCATCATCAATTTTAACTTTAGAATCATTCTGCTTCCATCAACGCTACAACGACGACCCTTGTCTCCATCACTTCCATTCACTTTATTGCCTGTATTATTTCTAGTGGTATTGCATATCTCGTTCTCGTCATCGTCATCACCACCATCATCATCATCATCACCATCATATTGTCTATATCATACTGCCTCATAAAGTACAAGCGTTTTTTTTTTTGTATCATTTTTTCACAGATTCAAAAGATGGTTATATCTGGAGGTCATTTCAAACCAGACGCTCTTAAACCCAAAGAAGTGGTATCTCTTTTACTGGACGATGAAGAACTGGAGAGTAAATGTAAATATCGTGACATTCGGCAGTTGTATTTTACGTGGTGCCACGCGCGCTTTGAATCTGATTATCCATGTGGACATATCTGTTTTCCATAGCGTTTGAACGAAAGATCAGTCTTTAATTAAACGGCCAAGGTTGTTATTGCCCTTTCGTGTTACTCTTGCATCTGATACACTGGTGTAGTGAGCGTCAACTAGGGCAAACATCAACTTCTCTTTACTGTGACTGAGTGAACAAAATACTGGTTTACTGAGATAACAGAACTATGAGGTACAGTTTGGCGTATGATAACGGCATAAAGAAAATAATAAATACATCAATAAAATGCTGAATTACGTTATTCTTTTGGCAGTTCTTCAAAGACAAGCAGAAAAGAAAGCAGATGAACAACGAAAGAGAAGAGAAAGAAAAAGAAAGAAAGGGTTAACTGCAGAGGTATGTGTGCCAATGACTCTCATCACCACCGTCATCATCATCATCATCATCATCATCATCATCATCGTTATCGTGATTAAGCATCATTCGGGAAATACTCCCATTTCGAGTTTCCTTCGCTTTGAAACGGCAACGAGAGAAAACAGGTCTTGAAATCCTCTCTCTAGTCTTCCGTTTCAAGTACGTGTACTTCTCTCGATTTATTGTCATCTTGTATAGTTATTTTTGACATCGTCGAGGTTTGTATGCCGAATATTCTGAAACAGAACAAAAATCTTCAAAGAACTTTTAAGCTGGAGTAGGGTTTTTTGAAAATAAACACGACACTTTTGAGTTTTCGTGCAAACATGTTTCTGCCATCTTCAGTGTAAGTGAACAAAATTACAATGAAGTAGGGTGTATTCATACTCAAACATTTTTGCTTGAACATTTCTCTTCAATAGACGGACAGTCCACTAGCACAGGAAAACCAGGGCACGCCTCCACCGAAAGCCAAGAAGGGCCGTAAAAGTAAAAGTTCGTTATTTCCGCCTGCCCCCGAGGCAGCAGTAGCTCTGTCAGAAGTGAGCAGTGTTAATGGTTTAACCGCAACTGATATGGATGACATTAGTGTTATGAGTCTAGATGAAGGTATGTGCTACCATAATCCTACCACAACCAATACAATAATCTCCCCAGAGTCGTTCTGTCTTACCACACATGCATAGTAGAGTAGATTTCGTATGACCGTGAAAACGGCACCGCACGGTCACGGCACGGTTACGGCAGGAATTTCGAATGTTTTTATAAACGGCTCTGGGACGAGATTGCAAAAAAAAACACACTTTGTATGGAACTGGTAGGTTAAACGTTCTTTCACTGCTAAGCTTGATAGTTTATTCATGTTTCATTTTCCCCGTCATCTCTACAGTATCTTTAGCATCTGGTGACGGCTCGATACAATCCATGGAGGCGAATCAAAGCAACGTTGCAACACCCTCAAGCTTTCGACCAGAAAATGACGATTCCATCACCTTAGATGAGCCAACTTCTGAGACCGCCAGTCCTACTACTGAACCAACATCAAAACGTGGTAAAGGAAGAGGACGAGGGCGTGGTCGAACACGTGGTTCAAGCATGAGAGGGAGAGGTACAGGGCCTCTACGAGTTGGCCGTGGACGGGGTCGAGGACGTGGAAGTTCAGGAGCCCTTGCAGCGTCTGCTGCAGCCTCGGCAGCAGCGGCGGCCGCATCAGCTGCAGCTTATGCTGCTTATGGATTCACTTTCCAGGGTACCCCAACAATGACCCCAACCCCACCCCCCTCAAGGTCAAGTCCTGTGGCATTTGGAGGTGGATCAACGCTGCTGTCTGGTAATGCTATTAGTCAACCAATACCTCGCTATGACACGGAAACTGGCAATAATTCTAGCAGTGAACCTTCTTGACACTAAATTATTTCTAATGAATGACCTCTTACTGTTAGCTAAATAAATTATCTCAAATATTGCGAGTTAACGAAAGTCTGAGTTCTCTACTAGGGCGTGACCGTGTATTTCAACAGAGAACTTAGACTTTGATACGTTAGCATATCGCTGTTACATTAACCTTTCCAAAATTTCCAATTAGTGCAAATACATTACAGCCAAAATCGTTGCATCGCGACCTGCAAATTACAAATTTTGTTTTGATTTTGGGTTTTTCTGAGCCGTCAATCAGTTTGGGGGCGGAGCTTCTTTCAAATCGACCAATCACTGAACGAGTTCGTGAAAGCTCCGCCCCCAAGAATGATGGACGGATCAGTAACGACCAAAATCTTGCCGACGTTGGAGGTCGCGATGCAACGATTTTCGCTGTAACAGCCTACATTACATCCGGAATAACTCTGGATATGACGCAGTCTACTACACTTACACGCGGTCTAAACAATAGAAATATGTCTCTAAGAAAAACAATTCATCTGTGTTTTTTCACAAGTTTTAAAGCCTTAAAGTTTCTGGCACGATGTCAGCGATCTCTGTGGTGTTCCCCACCATTCTAGCCTAGTACAGTCATAACAGTAGCTAATTGAAAATGATAGTAATACCAAGAAATGTTTCCTGGAAAGCAGATGTTTCTCGGGGAAATGAGGGTAGAGGTGCACCTTCTACTTCTTCGTACTCCCACAGCTCAACGTCTCTATTTTCGTTCAACTCTTATTTATTGCAATTATTTTCGCAAAGGAATTCCACATCGTCAATAAATACCCTAATATAATGCCCACAAGAACGGCTGGTTTCAAGGCTATTATATAAGAGGTGTTGAGCAATTTTAGAAGTTACTTGAATTTTGTGTAGATACAAAAAAATAGAGAAAATTTCTATGAATAGATGAGGTTCGATTCCTATTAGCGATAAGCAAAAACAACACTATAAGCGCTACTGATAAGCAGTACATTGCCGACTCCGCTTATATTTCTTGTGTTTATGCTTTTGTCACTAGTGAAAACCAAGAATAAGCACCAATCGTAGACTCACTTGTGACGAGTGAAAGAAATGCGACGTTTTGCGTGTAGTGTTACTGGCGCTTGTCGTTAGTGAGGAACGGGACTTCATTGGAATATTTGATAACTTTCAAATTTGAAAGCTGGTTATAGCTTTCTTATAATATAAATTTCTTGAGACTAAGACTACGTCCGCACTTTTCCGAGTAACTCTGAAAACGCATCTTTTGTGTTACGGTTAAATTCTCCGTCCACACTAAAACGACGTTTCTTTCTTTTGTCTAAGGTGCAAAAATGGAGAAAAAACGGATGCTTTTCAAATTTATCTTAATTAGTGTGGACGATGGCCAATCATTAACTAAGTTTTGTCATATGTAGTGTTCCACTATTGACATAAGTACAAACACCTTTCCCACACTCGGTTTTTCGTATGACTTTGAAGAAGTCGTGTTGTACCGTGTCTACGCATTTTGATTGGTCAACTTTGATGTTTTATCCAATCAAAATGCTGGGACACGGTATAGACTCCTCAAAGTAATGAAAAAGATGCTCTATTTCCTATTCTAATGTTGGGATTCCTGTGGAAACAGGCATCCTTTAGAGAGAGGCCATTCTTGTCCCCAGAGCCTCGCGTCCAGGGTAAGACAATGCTGCATTCCGCTTGACGGCAATAGCTCAGGCTCTGGGGATGAAAATGGTGGGAGGCTAGAGTCAGAGGCTTGTATCTCTCCATTTGTATATTTATATGAATACGTATGTGGTGTTTATGCCTATGTCTAAGGTGTACTGATCGAAATCCAAGATGAAAACCCCATCGCTTTTTACTACACAATCCATAATTTATGTAATAAGTATTCCATAGTAATATTAATAAATAAGGGTTTTTACCATTGTATGTTTGAAAACGTCCTTATATTGTTGACCAAATCTCTCGAACAATAAAATTTGATTGCTAAACGGCAAACGATCCCGTTCGCGCGCACGTCAAAATACAAATTCTATTGTTCGAGACCCTTGTGCGCGCGATGGCAAAATTACTAGAAATTAATAGCCTTAGTCGCCACGAACATCGCACAGACATCAATACCGAGCTACAATCACGGACAAAAATCCTTGAGACAGTTATGAAATCCATACATTTCAGCTGTTACTTGATTAGGTCGCCTCTTCCTTACAAGTTATTTGTTGAACCCCCCTCCCCCCCGGGTCAATGTTGTACCAGACGATAGCCCATTCTATGGACGACATTGTGCACCTACCTCAACATTGGGTGAGAGGGGGAGAGGGGAGAACAATTAACTGAACGTGATGGGTTTACTCAAAAATAAACATGTTTTTGGTTTTGTCTTAACCTTTTTGTCCGGCATTGTAGCTTCGCTCTCAGTATTATGGTCTCTTCTTGTCAGTTAATTAGTACTGTTTTATACCTCGAGGCGTTTTATGGTTTCAGGTCAACCTATAGTAACACACATTGATTCATTTTGACGGAACCCTTTCGCTGTAATTCCATCTATGAATCCCGGACACTTTTACGTCTCGATTGCCAAAAAGCGACACTATGCAATAATCGTCTTGAAATTGCGCATTTTTAACTCGTGTATACGCGTAGCGTAGAAACGAGTTATTGTGAGGACTCTGGATATGCAAATGTGTCACTCGCTCACTCACTCACTCACTCACTCACTCAGTGAGGTGTTAGCAGATCGATATCTAAACGGCGACCGATGTAGCACGAAGTAAACACGAAGCATTTACCTTAAGTTTTCGGATCGTTAATAATATACGTCGATCGCAGAAGAATTATTTGATAGAATAGCACTGAAATATACAGTCATTCTCAAAAAGGTTGTCCAGATGAAAAGATGTTTAGGCGTTAATAAACCATTTACATATATATCATATTTTCGATTTGCTAGCAAGAATTTTAACTTTAGCTGCAAAACTGCAATCCATTATACACAATATATAGTGTACTTTGGTAATTTGAAATGAAATTCTTACGAGAAAATTGAAAATCTGATATATGCAAATGAGTTTATTAACAATTAATCTAAACGTCTTTTCATCTGGACCACCTTGTTTGAGAATGACTGTATATGCATAGGGAAAGTTTTTTTGAAAACATAATAACTTTTCCCAGGGGCGGATCCAGGATTTTACAAAGGGGGGGTGGCTAGCTCTAAAAATATTAAAGTGATAGGCTACGGACAATTCGACTTTTTAGGTCCATGTAAAATTATCGTTGATATCTCGGGCATCTCTATTATATTTTGGACTTTTCAACACCCCTTACCTGAATTCCTGTAAGATACAAAGAGGATACAATGTACATGCACGCTTTATTTAAACTTGAAGCGAACTTTTACGAACTGGCAGTTACTTGTCACGTTATATCATCTAAGACTCAGATAAAAAGTAATAAATAATTAATTAATGATAAATTGAAAGGAATCCATGCTTAATTCAGAATCTGTTTCCAGTATTTTCCAAATGACTCTTGACCATTGTATGCATGAAATCCACGAAAGTGCCGACAAACACTTCCTAAACCCCTCAGACAATCTTGAACAGTAAGGTATTGAAATATCTTCTCTAACAATTCAGGGGGAAGATCTTTCAGACATGCACCTATATAGAAATCACTTGATTATAGTAAAGTACTAAATATTGAGTGCTGTCATACGAAGCAAAAAGACTAAACCATCGACTCGAATGTGGCTACTCCTGATTGGGGGTATTGCCGTAGCCTTGTATATCTTGACTTTATAATTGTTATTATTGGTCTAAGGTCTTGCTTTCGGGAGACAATTATTTTCAGTTTGTTGATTAATACTCTTACTTGATAGAGAAGAAGTTTTAGCTGGAGGCTCTAGCTCTGCAGTGTCACTATTGTCACTGGCAGTACGGCGTTCGCTAAATTTGTAGCAAAATACTAGTATTTTATTCTTTTAAGAAGATTATCTTTCTCTAATATTTCAGTTGAAAACTTTCAGAATAAAATCTTGCCACGCGGACCGATTATTTTGGGTATTGCACCCCTATCGGGCCAAATATATATTATATGAAACCTGAGTCCTGCTTGTTAGTGATGGTACTGTACGTTTTATACCTCGAGGCGTTTTTGTTTCAGTTCGAGCTAGTAACAGTTATATCGGACAAAACTGTTTCGCTGCAATTCCATCTATGAAACCCTTGAGCCTTTTTTACTAGTAGTTTTGTGGATAGGAAATAAGCTATATAGCCTCATATGGGTTGTGATATGAAACCTATGAAACCTAACTGTCTTTGCGTGCAATGATCTTTAGAAGACAGACATGTCCTTCATTGCCGGACCATAGAAACCATCACTCATGCAATTTATACTTTCGTAATTAAACTGGACGAATAATCCCAATTCAAGTTCTCCTTTACCCAGTTAATGTTTTGGCCATGATTGTGTGTAATGCATTTTCTCGATCTAGAATTATTTTATGATTAGAAACAGCTCGTGGAAAGATAGGGAATGCGCCCGAAAGAACAAAGCAAATAGTTTAGAGTTCCGCACGAGTTTATGCTCAAAATTTAGAATAGCTTACGTCTGGTAGAGCGTACAAACCCTTTTCCGTACATCTCTGCTTAATTTGCGCAAAAGACTTGTTCGGCTGACATGCTTGTTTGTTAGCACTGCTATCCCTCGAGGAATTTTTTTCGTTTCAGGTCAAACTAGTTATACATATATTTTGGCAAAACTGTTTCGCTGAAATTCCATCTATGAGACCCGTGAGCCCTTTTACTGGTAGTTTTATGGATAAGAAATGTAAACTGCATAGCCTCATATATACTGAGCTGTGATGTGAAACCTGCTCCCTATGCTTCTAGTGTTAATACTGTTCTATAGCTAGTAACATGCAATTTATATCATTGACATACTGCTCCCTCTTTCTCCTTTTATCTCCTCAGAGGAAATTCTAATAAACAACATGAACATCAAATCGCAACACTACGTTTCCACATGTTTCCAGTCATGGCGGACGGAACTAGTAGCCCATTTCACCTCAATCTTGCTCCACCTCACCTTTTTGGAACAGAAACTACTCCAGATCTATATCTAAATCAACATAGAACATTGGGTTATATTTCCTCGAAGAAAAGGTTTTTATGGAATAGATCTGCCAACACCAAAGTGAAGTTAGCCTGAGATTCGCAGCCTTAGTTAGATTCATATTGCCTGAGATTAAAAGTATATGGTCCATATCTCACGCTGGCGCGAAATGTGGACGCTAGCAAAAGTCCATAGTTTGAGTTAAACGCAATCTGTGGACTCGCAAATTAATCCACAGTTTGCGTCGACGCGAATTATGGACTTCAAAGTATATAGTCTGTATTTCACAGATATATTGTTTGCACTCTAACTAACTAACTAACTAACTAACTAACTAACTAACTAACTAACTAACTAACTAACTAACTAACTAACTAACTAACTAACTTACTAGAGTGCATGCACTTAATCCGTGAAACAAACACTACTAATTAGTAGTAAATAGTGTTGATTAGACAATAGGAAACAAAGGAATTACCATAATTTAGCACTATTTTGTACTATTTATGTTTCACGGATTAAGTGCGTGCACTCTACTTACTAACTAACAAGCAAATACACAAACAAACAAGGAAACAAACAAACAAACAAACAGAATTACGAAAACAAACAAAAAGCCAGCAAACAAACACATCCAGAAAAAATCCCTGACGCGTTCAGGTCATTAGTAAGACTGAATTGGCAAACTATAGTTACTTACTATGAAGAGGAAAAACTGATATATATCAACAGGGGCGGATCCAGGGCTCAGACTGAGGGGTTCACTTCACATTTTATATTGTACAAAACAATAAATACAGGATATTAGTCGGATTAGCAAAAAATACGCGCGGCTGTGTATTGTTCTTGATATTTTTCTTCCTCCATGTGAAAATGTTCTATTTTTAGGATGAGAAAGGGGGTTCCCGGGCACCCAAGGAGCCTCTCTGAATCCGCCCCTGATCAATATATAAAACTGACAGTCATCTGAAAAAATGAAATGTTTGAAATGCTTGCGATATCAACGCTAGCATTCGATAAAATCGATTAGCGATCATCTACAAATACGTCAGGAAGCACCCTTCCTGTCTACGTACAGTATTCTTACGTCAGACTATTTAAGATCAAACATAATCATTAATTTTGATAAAAACAACAATAGTCTTCCCAGAACCAGCCTCAGAAAGCATAAACGTGTTTTTTTGTCCTTTTATGGACATTCACTCAGTGGGATAGTTTCTCGGAATTGTCAATTTGTATCCACCAATGAGATTCAGGTTCTAAACATAAAATTTCAGCTTTATTATTCAGCGCTGCTACCAAACGAAAGTATTTCTTTTGAACAACTGAAATCAGTCTGCTTAGACGTCTGGCTATTGGACAGGTGACATTCAACATTTCGAAAGACTAAAAGGTACTTCATTGCGTTTTAGTTTATGAATCTCGACAGGAATTATCGTGCAGTACCTGATTAACTACATGAAAACACAGTCAGACTAGTGCTGATTAAGAGTTGAATATTGCGATCATATCTGACGTTTCGTTTGAATTTCTCTTTAGAAGTTTAAAGAACTTAATAGTCCGTTCTGTTAGCGAAAAAATCGTGACAAATAGCGTACAAGCACCAAATTTCGCACAGATAATCCTTGTGGTATATGAAACAATTTAAGAAGGGGTGCCACGCCTACGAGTATCAGAATGAGTTTTTTGAGCACGGCAATTTCTCGTCATTCTTGCGTTATATTATGCAAATTCGAAAATTTAAAGGCCAAAAATTTAAGCATATTTTTGCTTTTATTGTGGATATGTCTCCATGGATAATGAGATAAATATCTGTTAAGCGAAGAGAGCATATACAAATGCATTAAACGCCCTCAGGTTTCGGCTTTCAAAGTAAACTAATTGTCACGAAGGTTAATTTAAGAATGTCACATCGACCTAGTGAAAACGATGCTTTGCCATAATGCTTCCTGTGGCTCCACAAAGTCATTCTGAGCTTTAATTTTTATCAAAATCGTTCAAGTAGTTTTCACGAAAACCGAAGGAGCGCGGTACATTTGGGGATAAAGAGACGAACAAAATTCGTTCTCGATTTTGTCAGAGAGTGCTCAACGTAGCAAAATTTAAGCCCAATAAGATGATTTTTACGAATTTAGAATATCATTTTAGTTAGTCTTTTTAAACAATATTAAGCATCTTGGTTGGATTCGAGAGGGAAACAATATTTTACAGTTCACTCCGCCTCATCTCAAATGTACGCTTCAGTACTGCGCTGTTTCACTTTTCGCGGTGAAAATTGCTTGAAAGATTTTGTTGAAAAGCTCAGAATGAAACCACAGAAAGCATTACGGCGAATCATCGTTTTCACTGGTTTAATGTACCATTCTTAAATCAACCATTAAAGTTGGCTAATGAAGTGATAAAGAAGCTTAGCGTGATATTTTCATGCCGAAATCATGCAAATGTTTTGAGTCACGGCCCTCCGTGACAAGTAGTTCACTTTGAAAGCTGGCAACCTGAGGGCATTTAAGGCATTTTTATATGCTTATTTTGTGTAATAGATATTTATCTCATTATCCACTAAGAAATATCCACAAAAAAGGAAAGAATATGCTTAATCTTCATCGTTCAAAGTTTTCTAATTTGCATAAAAACACAAGAATAACGCAACAAACCAAGTTATCGTATTCATAAAACGCTTTCTGATACTTTAATTTTATATGGCACCCCTTTTGAAATTCTTTCATATACCTAAAGAAACATCTAGACCACGTTTGGTGCTTGTACGCGATTTGTCGTCACGATCACGCCCCTTTTTGCCCTTAACAGAACGGACTATAATTCCTAGAAGTTAAATTTTGACTGCATGTTCAGACGAAACAGGTTACATGATTATCAGAGTTACTAAACTGAAAAACATCTTCCCTTTTCTTTGCATTTTAGGAATTGGAGACCTTAAAATCAGCTGCATGATCTGACGTGTCATCGATCGGTCATCAATAAATCTAGCGGAAGCAAATACAACACGCATCAATTAATAAATTGAGGTAACTACATAGACATTTTGCGTTTATGGTTCAGAGTCTCTGAATTGCATTTTACTTTACTTATTAATTTATCAAAGCACAATATTCAATATTATTCATGCATTGTGATGCCTAGACCAAGTAGACCAGTCGTCTAAACATTCCATGATATGGTTCATCAGCTGGTATTCAAGGAGTGCCACGTGAACAAATTACATGTACGGATAGTTTTATTAGAGTAACGATCTTACGAACGAACCAAGGCCGGCCCACTAGAGCTCTTTGTATTGACAAAAAAGTCTTGAATAGTTGACTGATTGCTGATGTGCAGTATGCTAGATGTGTCAAAACATCTCAGGCAGCTCAAAGTGAAACATTTGTTTTCCCAAAACTCAAGGAAGTATTCGGTAGTAGGGAAATTTCTGGGAACAGCCTGTTTAGTCGAGTGACCGGCCAACAATATGTGTGGATCTTACAAAATGAGTACTTCATTGCCTTTTCTTTTTAACCATGGAAATTCGAGCGTATATATCCAATTAAAAGAAAACGTAATTGACGATATTCTGATGATTTTCAAAACTATAGATAATCTTTTGTTTGAGTAATGTAGAGGTCTGTCTCGCTGAAGTTATGAAAATATTGTCACACGATGGATTAGCTCCATTGAATCCAGAAGTTCTTGGATGTTAGCCCCCCGGGGGGGGGGGGGGGGGGGGGGGGGGAGGACTCAATTTAATTTAGTAATAAGTTTGGTGAACTGGACACGCGTACATACATCCATACATATTTATTAATCCTTGTAGTATTATGTCCTAGCTACGTACGTCCTAGCTGTGCGACTTGTGCTTTATAATTATTGTTGCAAACTAACATATAAACCCCTCTTTTCATAGCACAATAAACATGTCAAGCTCCATTCGTATAATACCGCCAGCTACTGCAAAACACTTCAAAAATAAAGACCAAAATATACGAAAAAATTCACGTTGGTGAGATCAATCCACTTCGGCCTTTTAACAATGGAAAGGTACTGATGTTGCTGGGAGCCACGGGAGCTGGTAAAAGCACTTTGATCAATGGCTTTGTAAACTATATAAGAGGTGTATCTTATAAAGATAGCTACCGCTACAGGCTCGTTGGAGATGAGGGCACTAGATCTCAAGCTCACAGCCAAACCAAATGGATCACAGCCTACACGTTTGAAGAAGAACAAAATTCGAGACTTCCCTACACGTTGACGATTATCGACACTCCTGGTTATGGCGACACAAAAGGAATAGAAAGAGATAAAGAAATCACCAAGCAAATCAAAGAGTTTTTCTCCATCAGAGGTGAACAAGGTATTGATCAAATTGATGGTATCGGGTTCGTGGTACAATCGTCCTTGTCAAGACTGACTGCCACCCAAAAGTACATTTTTGACTCCATCCTGAGTATGTTTGGCAAAGACATCAGCGAAAACATCTTCATGATGGTGACTTTTTGCGATGGAAAGACACCGCCAGTTTTGACTTCCATAAAAGAATCGGGTTTTAGATACCAACAAGTTTTCAAGTTTAACAACTCAGCTCTTTTCCCAGATGAACACATGGGAGATAAGGCATATGACGATAATTCTTTTAATGAAATGTTCTGGAGCATTGGGTGGAAAAAGCTTTGAAAATTTCCTTGAAGTATTTGGCAGTACTGAGAGTGTCAGCCTACAATTGACGAAAGAGGTTCTCCAAGAAAGAGAAACACTGGAGTGTCTTCTCCAAAACCTGACAAAGTACAAATTCAAGCAGGCCTGTCCAAAGTAGATCAGCTTCATCAAGAAGAAAGGATTCTTAATGAACACGAGAAGGACATGGAGACTAACAAGGACTTTACGTATGAGATAGAGGAGATCAGACAGCGCAAAGTTGATCTGGCATCGGGTAAATATGTCACCAACTGTCTCAAAGTGTAACTTTACATGTCACTATCCCTGTAAGATTGCTGAAGATGAGTTCAAATACAATTGCGCAGCAATGGTCAACAAATCTCCTGATACCTCCACTTGTGCAGGGTGTCCTGCAAAATGTTTCTGGAAACAGCATGTCAACAATCCTTACAAGTTTGAGATTTACACAGTTACAGTAAAGAAAACATCAGAAGAATTGAAAAAGCGTTATGAAGACGCAAAAAGCAAAAAGTCAGAAAAAGAGAACATTATGAGCGGCCTCTCAAGAGACTTGCAAACGATGTATGATGCTGTGTATTATAACATCTACCAAGCTAAAGTTAGCATTGAGCGTCTGGAAGAAATTGCCTTAAGACCCAACCCTCTGACAGAAGTGCAATACATCGACCTGATGATTCACGCAGAAGAAATGGAAGCAAAGAAGGGTTTTACAAGGCGAGTAAAGGCGTATAAAAAAATCCGCAAGCAAGCAGAAGTTGTGTCAAAAATCAAGGATAAGTCAACTTTTATGCAAAAATGTAAGGGAGCTGCCGTGGCCTTATTTGAAGTCTTTTTAGGAGTTAAGTAATGGTCCGCCTAAGGTTGCGCTGAACGGCAGGAAAATGCAGAAATTAACTAAAGGTGCTAATGTTGATTGTGCATGGTTTGTTGAAATGGTTCATCTCATTGGCTATAAAACGAGAAATTGCTATAATTTTGCAGGGAAGCATCAGGGGCGTGCCCAGAGGAGGGTTCCAGAACCTTTGCAACCAAACTTTTTTTACAAATGCGTTTGTAATCGCTGAATAAATAAATAAGTAATGACATTCACGGATACTGTTTTCCGTGTCTCTATGAAACAAAACCTTTTATAATAACCCTTAACTTACAATAATTACTGATTTTCTTTGTTGGCCTGAGATCAAGCACTAGAACCCCTCCCCTTACAAAACTCCTGGGCACGCCCCTGAGCATATATCTTAACTTTTTACTTACCGACCGTCCTAATTCCCTAGCTTTGGGGATCATTCTTAGATTCTTCTGAGTTTAAATACAACAGAAATTCTGTGTCGAGAACACAGAAAATTGTTAGCTTTCAAAGACAACAACTTTGATTCGGAAGGATTGGTTATTACCAGACTCGTTTCCGAGTCTATATTTTGTTTGTTGCATAGCAACGTGATAGAAATTTGCATAAGTACCCCCCGCAAACCCCTTCTGGAAGGGGTTCGCGGGGGGTAACACGATGACACACTTAGATCGGCGTGAAGTCGTAATGAGTTTCTTTTCTATTGTGTTTCTCCTGATTGGTAGAAAATTTCAAAGTCAAAAGAAATCTTAAATTTTTAGAAATGAGTTTTTAATGAATTTTCTTCGTTAGCATGTTCTCTGTATATCGATACATTCTCAGTATGAAAATCACGAGATTCTGATGAAGGGAAAGCAACTTTGCCGCAGGCTTATTGTTCGTGCTATCATTCTTAACAGGATCGTTACTTAACACCATGATCAAGGGCATAAACTTTATAGAGATTACTTAATATTTAGTTCAAGACGCAGTAGGAAGATTTAAAAATACGTCCGTCATACCAAAGTTTGCCCAGAGACCTTACACAGTGCAATTTCCAGAATTTTAACGCAGACTTGCTGTTTAGCTCACGCCTAAACCGAAATTGTTTTTGCAGTCACATACCATCATCATTAATAATGAAAGTATGAACCTACATCTAGCCTTACGCAGAACTACGTACAAGACGCGTGCACGGCGCGCGGATTTTATTAAAGTAATGGAAATTTGTATCTTTTTTGAATCATTCTAACTGCTACAGACGATTAAGATCAATGTACGTAATCTTGTTAATTCAGTAAAGTGTACATTTATAGTTTTTTTTTTCATGTAGATTTTAAGTATGCAATAAATTAAAATTTTAATTTCACAATTTGAAGTCCTTGCTTTTTCTGTCTCTTTCATTTGCGTTGTGTTGTGTGTGTAAGTTGTTCTTGTTTTGAAAACTGACAGAGCCAGGAACTTTAGCGGCAAAAATATCTATCATAAATTATTCCAATGTCATGTTTGCCGCCATCTGAACAGTCTCTGTCAACCTGTAAAGGCCACAATAGACGACGATAAATCTCGTTTGATGTTATGTGGCAAATCA
This sequence comes from Telmatactis stephensoni, assembly GCA_029948255.1. Lineage (NCBI taxonomy): Eukaryota > Metazoa > Cnidaria > Anthozoa > Actiniaria > Isophelliidae > Telmatactis > Telmatactis stephensoni. The sequence goes on from JALIZF010001624.1 coordinate 258,075, forward strand.
GTTGTAAAAACGGACCTATTTCGACGCCACAGTCCAAACTGTGCAGTCTGATGAATGTGATTAGCGATTTTAAATGACGAAAGTAAATGTGCACATATACTTATCTATCCTGAAAATTTGTAGAGCACTACTTTTGTAGTAGCCTGGCTCTCAAAGGAAGAAAGCGAGAGTGGTAAGGAACTAAAGCTACATCTTGCAATTTGAATTTATTCATTGAAGCCTTAATACCACTACAACTGAAACACAACTTTAAAGAACCGATACTACTAGAGACCACTGCTGGCCTCTTAAGTTCTCAACAGTACGGCTTCTATTAAGACCAGTTTAAATGGAGATACGTCACCGTACCCTTGCATATCGCATCTAAAGGAGGGCTATCTTGTTTCTTTTAGAAGGGTGACCCTTCTAGGAAGGTGACTCTCCCAAGTATAAACACCCTTTTTAAAAACACCCATTTTGTAATATGGTCCTTACAGACAATCCCCTTTCAGTTCAATTGTGTTTTGTGAGAGATTTTTAAGTTATAGTAAAAAGGGGAAATGTTCTGATGGTCAAACAATAATAAAACTTCTGCTGAGTCGATGCTGAGTAACAACCTCCATTAATAATATTAATCTCTTTTTAGCACCAAGTGTAGTCTGGTAACGGAAGTTAATTTGAATAAGTCTATAATTCAAAATTTAATACTTTCCATTTCTTTCACTGGCCTTTTCTCTATGCAATCTCTCTCTCCATAAAATCAACTCTCACAAGTATGGTCATGCAGCTGTCCACTTTGGAGAATTGTTTGTCTTTTAGAGTTGATTTACAATGATACTAAAAAATCTCAATTTACCACCAAATGAAGACCTTCTTGGTCCAGAGAATTCAGTGTATGCAACAGATATTATTATGGCCATTCAGTTTGCTCATACACATCACTGAGTGGTCTTCTAGAGTTAGAGTCACGATAATTCTATTGTTATTATTTTAGTTCAAAGATTTTAAAAGATTCATATTTCAGAATATAAAAATATTCCATCTGTTAGATCATGGAGCTGATCTTGAACATTTTAGTTTAAGATGATCTGGGATGCCAAAGTCGTGGTAACGTTGATGATAATCCTGCTTAACAATAACAACTGTTGCAACATGATGATGATGATGATGATGATGATGCAACATCATGCTTGTCCTGACATATCAGATGCTGCTGCTGCTGATACCAAAAGGTTTGCCCATTCGTACTAATGATGGTCATGATATTGCTAATGACACAGTCCTGTTTCCCGTTAGGCATTGTCTGTGTACCTGTATCAATTTGTACATCTTGTCGTAATAAGCCAATGTTCCTCATAAACCAGTCTGTCCTCACAGTTCTGTACCGTTGGTTTCCTTACTGTCTTCCTGGCTATCCTTTTGGTCATCTTTAGTGAACCTCTCCAACCGTCTTCTCCTTAGTTCACTACTCTCATCATTTTCCTTATCATCGGTAACACTACTAGCACCAATTTCCTCAGGTTCAGGCTCTGTGGGTGTTTCTGCCTTTTTCTCCGTTATATTTTCAGTGGTAGTGGTAGTAGGTGGAGTGGTAGAGGGATTAGTTTGAGGTAGTGTTGGTGGTGGTATTGTGACGTTTGACAGTGAAGGCCAATCAGCAGGCACTGGTGTTGCTTGAGGTGCTGAAATTGTTGAGCTTGTTGATGCAATGGGCACTTGAAAAGGAATGGGCATGGTTGCTGACATTTGAAAACTTGATGGTGGAGGGGAGAAGCTATGAAATAGAATAGATAAAACATTAGACTTACGAACTACAGCAGCAGCAAAATACAGCAACGGCACTAATGCTAAGACGATAAAAATAAATACGAGCAAATGAGATATAAATATCAGGGTTAGGATAGACCAAAACAAGGAAGTGCTAAAGTACCAAAAAGGGCCATTTTTTGAAAATTTGGGGCAATCATAAGGTACATAATATTTGTTCAGTCTAGTGCATTCTGTATACCATTTCTTGATTATTTCTTATTTATTTTTTCTTACATGTAGCTGTAACACCAAAACACTTGAAATTCACCTTGTAGGAATGTCAACACACACATTCCTTCCAAAGGGAAAATGATCTAAGTTGGGAAATACGTTTTTTTTATCGAGTCTACAAATGATACATGGGAACTATGCCCATCCTAAAATATACTGAATGTTTACCTACCTTTGTGCATTAACTGCCACAGAATATTCATTTAATTGCTTAATTGCTGTATCAAGTAATGAATGGATATTTCTAAGTAAAGCTATTCTAGATTCAATGTTTTGTCTCTCTTGTTCCTCTAGCTCCTTGAGTTGTTCTGTGCTAAGGTTTGCTGTGGGTATACTTGGAGATACACTTGGCATACCTGCAATGCAGTTAAATGGAGTTGAGTTTGATTTATGCCAATTAATAAGGAACAGTACATGCACATTGCTGCCTGATTAATTCTTGACTGCATCTCCAATCGTGAAGTCTATTTACCATTATGTAAACCTAAAAATTTCATCATTTGCTTCTTAGGATACTAAATTAGGCGGGTAATTGGTTGAAAGGAAAAGGGTTTGTATATATGATTTGGTTTCCAGAGCGTTTACTCTTCTATACTCAACACAATAGAAGCATCTGCTATTAATTCTCATTCTGAAAGATCACATTGGAGATAAATAATAAATAAATAAATAAATAAATAACTTTATTTTAACTGATAAGACCAATCAGCAAATCTTAAAAGATTCGCTGGTATAAACTGGTGATCAGTATAAGATCTAAAATATTCTGCTGATACAAAAGCTTCCAGGAGTAAACAAAAGAACTGACATCATTTTTTCAACAAAAGAAGAAGGCATTTCTTTTGTTTTAATACTGGAAGCTTTGGTATCACATACAGTGATTGAAATCTCACATGTCCAATATTTTTATTCAATTATCAGACAATACTTGTTCATTTTTGTAGATAAGAAATTAATGTTCAAGAAAAGCAATGAAAACTGTAGAACATGTAAAAGGCATACATGTACTTACCAAACATAGGTGGCATCATAAAGGGAGGTGGTGGCATCATAAATGGTGGAGGCATACCAAATGGTGGAATCTAGTCAACAAAATATCACATTAGCTACATTGGTCCTATCTATCATTTGACATTGACATTGTTTTTTATGTTGTATTTTTCCACCAAACTATTCAACCATTAGTCCCCTTCACATTTCTCTCACCATCTTGAAAGGTACAATGTAGCCATGCCTTTACATCAAAGTGAGACAAATGGTGAGCTAAGTTGCAATGATAGAGACCTGTGAATAATTATCCTAGGTGTTAATAAATGTATCTATCACTGCACACTCACTGTTCATCTCGCTTTGATGCAAAGGCACAGCTACCTTTCAAGATGGCGCAGGAAACTGTGAAGGGGACTATTACCTGATTTGGGAAGGCACCTACAGGTTGCTGTGGCTGCTCTGTAGTGGTAGGTGTGGTAGCACCAGGGGTAGCAGTACTAGTAGAGGGTGCACTAGCAGCTGCTTCTGCTCCTGCCACAGGCTGTTGTTGTGCTGGTTGCTGGAATGGAGGCCATGCAGGAAACATTCCAAATGGAGGCATCATTTGTGGTGCTGGTAATAAAACGTCATACAAGGTTAAATTAAAGGTAAACCTCAAGGATATGCTGACAGTTCTTATCCAAAGTATTTTTAAGGGATAGACACTGAAGATCAGGACAGCACATTATGCATTTTTTTGTGCTACACTGCATTGTATACACGTACAACACAATTGCAGAAAAGCTGCACATTAAGTAAAATTTATTGTAACCCTACAACTGTTGCAGGGGTGGACAAAGGTGTAATTTCATGTAGCATGCAGTGTTGTAGAAAAAGTTGTAAGAAATGCATTGTGTGTCTGCACTTTAAGCACCCTATCCACTTTGCTCAAGTTCAGATGTTCCACCAATCTGCTGATGAGCACAAAGGCAAGAAGTTGCCCTGTACCATTGCCTGATAAGACCTGCCTCATTTCAGAATTCCCAATGATCTGCTAAGGCAAGAAATCATCTTGCAACATTGCCTGATGAAGTCTTTCAGTAGCAGTCAGAACTTCTTCAAACTAATAAAAAAAGTATTCAAGTACAAGCACTTCATACCATTTGGCAGTCCTTGTGGCACTGTTGGTGGTTGTGCTGGTTGCTGAGTTGGTGGAGCTGGTGGTCTTGGCATGGGCCGTAACACATCCATACGACAAGTGGGACATGTTTGTTGTCTTTGGAACCATGATCTCAAACAGCTAGCATGGAAGATGTGATTACAGGGAATCTTTTTACAGCCTGTGGTCATTTCTTCTCTACAGATGATACAAACATTGTCTCCTTGTGATAATTCTTCTGGAGTTGCATCAGGATATCTGGTGTAGGAAAACAGTAAACAATATTATTGAATTTTTTTTTTGATGAATGATCTCCTTTTAGTCACTAAATCAATTTTTTGCATAATGCTAAGTTTATGCTGTGTAACATAATACATGGAATGAGTATTAGTGCAATTTTGGCTTTAGCAACATAAGTTTTTGAATCAATGTCAAAATAATGTATGATTTTGACATCAGATCAACGACTCAAGCACAAAATGATAAATTTGCTACAGAGTTGAACAAAACATTGTCATTACAATTGGCTTTACATTAGATGACATGTTCACATTACTCATGGTTCTTGCTGATAGATGTACTTACAAAGTGTTCATATTGGCAATAGCTCTTCTAGACATGATGACATCACTAAGTGACTTCTTGAACCCCCTGCAATACAATAATAATTATTAGACTCCTGACTAGAAGCAAGCTATTGGAGGGTACATGTTGGTAATATACACAAAAGAGTATTGATGGGACAATATTCTGCATTACCATACCAAGAGCTACATGTACCCTCATGCAGAACTAAAACTGCAATAATTCTACATCTACATCCTTGCACAGCCACATAATATTCTTTATATCTCAAATATTTTATCATTTTATCATTTTTTAAATCAAGTAGTTTTTAATATATTAATATATCTATATTAGTTTTTTTTTTCATTATATCTATTTTTCGAATTATAAATTTGTTTATAAATGTATTTAGAATTTTATTAGATCGAGGGCCACAAGTTTACTAGTGTTACATACACTATTTAGTACTACCCTCAGTAAATAAAGTTGTTATTATTATTATTATTAAATGGGTAAGTGGAACCTGTGAACTTACCTTAGTGTTAGATACATAGGTCTAATAGCAAACAGTGGGAATGTATGGACTTTAATCATTATAGCTACAAAACATATGTACAATATGGCTTTGATAAATCCTGAAACAAACAAACAAAAATATACGAATGAATGAAATAAACGACCCACTGACTGACCAAACTAATGAATATCATTTCCAGGGAAAATGGTTCTGCAGTATGTTATTACTTTGTATTCTAATCACCTTAGTTAACAAGTTTGTAATACATGCTACATTTACAAGTAAGAAATGCAACACAGTGTAATGAGATGTGGTAATTTACAATTCTCAAGCAGTTTTCCATTGTCTGTACTCTTACTGACAATAAATGATGTCAAAAATTGCATGTAATGGTTTTCAACCAATCATACTGAAAGATTTTACATAATGCTGTGGAACAATTATTAGAGAAAACTTGGTGTGATCTCAACCACATGGCAGTGCATGACCTACATGTACAATACATGTACAAAATGTGACTTGTAACATTTACATTAATTTTGTGTTGAAACATTTACACAGTACTCACCCATAATAAGTTCTGTATAAAGTAAATAAACTGCTTTGTTATCCCATGGATTTTCACTTTGTAAATCAATCACATGGAGAGTATATTTCATCAATATTGTTGCTACTATAGTTAAAAGAATGGCATACTAAAAGAAAAAACAAAAACACCAATGAATTTAAACCCACGACGATGATGAACCTTTTTTGAATGGTGATGTATAAAGGCCGGTACACACAAGGGAGCTTGCTCCTGCAACATGCTCCCGCAACATGCTCCCGGAGCAAAGCTCCTTCGTCTGTACCAACGATTTCATGCGGAAAAAATTGTTGCGCGACAAAATTTTTGCTCCCGGGTTGTGCTCCATTGAATCAAACTGGTTAAATGTGAGGGAGCAAGCTCTGTGAGCAAATTATTACATGCAACAAGCTCCTGTAGCATGCTCCCTTGTGTGTACTGGTTGAATGAGCAAAATGACCAAGGAGCATGTTGTGGGAGTGAGCTCCCTCATCGGGGAGCAAGCTCAGGGAGCAAATTAAACAGACTTGAAGCATGCTCCCTCGTGTACATGTATACTGGTTGTGCAAAATGACTGATTGATGTGTCCCCAGTCAGACAAGCACTAGAGCTTAGAATAGTAGAACTTTAAAATTTTGTATATTTTGATGCACAATAAGGAACTGAAAACCTAACTATACCCTCCAAAATCAAAATCATCTGTAATGATAATAATGGTTATATAGTTATCTAATTCCCTTTTCATCCTTCTTTACCTCAAAACCAAACACCAACTGCACTGATGCACCACTTTGAATTGTAGTATTATAAGCCACATGTACCAAAAAACTATCAAGCATTCCTAAAAACATCAATAGCATCACAGCTCTAACATGAAAAAGCCATGTAAGGACAGGACTTCTTTCCATATAGTCTATTCTGTCTTCAGCAAGCCAGTGGAAGCACTTTACAAACAGAAGAAGAGTGAACTGGGCTACAAAACGAGGGCTGAAGTCATCTCTGAATACAGTGAATGCAAGGCAGGTTTCAGTGACTGCATACCAGGAACGTTCTATCAGGTGCTGAAATAAATATGGGTATATTTTAAAGGGGAAAAGAGAAAAAATTATTATCATAATAGTGTTTATTCTAAAAATATACATAACATATTATATCTTGTGAACAGAGTAAAAACTAGAGCCTTTATAAAGACACATGGAGACAAAGTGAAAATTATTTAAGAACTAACAGTAAATGAAGACATCTTCAAAGAAGGTCTTGGTATTTTAATAATTAAGGCCAAGAAATATGGGAAACAAAATCGTGCAACATTTCATACATTGTTGCATTGCAAGTTACAGAGCAAATGTTGCTTGTATTACCACCACTTCTACTTCACACAACAAGGTGTAATACCAGCAACTGACTTCCTTGGAGACCAGCTTCTAGCTTAAAGCTTCTAGCTGAAGGAACGTCTGACATTAAATATAGTGCTTTAATTTTGCATGATTTTGTTACCCATACAATGTATTTCTGTGCCTTTAGATACTCTATATTTTCTACAGCAGCCATTTAATCAACAACAAAGAATGTGCACCCAAGATTGACAGGTCATATTCATATTTTCATCTTTATTCCACAACAATAAGTAACCTATTATTTAATTACTTTGTGTACATTGTTGATATTCTGGCTTTCAAGTGCACTGCTAGGAATAACTGTAAAATACTTGGCTAACTTGGCTACAGGACTACCCTGCTACAGGGCTACGTAGCTACAGGGCTATGCAGCTACAGGTTTATGCTGCCATAGAGCTACATGGCTACAATAACTACGTACATGTACACCTGTAGCTGCTTTCAGAACACAACTGATAACCCTCACCCCAACCTACAGGGGTACTCACAGGGGCTGGAATAGGGGGTCTTGATCATGAATCACACTTCAGTTTTCAGTCAATTGCCCTATCGCATAATGACGTCACACTAAAACATTCTATTGTTTTGGGATCAGAGTGATTGCATATCAAATAAAGTGCAGATGAGCAATCACTGATACATGATATATATTAAAACTCGATACATTGAAGCTCTACTTCGAAAAGGAATATTAATAGGTCCCAATTTCCACTGTTTCTGAGCATCTATCCCCAATGTAAACAAACTGTGATGTCATTATGTGATAGGGCAATTCACAAATCACACTACAAATTTTCCATCGTCTCATGAGTCACACATATTCTATAACGATTTCACGAAAATCACACCAAAATCTGGCTTACTTTCATGGATTGTGCACTCAATTTGAGTCAAATCATGAATGATGCAAAACCCCTTCCAGCCCCTGTACACAGCAAGGAACCAATACAAACCCAACCCTGAGAGACTTGAGAACAAAGCCTACTGTGTAGCAGCATAACCACTCTTGACTAACATTTACAGATATTTTACATTATGTACCTTCTCAGTGTGAGGTATTCTATAGTATTACTCATTGCTAAACACCATAGTAATCAAAAATGATTTCCAATCCATCTAAATTAATTAAGAATGTCGAATTTCCGGCAAGCAGTAATCTCGGTAAATGCTTTCCTGATCCAATTCAGTACCAGGCAACTTGTAAAGTGTGAACAAGACTTGCTCTATCATGATGTTGTCCTTTTTTAACAACTTAACACAATTGATCATATTTGACCAGAAATTAAAATAGTATAATATATTTTACCTCCATTTCTGCGGCCCGAAGTTGTCCAAAGAATATTTTTCGGATGAGTTTTCCAAGAAGAATGACAAAGACAAAGGCTTGTAAATAAAGTACCTGAAAGAACGACAAAGGAAAGATTGCAAACGATACCAGAGCTTGACCTAGAACTTGTACAAGTTTAAATTCGATAGCAAGGTTGTAGAAATACAGATAGATAGACATGAAGGCCTTACCGCCATACTTGGACTTGATTTGGTCAGGTAGACAACTGAAGGGTAGAATTGATGTTTTTGGTAGTAAGCATTAGCGACCACAGCGCCCGTCAGGGCTAAACTGGCGGCCGTTAAAACCATTTCTCGCATCATGAAAACACGAGTAGAGCCACAGAGTAACGGAATTACATCAGAACAGAGGCTTAGTGTTTAATATTGGTAGAAAACTCCTTCCTGTTTGCAGCCATTTGCATTTTTCGTGGCTGAATGCGACTGGTTATTTTTGCTACACGTCTGCACATACGGGACTTTGATATCACAACACAGGAAACCCAAACAAAATGGAGCAAACGATACACCACAGGAAGTCCACATCACTTGACGCTCAGTTGCCTTGTGAGGCTAGTTTCCTGACTAAAAACAAAATCACCGATGAGTAAATTAAATGTGACTTAATTTCTGAAATGTCGAATAGTTTCTTCATTTTGCTTTTGTTTTTGTTTTATTTCATTTGAACTGATGTTGCATCAGGAGGCGCTACCGTGTTTGAATTTGTTAAGACTTTTATTTCGATCACGCAGAAGTTTCTGTCGCTGCTTTAAATCATTGAAACAAACACCTTTTCAGAGCGAAGACTCTGATAATTTGTGATTCAACCAAGTGTTTTTAGTGTTGTTGTTTTGTTATTTGTTTAATTTTGCTTTGCTTTGCTTTTGTTAGAAACAAATCGCACCATGTACTGGGACTGGGTCATAATTGAATTCAAATTTATCATTTTTCAGAGCGATGCGGCATTCTGGTACAACCTAAAGGCGGTGTTACACGAGACGATTTTTAACGACGATTTTCAGCGCAACGGCGTTGCGTTAAAAATCTTTCTCGTGTAACATGACACTTCGAACGACTTTCCTTGCAACTTTCGCTTCGGCAACGCGTTGCGAGTTTTTGAATCCAAGTAAGAAACTCGCAACGCAAAATATTGCAAGTTGTTGTAACGTTGCGCGGAAAATCGTCGTTAAAAATTGTCTCGTGTAACACCGCCCTAAAAAGATCAAGTGACGGCGATTACTCCACGCTGGGTGCCCTGTGTTATATATGTGGAAATAAATGGGGCAAGAACGACGAACAGGCTCAATTAAATGTGTAGCTCGAGTGTACAACCACGAACATAGCTAGGAGAATTCCAGGGGACGTGGATTAACAACTTCCCCTCCCCTCCCCTCCCCTCCCCAATCCCCTCCCCCTCCCTTCTAGTTTCCCCTTGCAATTACTTGAAATCGTACGTGCAAAAAAAAGAAATCGTTTTTTAAAACAAGTTCTTAACAAGTTCTTACGTGCGGTTTTGCTACAAAATGATATTTCTATTAAGAATTAAAAACTCATTAATAATTCATAAGGCAAACACAATGAAAATCGCCACCGTGACGAGTGTCTTTAAATCTGATAAAGATTCGGCCTAATTTACATAAACTTTAACCTCGATTTTCTCCAAGATAAATGAAGATATTTTTGAATTTCTTTTAGAGAACCACTCTAATATGTGTTGGAGTTTTTTAAGCCGTATAAAGAACTCGAGATCGTGTTTTATCGGTATAAAGATCCTCGCCTACGGCTCGGATCTTTATATCCGATAAAACACTCTCTCTCGTTCTTTATACATTACTTAAAAACTTACAGACATATGCTTTAAAAGCTCGTGTCTTTGGCGCTGGCACAGGTTCTTTATCAGTACGGGATTCCCTACTAGCAGAGACTCAGCAGATCAGGGTTAGGGTTTCACGAGATTTTCTTGTCCTCTTGCCCAACTAGACTTGAAAATACAACTGATAAAACCCTAAGTGATAAAGTTGATTAAATCTCTAAATGTACAGCTTTCACTTGTCTGAGTTAAGATATTTGTAAACGGGATACTTAACTTTGCTGACATTTCAAATCTTCGCCCTTTGTCTGGATAATCACCGGTCGAGATCTGCTTTAGGACTACCTGTTAAATAGCATATATGATTACCAGTTGCAAACCTTCATCCAGCAGTAGAAAATAAATTAAGATCCACACTAGAATACAGCGTAACGTCTTCACGTTACAAAGGAGCTTGATGAACCTAAAATGCATATTGCTAACGCAACTTTGTTGATCTTTCTTCAAAATACTCGATTTTGATTGGTTCCTCTATGTCCCCAAGGATTTGGGACAAACATATTAGCATCATAATGAAACTTCGCCGAATAGACTACCCCAATTAGACATTAAAATTATTAAGTGTCTGGGTAGCGCAGCGGACTAAGGTGATATCTAAAGGTATGGATTAGGGTCCGGATATCGTCTCCCTCCCTGGCCTTCGGGCTAAGACAACTGTTTTATGTAGCACCGGGATAGCGTGGATGGGGCCGAAATCTTCATCCGTAACGTAAGTCGATTCGATGTCTCAGCTTCCTTGAATGTCTCGGGAGAATCGTCCCAAATTTTAATTTTTCCTTTTTTATTTTTCAGTTAAATAATCATTTCTACTTTGTGTCCGGGGGGGTACATATCTAACAGGTTCGAGTCGAATCCTTTTTCTTTTTTCTTTTTTTCACTCTTTTTGTATAACTTTTTCTTTTTTTACCTGAATATCCTGACTACTTGTCTTGTTAACGATACTGGTGTTTTTACCTTAACTTCTTTAATTATTTTGGATCGTTCTTAAATCTATTGAGATTAATTAATATTCATGATTATTAATATATGGATATCGTTTAATTTCTCTATATTTCTTAAATGTGCGATCGAATATCATGCGTATTTTTATGCGTTTTGCAATTGCCCCGCTAAAAAATTGCCAAGTTAATCAAAACATACTATTTTTTAAAGTTTAAATTTAAGCAAAAGGTATATTTTTGTCTTGAGTATACTGTATAAACTGTTCATCCAGCTGGGTAAACAGTCGCACGAAACTCCTGGCTACTTCCCTGATAGACCTGGATTCCCCTCACTCTTTTTGGGAACTTTTACGGAAACAGAACTTAGGGTAATGGCTACTCAAAATGTAATAATAACTCAAATAAAGTTTTGGTTGCATGGGAGGAGTGAGAATGCGAACACGCTTGCGCAAAGGCCGGCAGGCAAAGAGAGAAAAAGTCTCTATAGGTCGAATATATGGATCTGTTTTCTTTTGAATTTTCTTTACTCTTCTTTTTTGGCCATAATCCCTCCGATCGATATAACGTCTTCCATTTCAGTAAAACGCTACATTTCGACAATTTAAAAGGTTAAGAGAAAGCACAATATTTAGGATCGGTAGTTCCTTCAGCTAGTTAAGCTGGTTACGTTTCCCAGGAAGCCGACGGTGCGCTCTTTACCCCTCTCTCCATCAGTGCTCAGTTTTACATTGTCTCTAGCTCAACAATTACAAAAGCTGGTCGAGACTTCAATTCGATGGTAAAAAGCACTTACTTTCAAGTTGCACAAATAAGAATTTACAGCGGTTTTTGTTGTATAGCTATAGACAAAAGTATGGCAATTTACATCGAGTGTATTATATGGCGACTTTTAAAATTTTAAAGAGCTAGCTAATTAAGCTATTTAGCAGGTATTGCATTAATGGTTCTAGTACCCTTGTGGGCTGTTGTAACTGATATGATAAATAATTAAAACTAGTTATCGGTACATTCAGTAATAAAAGCTTTCAGTGTAACATTTTAGTACTGATATTGTTGGCAATCGCATCCATCCTGAAGCCAAAGGTAAGCCAACTGAGGTATTTTATTTAGTTTTTTGTGTGGCTACTGTTGCCTAGGAACAGAGCTATGAACTACTATGCTATCACCCATGTAAGCAATGAAATGTAATGTAATGTAAGAAGAACGATCGTTCAAGCAGACAAGCGATAGCCGCTCGACGGCGCTTGAAAATAAGCGAACAGAAAACGAACAAGAAAACGAGCAGAAACAGAGCTCTGGAAGTATAGGCGTCTTTGACACGACTTTTAGGTGAGAAATAAGGAATGTTTTTCGAGGCACAAATGCAAGTAAATTTCTTTGGGGAGCAAATGAATTCTTCCGGGAAGCAAAACATGCCCTTCCGAGTTGAGCGTTTAATGGTCGCTGATTTCGTTGCTGTTGTACGTAACGCTTGAACCATCACGTTGCGAGGCAAAGCATCAGACGTTGCTACGCAGGAATTTATGCAATGTTCTGTAGGGAAAAGCAGTGACTTGTCAGTTTTATAATGTGGAAATTAAACAAGCGCGTAGTGTTTACGTTTAAACTTGCATTATACCCTGACAACTGGAGTGATCGTCGTGCACAGGTCCGTGATTGTTCGTCGCTTCCTGCTTCTTTTTTTCCGCAATGTCAGAAGATTTTTTCTTGGAACTTGTGTTCTAAATAATTGACGCGGCAAGTAATTTTTTAAACCAAAAAGAGGAGTCAGACAAGGATGCCCACTTTAATTCTCCTTACGTTTTACACTCTGGAATAGGCATAAATGAGTGTGTGCGGCAAAGAAATAAGAAACAGTCACAATATGCTGATGATACTACAATAATACTGGAATGATGATTCAAGGAAATCTTTTGCAACAACCTTAACGGTATTAGATCGATTTGAGTGAGATATCAGGTCTGACATTAAACAATAAGAAAACGGAGGTTCTATATATGGATTGGCTCCTGTACTGGATGCAAAGTCTGTCCCGACAGGAACCTAAAATGGGTAAAAGGAAATTTCAAAGCTTTAGGTGTACGGTTTTCGACAGATCGGTTAATGTGAAATCTAAACTACAGTGAGAAAATACCAAAGACTCGAAACTTATCAGTATGCTGCTGGGAACTACCTATAAAGAGTTTGATTGCGTCGCAACTTGTACATGTTTACATCCTCTCTACCCACTTCTACGTGCTATAAAAGGAAATAGCATTTTCTACAACTTTATCTGCCTTATTCCACTTAACAGTGGAATAGAAAAGGAAATAAAATAAAACGAAAAGTCTTGATATGATAATGATTATGATAATGATTATGAAAAGGGAGGATTAAAAATGCCGGATTGATATTTAGTTCTTCAACAAGACAAGAATCTTAAATTAACCTGGGTAAGAAAATGCCTAAATGAAAATTGGTTTTTCGGCGAAGAACTCTCGAAATATCGCGGAACTGTTTTTTAAGCCACTTTAACTATTCTTTTTTTCACTTATAATCTCCACAAAAAGACCGAGCAAAGTATTATAATTTGACAGACCAATTCACAGTTCGATTCTATAAAATCTAATCAACACCTTTAATTTATCGTCACATCTCTGGAATTCTCAATTGTATTAAGGTGGCTCCATCGAGTTTTTCAGTAGAGCTACCAGTCGTCTTTGAGTGAAAACTATTTGCTCATGAGCAATCTGATAGTAAATTATGTATTACACCCTTATCACATGTTATCAGACAAAGATCAAAGTTTATGATGACCTATGTTATATGGAGATCGGCGCTATTATGGCGACGCCTTAAAAGAATTCCCCTTTTTACATATTCTCGATTTTAATGATCATGAGTTCTAGGCTTATTCTTGAAAAAATGCTCTTGTGATCCTGTAGTTACCATCATTGCTCTAGAGAATTAAATCAAATTAAATGCAAATTAGGTCACGTGACCTCGTTTTTGAAGTATCTCCCTCCATAAAGTACTTTTTTAGACGCAAAATAAAAGACCCAACATTTTAAACCAATAACTTGATGTAGGTTGTCACGTGACAACCCCTCTAAAGTGAAAATGTTTGAGACATTTTCAGTTTAGGTGTATTCGACAAAAAAAAAGTTTTTTTCATAGATTCCTACGAAGAAAATTCTAATATATTGATAACTCCAATGCTTTTATTCCTTAACGTTACAGCTAGCATGATGTCATTTCTACTACGTGAAGGAAGAACCGTGTGTATTCTGTTCCTTCTGCCAGCATTTGTTTTCTGCTACTCAAGATACTCAAATGTTGTTTACGAGAGAATCCAAGGTAATTAAGTAATAGTGGAATAAATTTTATGAAGATTTTAGATTGCGAGTGAGCTAATTACTTCAAACTAGCTGAATAAATCATTTACAGGAAATGGTTAAATTAATAATTAGTGAGTGAAATATTCCGAAATCGATATTTTGCCTGCATTTCAAGCAATGCAAATCCCACAGAGAAAGATTTATTGGTAAATGTCATAGTCTAGGACTCAAACCTAAGACACTCAAAAAAATCAACTATATAATATTAGAACTTCCTTCCTTCCCTTCTTCCCTCCTTCCTTCCTTCCTTGTTTGTTTATTGTTTGTTTGTTTGTTTCTTATTTTTCGTGTAAGACAACCTAACGTTGCCAGAAAAGAGAGTAAGCTCAGCAAAAATTTAGTTATCGGAAAAAAATGTTAACCAACAAAACTAATTTACTTATTGATTTGCCATTTCAGGTCACAGGCTAAACGGTTACGTCATGAAATCTATTTCTGTCAGTGACGTCATAGACTGTAGTATGCAGTGTTTGATGGACACTCGCTGTAAGTCGTACAACTACAAACACAAGCCACCTTATACATGTGAAATGAACAACAAAACCAACACCAATTTACCAGCTGCGGAATTTCCAGCCAACCATGACTACAACTATTATGTAAGTTGTGTGACGTAAGACGCGTGACAGCTGAACAATTATTACTGCTCACATGTGACATGAGTTTTAGTTGTGTGACGAGTGCGCTACATTTGGCGAATATTAAGTATATACCTGTTTCAAAAAAACGTAACGTTCACGGTCGGAGATCTGAGTCTGACATCTAACATCTGAAGCTATAGCTGCAAATGATGCAGTTCGTTGTATTATTGGAATATAAGTTATGATGCTTGAAGTAGAATTTTTTTTCATATGCCGGATAGTCAAGGAACACAAAGCAATGTATTTATTTTGTTTCAGATTCAGATTGACCAATTAACGTCAACGTTTTCTCAAACGGTTATGTCTAGGTAGTCAAGACTATAGGCAGAGCTCTAACATTATTCGATGTTTTTATATACACCGTTTTCGAATGAGAGCCGGCCGATACCATTAACATTGGAAGGAGACTATAGGAAGATTTTTATACTGAAAGTCCTAACAGTTCTTTGAATTCAGTTTTACTCATGTTCAAGCCATAGATCGTTTTAACTAAACAAGGTTAAAATTGAGTTGCTCATACTGTGCTTACCTCACAACTAAACAAAGTAAACCCATTGAATTAAAACTATTTTATCAACTGGTTGTTTGAGATGTGTCTTCTCCAGATGGCTGGAGAACGTTTCGAGAAATTGGAAAAACCTAAACCTGGTTTAGTTAAAGTGGTTGGTGTGAATGTAGCCGTTTTCAGCTCGTACTGGTAGTAAAGTAAATTTACTTTAGTAAAGCGACCATATTTTACGTCGATAACTCGTGACAGTAGTTTTAGTAAATTTACTGACAAACTTAAGGTCGACGTTGCGCTCATTTTACTCCCCTCTCTCCATCAGTGCTCCGTTTTAAAGGTATTTACAGCTACTTAAAGATACACAGAAAGCTAGGAAAGAAGTTGAAACCAGGAATGTGAGATCCAGGGATCGAACTCTGGATCTCTTGTACCGAAGGCCGCGGACTAACTAACTGTGCCACCCGTGCTCCTTTTTGAGCGCCCTGTCAAAACATGCGTATGTTTTGTGCACAGCGAGCAGCGAGTTGGCACAAAGTGTGACAAATTTTTGGCGCGCGAAGTATTCTTCTTTAGTTTTTGCCTTTTTAATTTTCTTTGTGTATGAAGCTCCGCTATTAATGATTAATTATTGATTATTAAGGAAATCTGTCCCTGTCATAACGGTGGTACATGTCAGATTCAAGACAAATCAAGCACTACATTCAAGTGTAAATGTACAACCAACTATCAAGGTCCCCTCTGCCAAAATTGTAAGTAGACCGTCAAGTTAAGATCCCGGAGGAGAACTATAATATAGCAAAGAGACCATAATACTAAAAGAGAGAAACTCAGTATTGATGTCTGTGCGATGTTCGTGGCCACTAAGGCCATTTTTAGTAATTTCGCCATTGCGCGCGCAAGGCTCTCACTGAATAGAATTCAAAGGCCGAAAGCAAACGGTCCCGTTCGCGCGCACGTCAAGAACCTTGCGCGCGCGATGGCGAAGTTACTAAAAATAGCCTTTTTAGTCGCCACGAACATCGCACAGACATCAATACTGAGTCTCGCTCTCTTAGTATTATGGTCTCTTGATATAGCATGCAATTTGTAATCCTCATTCGGAGATGATCACACAGGAACTGAAAAAGCATAGGCATTCAAATGGGTTAGGGCCGGTTCACATTCAGTGACGTAAGCATAAGCGCACGCAACATACGCAGACTGATCAGTAGCGCATTTATCACTCAGGTGTGAGAAAAAACAAAAACCTTATAATGAGCTATTGAGTCTGCGTATGCTTATGCTTATGTGGTGTGTGAACCGGCCCTTCTACCTTATCCTCGAAAAAAGGGCCGGTCGAAATAATTATAACTTTCAACTTATAATTTTAATGATTGTCTAGCTAGCTACTTAATTATAGATACGAAATTTGAATATCGAAACCAGGCCTACAAATGCTTGTAATTATTCCCCGTAGATGTTCCACTTGGTTCAAGTTCTTCAAATCCCGCCAAGTCATGTAAACACATCAAAGACACAGTAGTTGGAGTAACAGACGGCCCCCATTGGATTGACCCAACCAACTCTGGTACACCTTTCAAAGCGTACTGTGATATGACCACTGACGGAGGTATGTATAGAGGCTTTGCACCATCACGTGACAGCAGTCATGACAGGAGGCAGGAACAATAGAGTCTGGACTAACCTGCTTTATATGAGAAAGAGTTCAGTTTCCCAGGGGGAAAAGACTATTGTCGTGCCTTCCTGTCACGTGATGGCGCAAAGCCTCTATTCGCTATTCTCTATTTATTGGCACAGGAATAACATAATCTTTGCAAAGATGCAAATTTGTTCAAACTTAATCAAATATGGTATTTGCACAATATTTGTATCAGTTTTAACAGCCTTGCAAATCCATTTTTTCATGCAGTGCTTTAAAATTAAATGTAACCCGTTTTAAAATGCAAGAAGAGCGAGGCGAGGTTTTCCTCCCTAGCTCAGCAAAAGTACTACACATGTTGTTGAACCTTGCATGTAAAATGTTTGATGTAAAAGTAGTGAGTGTACAAGCCAGCAGATGAAGAACCAGTATGTGGATATTCTACTATGAAAATATTTTTATTTATTAAGATCATTGATAAAAACCATGAACTGATCTATTTGAATTATTTCAGGAGGATGGACTCTTGTGTTGAACTACATTATACCAAGTCCATTATCCCAACCAAACTTGTTTGTTGCCACTTCCATTGCTGATATTGCCAAATATGTCAACAAGAACCTTGTAATAGCTGCCACTACCCTACAGAAACTACGAAATGCGACATCATTCAACCAGCTGAGATTTTACTGTCGTAAAGCTACCGTTGGTCGTACACTCCATATCGCAACAGCTTTGAGTGCAAGCGGGCTTGCTGTGGTGGACTATTTCACCTCACTTTCTGGACCAACACCTGACGGATGTGGTTCTTTCTACGTAGAACCTAATGATGCCTCCTTGTTGTCTAAACGATGCTCACAATGGGGTGGTAATAAATACGACGGGAAATGGAGTTTTCCGGGTCACGAGAATACGGAAGAAAAGTTATATAATCATGCTTTCTTTACTTATGCTAGCCAGCACTATCTTATTAGTAATCCAAGCGTTGCCAGCAGGACTGAATGTGATGATTTCAAGTTGGCACTGTCACCTGAAGATTTCTGGAACGTCTATATTCGCTAGAACTCAAATTTGTTATTTTGTAGTTGCACAATTCAAAGTATCTGATCGGAGCGATTTTGAATGAATAGCGAAAAGTGAGAATTTTCATGTTCTTATTGTTCATTCCAAAATCGCTCAAGTCACATTGTTTAAATTCTAAAGGCTGATTTACACGGCACGATGTGTCGGCCCGATTTTTGATAAGCTTCGTTCGGGAAAAGAGAGAAATCGGCCCGATTCGCAAAAATCTGTTGCACTGCAACAGATTTTTCTCGTGTCGGGCCGATTTTTTGAATGGAAAAGGAGTGCTAAAAACAGTAGAACTCAAATCGGGCCGACAATCGTACCGTGTAGATCGGCCTTAACTTGTTTCTTTGCCTGAGTGTAAACGTCCGATCATTGCAAAGTATTTGTGTGTTTGGAGCTCTCCGAATTATAATTAACCAATGGAAGATCGAGGTATTTCGGAAAAAAACTGACGGCAACCATATTTGTTTATCGAAGCTATGACAACAGCAATAACGATGAAAATGATAAAAATTGAAACTTTTATCTAAGTTCAATTGGCATCAAAACCTTTTTGATCGAGCTAGAGTATCACTTCATAAGCTTATCAATGAATTTCACTTTTTAAATGCATTGTGATTTATCATTTATTTTTAACAAGTGGATTGCAATTCCACGAGTTGTTCACGCATAGTTATTCAGATGGGACGTTGATACGCATGTCACTCACTCACTCGATCACTCACTCATCCACTTCCTGCCTAGCTCCCTCCCTCACTTACTCACTCACTCACTCACTTATTCACTCATTCACTCACTCACTCACTAGCTCACTCACTCACTTTTTTGCCTACTCGAGTATCATTGTAAACTTTTTAGATCGCAATTGACGGTTGAGTAAAAAGATTGTCTGTCGGTAACAAAAATAGCCTAATAATATTAACTTTATTAATATGTCATTTGTTCTAGCATTACAAGAACTAATTGGAGCGACACTGATGTCGGTCCACAGGAACTTTTCTAACTTGTAGCATTGACTTAAAATTTAGTACGAAAATACTTATATATAAAAATGTAATGTTTTCGCGCGAGCTCCTTATAAGGAAATTTGTCCATACAAGAAAATTTGTACTTACTATATTTGGAAGTTGGAATAAATTGTTACCGCAAAAGAAGCAATTTTCTTTGAAAATTCCATCCAAATTTACAGCCATTCGAGTGAAAACTTACTGACCAAGTCAGCCATCTTGATTTTGACCAAAAAAGACTGGAACAGTGTAGAAACAGGGATCCGCGGTTTGTTTACCACAGGAAGCCCGAAAACAGCAACGATTTCTTGATATGACGTGTAACAAGATTTAATAATATTTCAAAAGCCAAACAATACAAATTAAACATATCAAATTTTCAGCGCAAAAAGCCTGCAAAGCAGGCGTTCCAAAGAAATAAAAGAGAAAAATTATATAACTAAAATTAAAAGCTGTGGCGCGAGGAGACGCGAGGAGAATGGGGAAAGGCACAGCTTGAAACGCCTGCTTTGCAGGCTACAGCGCAGATGTCTTCTTAATTATTAGCTTAATTGTCTTAATTCAAAGTCAATGACATCACTCTGAGAAACAGTCAGTTACTAGTGGACATGTCTACCCTATAAAAGTGCTCCTCGCAATAACAATGTCTGTATTACCGTGAAAGCTGGCTGAGACCTCGACATATTACCTCTCATATTTCATAAATATGAATTTACAGTGCTTTTAGTAACACATCGAAGATATTATAATTATTCTCACTAGTTAAGTTATTCATGGGCTGCACTATTGTCTATACTGAATGAGCTATTAGGTAACTGTCTTCTAAAGGTAATGAGGAATCGTTTTAACCATAATTTTTCTGGAGTGAAATTTAATGCTTATCCCAAATATGTAAAAGGGGTGTCTCGAGGTAATCGGTATTGAATAGATACCTAAAGTTTAAATGGGTACTTGGATAAAAATAAATTAAAACTTGGAAAGACTTGAAACTTAGTAAAACCTATCTGTACGACCTCCCATGCATAATCACCAAAAGCAACATTTTCTTTACATTCAAACGAGAAGAATAGAAAATGTCAAGTATTTTAGCATTTAAGTTGTGAGTAAATGACGTCATTTACTCAATCCTATAGTTCTTTTAGACTTTATATCAAAATTTCTCTTTGATAATGAGCTTGAAATGCAGATATTTTGGGCAGAGGGCAGCTGGTTATTTAACTGCGTTCATCTTCAGATAGAAAAAAAAAATAATCGTGAGATAACGGTTGCACAAATACTGTAGTTTATGGTGTATTTCGGCTACGTAACGACAAAAATACTTTTGGTGTGATAACGGAAAAATACCTTACTGTAACTTATTTTGTTTGTCAGGTCTTAATTTCGAACAAATTTTCCCACAAAAATCATTTTGTCGTAGGCTAGAATGTGTCAATTTTTTCAAAATAGATTTTTTGCTTTCAATTAAGGTGGCTCGACTAGGTTTTGTTTGAAGTGCACCTCCGCTGTTTAATCGCAAGATGCGTCGCAGCCAAAAAAAACCTAATTTCAAAAACAAATTCACAGCTAGTCTAGGGATAGATTCAAGTTTGTTTTGACGTTTAAATCATTATGATCGGAGCCACCAATAATTTATGCGGCATTGCTGTTTTCACAAACAAAATTTTTAGACAATGAAAATAAAGCTTTGTACAAAACCGCGTTTATTGGTTCATAGAATCAGATCAAGTTCTCCGCTGCTTCTATGTTTAAAAGATTTCTATGGAAGGGTTTACGAATAAAACGCGCTTGAACTTTTACGCACCAAACAAGTAAATAATTCCAAGCATTCACTTCACTTGGCCAAAAATCTTACTTAAAGGCCTCAGAAACAGCTTCTTTTGAGCTCATTTTGTTGACATACTCTTTAATTGTTCGTTTGGAGAAATAGAACAAATTAAATTGCTTTGCACAATCTTGAGAAATACAAATTTAGGTCAAGTTTATAGAGCTGCGCCTCTCCATCTTTTGTTTATCATTTCACTTATCTTTATAAAAAGCTAGAAAAATTAAGATTCCCTCGATGAATTTTTTTCTAACTTAACTTTCACATATTATGTTTGTCAGGTCTCAACAAAAATTATCCTAATTTCGAACAAATTTCCCACAAAAATCATTTTTTTCGTAGGTTAGAGTGTGTCATTTTTTTCAAAATAGATTTTTTGCTTTCAATTAAGTTCATGAAAATTTTATGGTCCCGTTTAGTATCAGCATGTTTCATGCGCTTTCGCACAGCAGAAATGTTATCGTTTTCAAAACCCTTTTACCAATTGAAATTTCCCTCACAAAAATAAGTTGTATATTATCACAATTTCCCACCAAAAATATCCTCATCAGGCCATCCAATTGAATCATTCCTTAAGTTAATTCGCGATATTTTTAAATTTTTAATCTAAACATCTGGCTTTTTATAATTATGTGTGAGGATATTTTCATTTGGTTTGAATGTTTCTATTTCAAATAGACACAATTGTCTTAGTGATGTGCACCTGTTTGCTTGATCATGACTTGTTATTAGTTTGTGCCTAGGCTTTGCATTTTATTGACTGGTTTCAGGAATTTTCCCGTCTTCCCGTCAAAAACAGTGTAAAGAACGCTACTATGTCAAATAAGAAGAAATATGAGGCATCAACTGTTGTAATTTTTATAGTGGTTTTCATTCCAAGTTGTAATGTAGCACAACCGAAACCTGCGAGTTTGTTGCGAGACAGAGTGAACAGTTTTGGTTATGCTAACTTTGTCAAACACGAAAACAGTACATTGAATGTCACCGTGGCATTGAATGGGTTCGTACGTCACCCAGGGGAGTGTGCGTTTGTCTGTGCTAACTATTTCAAGGGTTTCTCGTTTAATTTTGCTGTTCATGCTGATATACATGGAAGACATGCTTGTGAGATCCTCTCGACAGACAAGTATAACAATTCAGCAAAGTGTATTAGCAAAGTTGGCTTTGCGCACTACAGTATCAACGTAAGGTTTGTTTGTTTGCCTATTAGTCTTATTTGAACTTGAATTTTTTCTCATTTTGTCTTCTTTTACGAAATGTTACACTTTAAACTGGAATGAGCTTATTCAACCTAGAAAATGGAGGAATTAATAGATGATTCAGAAACGGCATATATTTTGTGGATTATTTGTGATCGATCAGTGCCTCTTTTAGGCCTACTCCGGGCCCTAAAGTCGCCGTGACTTTGGGCAACTTAAGGCAACTTTGGGCAACTTAAGGCAACTTTGGGCAACTTAAGGCAACTTTGGGCAACTTAAGGCAACTTTGGGCAACTTAAGGCAACTTTGGGCAACTTAAGGCAACTTTGGGCAACTTTAGGCAACTTTGGACAACTTAAGGCGATTCAAGCAAACATTGGCCAAAAACTCGATGGGACATAAGGCGACTTTGTGCGATTTAAAACGATTTCGTGCGACTTAAGGCGACTTTAGAGCCGGAGTAGGCCTAGGGGGTTCCGGAGGCGTATACTTGAGTCATGGTGATTTAAGCAAAAATAGACCTTTTTCGAGTTTGTTCATACCGCTGTAAAATTAGACAACAGACGCATTGGCGCAGGGTTAGCCTCGAGTCAAGGTAAATTACTCGAAAATACCAGCGAGAAAAGCAAACCATTTTGACTAAGAACAATACAGAAATCAATTTCATTCCCATGGGTCTTTCTTGAAAAGGAGGCTAACCCTGCAAAAATGCGCCTTTTGTCAAGAAGCTCAGCGGTCCCTAGTAATTGGAAACTGAACTATTGACCAAAATGTCGATGAGACTGTGCAATTTAAAGCGACTTTTTTGCAATTTAAGGCGACTTTGTGCGATTTAATCTAGGGCAATTTTTGGCCCCGGAATATGCCTTCTTTTGGGAGGCTGTAGATTTGGCTCTATTATCAAGGGACTGAAATGAACAGTAGCTAAAACGAAATCAGTATCGCAAAATACAGACGTTTAGCAGTGTGTATAATCATAACATTTCAGATTTTTGGACTAATTAATTTCATACACGTGCGCGCACCTTAGGCCATTATGACGGGGGATTTTTTGCGTGGGGCGTTGGCAGGAGGGAGGAACCGTCTCTATTGTTTTCTGGTCCGAATTCATGTTCGACGTTGTTGCATTTCGTGACGTCATGAGCTCTACACAGCAACCGCAGGATCAATTATTGATTTGCTTTTCACTATATCAGAAAGAAAAATTCAAAAAGAGATATTTGACACTCAATTGAAATGCATTTAGTTTTAGGTCCGTTTCTTTATTGTACACAAATAGTGCATTGCTCAGATAGATTATAGCAGGACAAACCAATAGCTCACAGCTAGAGTAAAAACCATTTTTTTTTTCAGACTCCATGTTCGTCATTCCCATGTAATAACGGTGGAACATGTAAAGCTCTTTACGAACAAGACGATTACCAATGTATGTGCTCGGCAAGATTTGGAGGAAAGAACTGTGAAATTTGTGAGTACACAAGGGTCCAGGATGGCATGGTAATGAGCACAAAACACTCGTCTCCAGGCCTACGCAGGCCCAGTTTTTCCCAAGAAAAATTGAAGTGGTTTTGATGAAAATACAGATAATGCTAGATAAACATACAAACATGATTCTGTGCGAGCAGCTTTACATTATGCTAAGTTTTGCGAGTATTAGGAGTCAGAATATTAATTATGCAAAAGTCACAACCCTCAGCAATTGAGCCAAAAATCTTGAATTTACTAATTCTCAATTCTGGGCTCAGCTTGTATGTTCTACGAATCGACCTGATCACGTGACTGCTTTTTTCAATTATATGTACTGATCAAACAGTGAGTTACTGAGATCGTCTGATGTTTCCTTATCATGTCTTTGGTTTTATTTCCGATTAGATATCTGCCCGACAATTGTTCCAGCAAGCCGTGTGGAATGTGGTTGGGTTGGTATTGACAGGGACGGTTGCCTACAGAGTGGATGCTGTTATAATAGCTCAATATATGGCGTCAGTTGGTGCTTCTATCCCAGATAGAGGTAAGGTCTCTAAATTTAATATAACCGAACATAGATTTTTAATACAATTTCGTACAGTTACTAAGCTTTACTGTTTCCAAATACAAAATCATAGTAAAAAGGTGGTTACCGTGTTCGTTTTTACTCTAGATGACGGTAATAATATAGAGGGCAAAATTACTTGATTCTGATTGGCCAATCAAAGAGGGCTTTTTTCCTTAAATGGTGCACAATTACTTGCTCGCGATTGGTCGCGTGCTGGTCGCCTAGCAAAATTCATGCCATGAATGAAGAATGAAAATCGATTGCATGCTCACAAGTTCACTTGAAACAGTGCTGGCTTTGGACAACAAAATTATTTCTTGTAAGTAGTTTTTGAAAATTTCAAAAGCTTTTGTACTCATACAAGACTTGGAAACAATTCTTCATTGCACTGAAATGAGCGGATTTTCAAGATATTTGAGAAATTTTATAACTGATCATTTATTTATTCATTTGTTTACAAAACTTCTACCTGAAAATACATAATAATTGAATTAAACTAGTCGTTTTTATCAAAAGTAAAATGCTGCGGCAATTGAACATTTCTGCAAGCTTGGACTTGATCGAAATTCAATAACATTTTTATCATCGTGATCGACTTTGTTAATGTGGTAATGGACCCAATAGATAATTAATTATTAATTAGTTGTATTAAAGAAAATTGATAATTTTTGAATTTTTTTATTGATATGTATTTAATAAATTCCTAATAACACTTTGTTTGGTAGAAAAATATAATGATTTATATATATATTAAAACGATAACTTAAAACTGAAAATGTTAATGAAAATATGTCTTTGGTAAAACTAATGAAATAAACTCCTGCTGATATAATGAGAACAGTAAACCAAATTAACTATAACTTAACAAAAAATTGTTTGCTATGAGAAATATAGATCAATTCCATCTATATATAACAACAATATAAAGCTAAGAATGGAAATGATAAACATTTTGTAAAACTTAATGAATATCAACTGATTTGATTAAATGTTAAAAAATATCGTCAGAACAGCAAAAATGTTAACCAATTACTTCAGTATGGTATTGTTTCGGTTGTCCACGTCAAAATATCGCTCGATATTTGCACATAACAAAGCTGAAAGACTCATAAAAGCACGCTGTCTTCCTCTAGAATATCGCTGAAACGATTATTACCTTGATGAATACTCCCACGAGCGAAAATAGTAGAATTAAACATGATAAATTTGGGGACGTACCTTCTTGACACGGCTTGCGACGAGAAGAGGATAGCCTCGTGGATAGACTTCGCATGTCATCCGTCGACTACCGCTGTACGTATGTAATGACGGGCGCATAGCTATTGATTACGTAACAAAATTCATACATTGCTACATACATACTACAAAGTCCAAAAAATCGACTTTGTCTCAGATCATCGTGCGACACAGGGAGCGCGCAAGAAGGGATCAGTCTTAACGTGCGACACAGGGAGCCCGCAAGAAGAGATTGAGTTTGTTTGAAATAGTGTGCTGCTCCGCTCGCTTCGCTCGCTCCGCAGCAAAAATAAAAAATAAATGGAAATAAACTATAAAGGTGAGGGACACGCAACAGAGCTAGGCTCCAATTAAAGCGTGCCCCATTATTATATAGTTTATATTAAAATAGAGAAAAACTCCCCGCCGGTCCAATGCTGAAAATGCTTCAATAAATCTATACTTTGAGGAGATAAAGTTTCATTTATTCACTTTGGAAGTTTGTGTGTATCTTACAAAGGAAACTGAAATAGTCTTTGTAACAGCAGGTTGAGAAAGTTTCATTTATTCACTTCTTTTTCAGGGTCAAAAACACTATTTCATCTGTCAGCCAAGGCAATGGTCACTTTAAATAATTGATCGATATAGTAAGCAGAGTAAAAAATACTCCTTTAAATGAGGCAGCATGGTATGTCAAGTGGTCAAAGCGTCGGGCATGTAATCCGGTGGTCCCGAGTTGGAGTCCATTAGCTGAAGCTAAATTTGTTCCGGGTGGTCGGGTAGTTCCTAGTTCAGATCTAGCTAAATTCTCGACCATGTTTGTACATAACCAACTGGTCATTTTTCCTCCTGACAGTTGGGATAATTCTTAGGCATTTATGCAGGTTACACGAGACAATTTGCAACAACGATTTTCCGCGCAACACTTGGTCAAATACATAATTTTGCGTTAAAAGTTTTAAAATTCAAATCAAACATGTACAATTGCAACGTGTTGCCCAAGCAAACATTTCGCTAAAACCGTCCAGTTTTGTATTTTCAACGGCACAAATATAACCGGCAACATGGTACGTTGCACGGAATTTAAATCGTTGTTGCAAGTTGTCTCGTGAAACACCACCTTTATTCCATGTTATTCAGTTGTGATTATTTGAGTCAAGTCCCTGGAAATTGGCTCACTGTATACTAGTTAAGTGCACTTCCACTATTAAAGGGTTATTAACCGAGCAAACGAGGTTAATAACTTATTTATTATATGGCTTTGAGAAGTCCCGCTAAAACAATTGCCAAACGCAAATTTTTCTTTTCATCCGGGACAGCGGTCCTGATATGGCAAAATACAGACCATGCGTTAGCCAATCAGAATTCAGAAAATCTAGCCATATAATAAAATTAATTATTATAAATCATTGAATATATTCGCTTGTTTCGTCTGTACGTTACTTTTCTAATTTCAGAGCTTTTGACTCGTAGAGCCATCATCAGAAAATGATACAATGTTGTCACTCAGCTCCATTCCCTTCCCATTCCCTACCGGCTCTACGCGGATCGAGCCGAAAGCTTGGAGATTAAAAAGGTAACGTATAGACGAAACTAGCGAATGTATTTAGTATGATACCTACACACAAAGAAACACTAGAATGAAATTATTTTTTACATTAAAATCAATGCTACTCCCACTCTGATGACGTCATAATGACGTCACAGTATGTTTACATTGGGGATAGATGCTCAGAAACAGTGGAAATTGGGACCTATTAATATTCCTTTTCGAAGTAGAACTTCAATGTATCGAGTTTTGATATATATATCATGTATCAGTGATTGCTTATCTGCATTTTAT
The DNA here is from genome assembly GCA_029948255.1 of Telmatactis stephensoni. NCBI lineage: Eukaryota > Metazoa > Cnidaria > Anthozoa > Actiniaria > Isophelliidae > Telmatactis > Telmatactis stephensoni. Next base: position 285,756 of record JALIZF010001624.1, read on the forward strand.
TTGATATGCAATGACTCTGATCCCCTCTGGCGACCATAATCCTTAGCGTCAAAACAATAAAATGTTTTGGTGTGACGTCATTGTGCGATAGGGCAATTGACTGACGAGCCGGTGTATAGAGCAGGTTTCGTATAGGAGTGTGAAACTAATTAACCGCGCCGTGTCGTGACCGTGTCAGTGCAATTATTCTTGCCGTGACCGTGCTGTTTTCACAGGGGAAAGCCTACATAGCACTCAGTTGGTGTAATGTACTCAAAAAATATATTGTGTTCTCTCGTTCTATTGTATCATGTGTTTTGTATTATATTTTTTATGAATACATTACATCACCAGGAAGTTCGAATTCAGACAAGAAGTCGGAGCTAGCTAAAACCAACGAACCTTATCCTACAAGCATCGACTGTAGCTAGAATTCATTGACGCATCGATATATCAGCCCAATGATACACCTATTTCAAAAAGGTTGTCGGGCGAGAAAATTACTCTCTTTTTGGCTTTGGTCTTCATTTTAAGCATCAATGAATAAAGGACTTTGTTGTACAAGCTCAACAGCAGTTGGTTGAGAATTGTTGTGTTGATATTTATGTGGTTTCATAGCTTTTAGTCTGATTCCTACCCATACTCCAATTGAAATAGGTGTATCCTTCAATACAGTAATAAATGATCATCATTGGTGATAATGTAACCTGCGTAGAATGAGCGACCATTCGAAATTCATCCTTTTTATTTATTGATCGTTCTCTATTTACAAATGAAATATTAAATATAATCAATTGAAAAAACGTCGTCGGATCTAAAAACATAGAACATAGAAGCTGAGAGCGAAATGATGGGATTGGTACACTGCAACCAATAAAAATTCGAAATCAAACGGCCCGCCAACGCAGGTCCTGCATACGCTTTCAGCATTTTGCATCGAAGGCAAAGCGTAAATGAATAAAGCAGAATATAATTACTCACATCCCATGAACCATTTCGGTCTCAGCTTCTATGTTCTATGTTTTTTGACCCGACAACGGTTTTTCAATTGACTATATATAATGATATAAGATATATCTTTACTAAATCTAGAAGATAAGTTCGCAGTCTACAATTTGCAAAACATGCAGTTAAACAATGTCCAAGAATTTACAAAATTGACTTGTATCACAATATTGCTTGTTTTACTGAATGATTAGTAAAAATCTCTCTTAAGATAGTTCAGGAGCTTGGCAACAATGAAAAATAAGCCAATGTTTCCGCAGATAACTTTCAGTTCTCCGTAAAGGAATGACAAGGTGAATTAAGTGCTTCTCGGTACTACTGCTAGATAATAACGCCAGACGCGAAAAAAAGCAGGTCACGTGATCCTCTCTGCCGTAACCTCTCTAATAATGGCGTGTTACTTAAAAAAATGGCGTGTTACTCCTAATAAACGACAATAGAATAGATATAAATAAATGAATTCGAGAGATCTCCCGGGATATTTCGATATACTTTGAAATAATTAATGATGCAAGAATGCGGCTTCTTTGCTTGACATTGAAATAAAGTGAAATCCTCCCACATGCGGACACTTCCATGTTACGGCAGATCTCTAGGTTCCGACAAAAAACGTATATATTATTTGTTTTAAAAATTCTAATCTTGGACTAACATAGCAAGATTTTTACACATTCTACCTACCTATATATTTATTAATACAGTGTGTAATTAACAGGGCTCTCCTCGTAGTGGGTGATGTAAGCATGCATTTGAGGTACTACGCATTGTGTGTAGCCTCCTAAACCGTGGCACCTGCTCCCAACTTGTTGCAGTGCTGTAGTTTGATTCTGAAAATAACAACTCGGGTTTGCGAACCAATCTTTAACTAGACGCGCGTCAACCAAAATAGCTTAGCAACCATGTTAAACACACATGACTAAGTTGTTGACAATACTTTTTGTTAAATTAATTGGTAGTTACGGGCTATATTACATAAAGGTTATAGGATCAACTTATAAAAAAAACAAAGAACTTCCAAAGAGGTATTATTTTTAACCCATGGCAATAATATCAACTAATATAAAAGGGAACACATGCAGTGCTTTTCTATCTTATGCTACTAAGAGATTTGAGCAAACTACAACTCTGACAATGGAAACTTATTGGAACTTTCAATGATATACTATTAAACAGTGAATACCCTAGGAATACCCTGAGCGATTTTTTAGCGAAGTACTTCGCGTTTCGCACCCACTATCTCACTATTTCCGAAAACTGACATTCTTGTGGAAACCATCTGTGTACAAAGTGATCACAAAAATACAGTGGTTGTTGAGTGCCGAATATACCTTTCAAAATCTATAGCAAAATGGTGCAATTATCAAATTCTCAATTTGAGTTCTAGCGAATATAGATCTTCCAGAAATCTCCAGGTGACAGTGCCAACCGTTGATCATCACATTCCGTTCTAATTCTGCTAGATAAGCCCGGATTTCTTATAAGAAAGTGATGGGCTGCGTAGATAAAAAATGAATGATCGTACAACTTGTTTTCCCAACTCTCGCGATCCGGAAAACCCCATTTCCCGTCGTATTTCTTACCACCCCATTGTGAGCATCCTTTACACAAACGGGAGGTGTCATCAGGTTCTACGTAGAAAGAACCACACCCGTCAGGTCTTGGTCCAGAACGTGAAGTGAAAAAGTCCACCACAGCAAGCCCGCTTGCATTCAAAGCTGTTGCGATGTGCAGCGTACGACCAACGTTAGCTTTACGACAGTGGAATCTCAGCTGGCTGAACGACATTGCATTTCGTAGTTTCTTTAGGGTAGTGATAGCTATTACAAGGTTCTTGTTGACATAGTTAGCAATATCAGCAATAGAAGTGGCAACAAACAAGTTTGGTTGGGATCCTGAACTTGGTATAATGTAGTTCAACACAAGAGTCCATCCTCCTAAGATAAATAAAGTTCTTCAGTTCACGGTTCAATATAAAATAAAGTAACTATCATTGTATTCATGTTTAACATTCGTGAACAATAGAACAAAAGAGTTAAACTGAGCCGATTGGCATTATACCTATATGTTTAATCAATGAAATGAAAGATGGAAGGGGAAAGTAAGTCACCAGAGCCTGTGTAGCTGATTTCCGCAAAATATCAATCAATATATATCAATGAAATATAGGCGGGAATAGGGAAAAGAATTGACTAAAGCCTGTGTAAGCTGACTTCCGCAAGATATCACACATGCGCAGATATCTCACCACTGTGTTTGTTTACCTACCTCCATCAGTGGTCATGTCACAGTACGCTTTGAAAGGTGTACCAGAGTTGGTTGGGTCAATCCATTGTGGACCGTCTGTAACTCCAACTACTGAGTCTTTGATGTGCTTACATGACTTGGCGGGATTTGAAGAACTTGAACCAAGTGGAACATCTACAGTGAATAATTACAAGCATGACTCAGTAAGCTTATTTGGTTAGCTAGATTCAAGTTCGCTATATATAGATGGTGTTTTTAAGTTAAGGCAAGAGAGCGTAATACTAAGAGAGCGAAACTGGTATTGATGTCTGCGCGATGTTGACGGTGCGTAATTGGTTATTTTTAGTAACAGGAAGTTGACGCCATCGCACTCGCCAACAGTACGCAGCGTGAATATCGCAACATCAATCCGTATAATCTTAGTTGTATGGTCTCTTGGTTAAGGAAACCATATAATCGAAACACAATATTTGTGAACCACACTCTATGACCTCTGGCATCACTAAGATTGCTGAACACAGCAGAACTGATTCGTAGGGCTAAATTTTAATTTGAATCATTAGGAAACTGTTTTACTCTAATCACACGATGGTCAAAAAGCTTTTTAGATAACTCTTATTTCAAGTTTTGCATGTATGTGCGTGTTTTATTTTCTACATTACGCAAAATTTGAAAGCATCAAGCTAATGTAAAGAGTTTATGTAGTTTTCTTCGTTGAATTTTGAATTTTAAGCAAAATAAAAAAATAGAGAAGAGAAATAGAATCCATTAAAAACAAAAACAAAAAACATAGACCAAAAAGGGAAAAAATAGAAGTTCTTGGACCAGGAAGGACTCAAACCCGTTATCCAAAGAAATTAGTATGCTAATTTGATGTAAAACCCAAAAATCGGACCATGCATCCAGACAAATCGCTGAATCATAGCATGTTACGTATAGGATGGAGATTTCGGCCCCTTCCGCGTTATCCGGTAGAACACAGCGAGCTTCGGATTCAAAGAGGGAGGAAAGAGTCGGATCCTAGGCCATAAATGACTGAAACATACCACTAGCCTAACTGGTCTACAGCTGAGGGATTTGGAGAACAAAATAACCTACTGGTAGTGTTTGAGGTTGTAGTAGGTGTGGTGGAGGCTGAGGCAGTCTGAGTACTGACGGCACCTGGAGAAAAATCATTGATAAACATAGTAATGCATTTGACTCAAGTAAAGCAATTCAAATCAAGGACAAGAAAGAATTTTTTGAGACACCCTCCCATGAATATCAACACAAAGCAACAATTAAGGGAGAGAACGAACTAACTCAGTTCGCATGTGATGACGTCCGTCCGGGAAAAGAATCCGGTAGATATCAGCGCTCTCACCGCTCGGCTACCCTTGTTTTCCTTTCTGTGGAGTTAATCAAAGAAAGATTTCATATTTCACTACCAATAACGTATGACATACTTTGGCATGTGGCTCCAGTGTATCCAGATTTACAGATGCAGGCCGCATGGTTCTCCTCTCCAAGAGAGTAGCACTGTCCTCTATTGAGACACGGGTTTTCTTTGCACTAAACAGAGAGAGAAGATATCGTCTCGTGAGTTAGTTAACGAGGAGTAGCCCATGCACAAATCACTCGCGCATTATATATATACACACTACATTGTAAAGTGAAATGACCCAACAATAAATCAAATTTAACACTTTGTTGTACCTTGGAATCAGACCTAAGGTATTTTTGTTTCTTCGATGTACTCGAGGAATTGCAACTATGTATAAATTAAATAATGCTAAATTTTGTCGTCGTTTTTGCCATCTTTTCCCCAACGCCAACGCCGACCCAACGTCTACGCCACAATGTAAGTACAGTTTGGATTTTCATCAGTGAGCCAGCACACACAATGCACATTTTTCTGCAACATTGCTGGCAACACAGTTACACCGTGTGTCCACTCCTGCAATGTTACGCGCAACACAGCTGTACCGTGTGTCCACCCCTACAATGTTATGCGCAACAGAGTTGCACCGTATGTCCACCCCTGCAATGCTGCGCGCAATACAGTTGTCAGTACCGTGTATCCACCCCTGCAATGTCCACCCCTTAAAGATTTGCAGAAGTAGAACTCGATCTTAAGCTGCAATTGTTGCGCGCAACATTTCGTGCAACTGTTGAAGGGGCGGCTATATGTTGCAAATGTTGCTGCGTTGTGTGCAGTGTTACAGAGAAAGGTTGCAAGAAAAGATGTCGTGTGTCCGGGGCCTTTAGGACATCGTGGACCGTGGTCTGTCATTCTGCAAAGCGCGAGTCAATGAGAGCGCGCGATTTTTTTGGTTACTGAATCCCCCCTCTCCTCTCCCCAAAAAATCACCTTTACCTTTAGAGTTCTGAAGGTACTTCCTTCCTTCTTCTCTATCTTATATTCAGCTGCACGCTCATTGTAGAACAGTTCGCATTTCTTGGATTGTTGATAAAAGTTGAACATATAGCATACTTCCGGCTCCGACATGAAACAAGCGTGTTTGCATTCCTGTTCGTTGGGAGTGGTAAGGGACGACATCAAGGGTCCAATTATGGCATAGTTCACAATAGCGTCACTGTATTCAACTCTACATCGGTCTACGATAGACAACAAGATTTGTGCATTCACAACACTTCGACAGTAAACAATTTGGAAATCACACTTTTTCTCCCCAACCCTAAAATATGTAGCGAATTTTGGTGAAAAAAATTCTTTTATAAATTAAATGACTGTGAGATTCAAAACCGAGTCAAATGTTCCATGTCAACATAAAATTTCTTGCATTAGATATGCAAATGAATTTCAAACCAAAAACAGACATGCGCAGACAAATTGTATACCTGCTGAGCTTGCTTTAGCAGTGTCTTTTCCAGCTTTTGTTTAATTAGTAAATAAGTTGAACTAAATAACCAGTCAATGTCTCCTACGAAAAATCGTTAATCCTCCTTCACTCGTAGTTTTGCAGCACAGCGATGTTCTGAAATCGCTTCTCTCTTTCTTGGTGATTTTTTTTTGTAACCGCGCATACATGACATACAAAAACTCCAAACTTGTTGGGAATAAGTGTAGATAACAATAGGCTAGCATTTGCAAATTATTCAACAAACTATATCTCCAGTTTACATTCCAAAATATACATTTTCATTGCAAAACCTGTAGTAAAATTGCAAAACCGTTAGCCTTGTAAAACATGTTAGAAAATCATAGTACTAAATTGGCTCATTTTAAAAATAAAAATGTTGTGTAGTTGAATTACTACTCCAAGCAAAGCCCGCATCAAATCCTCGGACTGGAACTAATTGTGGACCTGAAATTCCGTCAAGTTTATATCGCCGGTTTTTTGAACATTACTTAAACTAAGTTCAGCTGGAACTATAGTTATCATAGAAGTAAAGCACTATATTCAGTTAAAGAATTGCGTGTACCAAATGAAATGAAATAGTTCAAATTTCCAAAAGCAAGGATTGTAGTTGAGAACGTTAATATTTCATTAAAAGAAACGAGATTAAAAAAGGGAGAGAAAATTACAGCTGCGACAGATTTTATACGTGGCGCGATGAAAAATTAATAAGAAGAAAATAGCGATCAAAAGAAAATAGAGTTCAGTGTTTTCGGTTACTATAAATTGTTACTAACTTTTTCGAAACGTTACTCGCTTTCAAGATATTTTATATGAACTATTCTACTTGCTTGTGGTTCATTCTTTGTCAGTGGTTTGGTTTATCTCATCCTCGCATTTTTGTGGATTTTTTTAAATTTTTATTTCTAAATTATCTGTTTGAAATTAGCTTTGCCAAAAAACTTTTGCAGCTTTGAGAAAAGATTCGTCATATTTCGTGTAAGCTGAAAAAAAAAACAACTTTTGTTTTGAATTGGAAACAATTTTTTCAGTCCTTGCAAACAACTGAAACGGTAAACAAAGTTATTGTTAACGTCGATTCAATTGTAACTGGAAAATTCTACCCAAGCACACAAACAAAGATTCGATCACAGCACAAATGTTTCAGCATACAAACAAAACTGACTTGAACGACGAATGTTTTCTCTCTGATAATCATTTTATTTGACGAAACGAAACGTGAACTAAGCTTGAACTAAATCACTGGCACACAAGGATTCAACTATACTACATTGACACGGCAGAATCCATTTCTGACGCAGTGTTTTTCTAACAGTAATAGTACATTATTCATTATACTTACAAGTTAAAGTTTTCGTTACAATTGACCTTTCAATTCATGCATGTTTAACTTTTTTAACTTCAGGAAAGTAAACGAAAACATTTTCTAAAGTTTCTTCTCTTTAATTACCTTGAGCGGCTTCTGTACTGGGAGCATAAAATCCCACATAAATCTTTGCCAAGAAGATGGTAGCCCTCAAAGAAAGTAGAAGCTGGAACGCCATTTACACAGCTGTACAAGGCTTAATCACTTTGAAACTCACGTCAGTTTTTTGCAAAAAACAACAACTTTATTTAAGCGTTTGCTGTGACGATACATTTGCTTTGAATTCAATTAGGAAATAGCTCATTTTATATTATTATTATTAAAAAAATATAGCCTCTTTCTAACGCACGCTCTAGATCTGATTGGCTGAATTTCTAATGGACTTAAGATTGAATGTTTGAATGCAAGGATTGAAAGTTGAGATAAAAGAACGAATGTTTGGATCGAAAGATTAAATATTCTAATTCCATGTTAATTTTAAATTTTGGCGGGGTTGGATATACCCATATTGCTTGCTTGTAGTATGAACTATCACTATTATTATGAGCTATTGTACAAAGTACACACGAGCTAGCAGAGTTACACGAGCTCAAGACTGACAGCTTACATGAAGGAGGAATCACATATTATCAGTTCCTACTCGAACCAGTATTTAAACGAACGGTCAGCCTAAAGAATATCTTTTTTATTAATATATTATTAATATATTTAATGGGCGTCTAATAATAATGCTGAGATAACTTATTTCGCGACTTACAAAGATGCATAATTGTTTCATTTACTTCAATTTTCTATATGACTTTAAGTTATGCTAGTATTCAGTAGTGGCTCCAGGATTTTTCAAAGGGGGGTTCCGTTTCTTAAACCCAACTGTGTATATACTCTACACGACACAACGCAAAACTTCTAACAATTTTTATAAGACATATTTCTATTACCCCCATCAAACCTTCAAGGGGGTTCGACCCCTCCCCCCTTCCCCCCCCCCCCCATCCGACTTACATAAATGATATTTACCCATGGCAATAATATCAGCTGATAAAAGGGAAGACAGTGCTCTTCTATCTTATGCTACTGAACACATTTGACCAAACTACAAATCTTACACTAGAAGCAAATCTATGATAGTTTCCCAGTTTCCATAGCAACTGTCTATGATAAAGTGAATACCCTGGATTCTGTCGAGAGGGATTCTTTTGGATGGCGAAATACTCACTCGCGCTTCGCATTTTATCTTCCGCATTTCCCGAGAAGATTCCTGTGGAACCCAGCTATGTGCAAAGTGATCTCAAGAATAATACAGTTGTAGTTCAGTGCCGAATTGTCAGGTCATAAAATCTAAAGTAAGACAATTGTGAGCATTGTTTAGACAACAGGGAGGTGACACCAGGTTTTACGTAGAAAGAGCCACACCCTTCAGATCTTGATCTAGAAAGCGAGGTGAAATATTTCACCATAGCAAGCCCGCTTGCATTCAAAGCTGTTGCGATGTGCAGTGTACGACCAACGGTAGCTTTACGGTCCTTTACGACAGTGAAATCTCAGCTGGCTGAACGACGTCGCATTTCTTAGTTTCTGTAGGGTAGTGGCAGCTATTACAGGGTTCTTGTTTACATATTTGGCAATATCAGAAATGGAAGTGGCAGCAAACAAGGTTGATGGGAATCCTGAGCTTGGTATAATGTAGTTCAACACAAGAGTCCATCCTCGCTTCAAGAAATTCCGGGTGCTCGTCTTTTCCTCCCGCGGGGACCAAAAAATTAATTAGTTTTGCCAGACTGCTGCCCATAAATCTCTTTTATTTCTCGCACTGAACACAGTAACGACTCAATAGTCTCAAGATTGTTATATACATTTGGCCAATAGGAACTCGTTGATCAAATGAATGTCATAGGTCGAGAAGGCCGTGTCAATTGCATGATGGTTAGAGCTATAAAATGCCGCGCGCGCTGAAGAGTTATGTTCAAAATGACCGTTGACATCTCCTACGCGAAAAAGATATTTATAGGTATGTATAAGTATAGGTATATAACTAGTAAGCGAATGTAGTAGCGCTTGCTTGGCGTTACATTTTTGTCAAAAACAAGAAACAAGAAAACATTACTTGAAAACATTACTCATTTTCGTTATTCCGTGGGGCAGATCATTCATTCTCAAAATATTGACTTTTAACACCTGATTACGTTCATGGCTGATACGAGCATTCGTTTACCATTTATAAGATAGCAATTCTACTTTACTAACACAATAAATCCCATTGTTTCGAAACTTAGGAAATATTTAACCTTGACTTTACTCTTGCTCCTAAAAGAATGGAATTGAGTCTGTTAGTAGAAAGATAGAAAAAGAGGAAAATATCATGCCTTTGTGGGCAATCGAACACTGTTTCGGTATCCTTAATAGGCTTGAGTTGTAGTTTTACGATGCAGTTTATGGTCCAAAAAATTGTTTGATCAAGAATAATAAAACGATATTTTTACCCTGACTAAAACTATAACTAATTTTTTCATAATGAACGCGATTAATTTCCATTACGATTTTTGGTTCCTATATATGCTGTTTTTAACTTTTCCACTTTAATCAACAATGTTATTATAAAGGACATTTTTGATATTTTTGTGCTAATGCAGTTGTTCCTACAAACTTGATATTTTAATGGTAAAACTATATGTTTAATGAAATTGAGTTTACTGAGGATATTAATTATAAATATTACACAAAGAAGAAGACGTTTCGTTGTCATCTCGACAACATTGTCTGGTCTGGAAAAGTTATGCAAATAATTCTAAGGTAACTAGTGTTTGTGTACAAATTTTGACATATTAATCCTCGAAGAGTCAGCTTAAACACTAGTTTACGTTAATGACTACAATCTTTGCCAAAATTAGTTGGCACGATGTGCAACTACGGATTTTTTGTACATTATACACCGTACAATCTTGCTGGCAGCTAGAAGGTATGTTCTGGCATCCGATCCTTCAGACCCTGTAGCATGAGCTTTTTGGTCAAATGCTCTTTGGTGACCATTTTCTAAGCTTTTCTTGTCCATTGTGTGTTTTCGTACCTCTTTCGGCGAGCCAAAGAATGAGTCTTCCACACCTCCCCAGCATAGCTTTCTAGTTGTCTCTTGCATGAAAACCAAACTGTAATACCAGGCACCATGCAACATTGTCTTCTGAAGGATTTTGCAAACTGCAGATTTAGATTTTGTTCGTTTCGATTCGAAAAAGTGTTGTAAGCTATCATCAAACGGCTTATCCGGCTTGTTTACAGCTGTTATGATGGGATTCCTCTTCGACTCGATTTGTTTCTTGAATTTTTCTGTGATCCTTTACTAACGTAACGCATTTAGTGACGCTGACATTTTCCTCTCTAACTTTGACTGTTCAAAACAAAGATACTTTTCGCGGCCTTTGATTACAGATGGAGGTCATCAGTGAGATTGCAAATCTTTTTCTTTTCTGTACACTTGGTGAATGGTCCGCCGAAGACGAATTTGCAGCATTGTTAAAAGCAGGTTCCCATTTTTTAGGTAAATAGACCATTGCAAATCGGCTAACGTGTTGCTGTGCACGTTTCTACTCAATTCAAAACCTCTGCACTGTATATGATAGAGTAATTTTTACTCCGAAAATCGATTAGCAAAACGGTGACTGATGAATGACCCTGATTTCGGAGCTAAGATAACTCCATGCGAGTTATTTTCCATTACGATTTTTGGTTTCTTTATATGCTGTTTTTAACTTTTCAACAATGATGTTATAAAGGACATTTTTGATATTTTTGTGCTAATGCGCAGCTGTTCCTAAAAACTTGATACTTTAATTAATGGTAAAACTATGTTTTTGTACAAATTTTGACATATTAATGCTCAAAGTGTCAGCCTAAACACTAGTTTACGTTAATGACTACAATCTTTGCCAAAATTAGTTGGCACGATGTGCAACTACGGATTGTTTTTGTACATTATACACCGTACAATCTTGCTGGCAGCTAGAAGGTATGATCTGGCATCCGATCCTTCAGACCTTGTAGCATGAGCTTTTGGGTGAAATGCTCTTCGGTGACCATTTTCTAAGCTTTACTTGTCCTTTGCGCGTTTTCGTACCTCTTTCGGCGAGCCAAATAATGAGTCTCTTTATAGGATCTTTTTGCAGTTCCACGCCTCCCCAGCATAGCTTTCTAGTCGTCTCTTGCACGAAGACCAAACTGTAATGCCAAGCACCATGCAGCTGCATTGTCTTCTGCAAACTGCGGATTTCGTTCGTTTCGTTTCGAAAAGTGTTGTAAGCTATCTGATCAAACGACTCACCGACTTGTTGACCGCCGCCATGATGGGATTCCTCTTCGACTCGATTTGTTCATTGAATTTTTCTGTGACCTTTTCTAAAGCATCTTTCACGCTGACATTTTTATCTGCAACTTTAACTGTTCAAAACAAAGATACTTTTCGCGGCCTTTGTTACAGATGAAGTTCATCAGATTGCAAATCTTTTTCTTTTCTGTACACTTGGCGAGTGGTCCGCTGAAGACGAATTTGCAGCATTGTTAAAAGCAGGTTCACATTTTCTAGGTAAAAAGACCAAATCTGCTAACGCGTTGCTGTGTACAGTTTCTTTCCAATTCAAAACCTCTGGGAATATGAACCGCTTTTGTGTCCACGTCATATCGAAATACAAATGACAAAGAATTGTATTCCCAGAGGTTTTGAATTGGGTAGAAACGTACATATTCACGTGTTAAATGATTGGGTCTATCGCCCGTTTTCCATGTCTAAAACTGGCCAGGAATATTCACGTACCGTATCCTTTTGCCATTTCCTTCGGTTTTGTACGATTGATCGATGGTAGGATTTTATTCCTTAGTTGTGACCGCAGTGTTTTATACGTGGTTTGATAACCTTTATTCTCTCGTGTGGTATATTATTTTGCAACTTTGTAGGTGCTATATATATCTGTACGTGTACACAGCTATTTATAAAAATAGACCTCTAGATCTATGAGGCCATGTGGTTACTGGCCTCAAATCCAAATATAGATATAAACACATTTCAAGGCCTGTCCCTAGTTGGGGTTGGGGGTAGGGGTTTACTTCGACTAGTGCATACACACACCGACTTTGTCCTAGTGCTCTTGGTAAGTTTATTTAAATTTCTACATAAGCAAAATGAAAAACTGAAGTACTATATAAAATGTAACAGAACCATTGAGAAATATAAATCATGTTCTACCTGCCTTCGCATCTTTAACTAGTAAATGTACATCGTAAATCTTTCCAAAGTCTCACAAGAATCAATTAAAGCTGTGCCTGATTACATCAAATAAAGAAAATTCTATATAGTTACAGACTTTACATTCGTATTTTACGTGAAAGTACTTTTATATTATTCACGGTTTTGAAACGGTCTGAAATGTTGGTGTCCTGTGGAGCAATACGCTACACTTTGAGTTATGTGACATAACAACTCTTGCCGAAAAAAACATCTTGTGCATCAAATTATTTCGCTTTCGGCTCAAAAATTATCTCCAAACACAGTTTTCTAAACCATATTTTTGAATAAAATCGATTGGACGAGAAATAAAATTTTAATTCAAATTTTGGGCACCTATGCCGTGACATGCAAATAAAGATTTGTCTACAGGTCTATTACAAATCGAAAACCTTCGAACCTTTAGACACGGTAAGTTCATTTAAATTTCTACATAAGCAAAATGAAAACTGAAGTACTATATAAAATGTAACAGAACCATTGAGAAATATAAATTACGATCAACTTACCTTCGCACCTCTAATTACTAAATGCACATTATAAACGCCTACGACCCAAAGCCATTGATCTACAGTAAAATATCGCCCCATGTTTCCATGCTTAAGGACGGAGCCCTCTAATGTGAAAGTAATTATTTTCTCTAAAATCTATATGGGTGTGAAAGAACCCATTGTAGGCTGTTAGAATCCAAGAAAAAAATTGGGGGTCACCACGCATTTTATAATGGTAATTAAACTAAGTGGAGTGCAATTTGGGCCAAAATCATATGAGTGATTACAAAACTGCACGACCGCGTAGCGGGAGTGCAGTTTGATAATCACGAGTATGATTTCTGGCCCAAAATTGCACGACACGAAGTTTAATTACCACTTAATTATATCCATTTTGAAATCTCAAAAAAATATACTGTTTTGTGATTGGTTGGAAAAAAGATGCGATTAATGAAGCAAAAGGATGCAATTTAGGAATTAATCGCACACTTTTTAACCAATCAGATTGCAGAAATCACCAGTGATTTCAAAATGGATATAATTAAATGAGTTATATACGTCATCAAATGTTGCGGAAAATGGATTTTTGACGACCCAAAGAAAAAAATTAAAAATCCTCTATACTTCCAATAAGTTTCAAACTTTTTTTTCCTAAAACACTCTAAGCATAATTCTCTGGTAGGGCAATACCATAAAACCGCGAAAACAAAGAAAATAATGTTTTTTTTTAAATATTTACTTGGTTTTAGGATGTTCTAGTCTATGATTGCTAAATATAATATGTGATATTTTTTATCATTCTTCAATTATAAATTTATAAAAAGCTTATATAATTCTAGATTTTTCTTTGGTTTCTAATTTACAAAAGGAAAAAAGAGGGGTATCCAGGCGATTTAAGAAGTTATTTACCGATAAACGCACGAAATACGATGAAATCCCTAGCCCTCCATACAGAGTATAGACAGATTTTACAAAGCATTATGGGACATTTCCAAGATGGCGGCCAATAGGCAAATCTAGTCCTTGTGATCAAAACAGTGGTTTTTAAGCGAGTTTTATTCATCAATACTGAATTTAATTCTACTACAGGAACAGTCAAATGTTTTTTCTACAAGCAAGTAAGTTTTATTTATCCAAATATCGCAAAACTGCTTTGTTTTTACGATGTTTTTACTACGAAGGGCCATGCGCAGAACGCAGTGCGCGCTGACAATAGAGGGCTCCGTCCTTAAGTTTCCGTGCCTATTTCATTCCGAACGGCTTCGTCAATGCTACGTTTATCGAGAACTGATCAAACATTTCCCCTACAGATATATTTATGAACTAAACTGAACAGTTTGGTCTCAAAACATATATTTATAACCACAAACCCTATATTTGATTATTAATAATCGACTTAAACACCCTCGGACCGGCATACGTAGTTCGCATATCTTTCGGCTTGACACTTCGCCTCTTCTTCGGCGATTTCCGAATTACACTTATTCGCATGCATAAAGACCATGACATAGTGTGTTACTGGCATAAAGCCAGTAACCACAAAAAGGTTTTCGTACGAGAGGCATCAAGCCTACGCGACTGGACCGAAAAGGAGTATGGGTAGTTGCAAAACTTCAATTTCTTTGTGGCTTTGATTTTGCAATTTGATTTTAGCATCAGCAAATGAAAGTATACGTAATAATGTATTAGGTCATGAAAAAGCTGAAGTTGGAAATTGAGTTATTGGTTGGATATTTATATGATTTAATAACTTCAGTAATATTTACCAATACTTCCTTTCGAGTAAGTCGCGTAGGCTTCTCGCCTACAACTGACATCTATTGACTGAGTATATACCGTAACCCTCGCCATAGACTCATTAATTACAATTTACCACTGACAACTTGACGAGCGCCCACAGTATTTTTGATTCAAAACGCGCAGAATCAACATGTTTAACCATCTTTACACCAAAACCCTTCGCAATGTGTCTTATTACAATTGTTCTTGTAAGTCTAAAGATTATAAAGAAAAACGTTTAATTTAGCATTCATGTAGTTCTCGTTTAACCGAGCAACCGGGCACCCAGCCGAGGCTTCTTTCTATGTTACTTGTATAATGCAACAATGAATTCCAGCGCTTCTATATATTGTTCTTTTAGCATGATGTCATTTCTACCACGTGAAAAAAGAACCGTGTGTATTCTGTTCCTTCTGCCAGCTTTTATCTTTTGTTGCTCAAGATACTCAAACGCCGTCTACGAGAGAATCCAAGGTAAGTTAGTAGGGAAAGAATTTTTGGTGAAGACTGTAGATTGCGAGTCAAGTTATTCCAAATTTAAGGAGACTCTACAGCAAGAGATATCTCACCATACCTATTTGAAATAAAAAATTAATTCAATCAATCAATAAATAAATAAATCAGTGAATCAATAAATTAATAGAAAAATGAATAAGTTAATGAATATATAAATAGATAAACAAACAAATAAGTTAATAGAAAGAAAGAACGAAAGAAGAAAAAGAGAAATAAAAAGAAATAAAACAGAACTGTTTCAATGTCTATGAATGTATATATATGTGTATCTTAGCAAATCAAAACGTTTTGTACGTACAATAGTAGTATAAATGTAAACCATCTAATAGTGCAGTTAATTATAAGAAATTGGGAATTGTTCAAAACTTCATGATTAGCTCCTATAGCAACAAACTTTTAATCGCACACTTCACTAGCATATTTATACAAGAACAGTTGATACTAGTATTATTAGGGAACTTTCGCATTTTATGACGTCATTGCAAAAGTCATGATGTGACGTCACAGATACAGAAAAAAGCTATAATTTTTGTTAGCGCTGTATATTAGAGAATTTAAAATACATTATTTTAATCTTGAGACGAAGATGCATAGAATCGAGCATGGGTTTTAAGAATGGTTTCTAAATAAATCCTTTTAGAATTTTTTGATCGTATTCTTGGTTTTCACTTACGTCATCGAAAATTTCTTAAAGCCCTGAGTGAAATCACAGTGCTTTCATTCTGGAGAATAATTTCGAGTTGAAATTCGTTTTCGTTGCAAAGATACAACCATTTCAAATGCTAATTCTGTAGTAAGAAATGTATGGAATGTATTAGCTCTGTTTGATTTGCTACAGGTACACAAGCTAGACGGTTACGTCATGAAATCAATTTCTGTCAGTGACGTCATAGATTGTGGTATGCAGTGTTTGATGGACACTCGCTGTAAGTCGTACAACTACAAACACAAGCCACCTTACACATGTGAATTGAACAACGAGACCCACACCAATTTACCAGCTGCGGAATTTCCAGCCAACCACGACTACAACTATTATGTAAGTTGTGTGATGTGAAACGCGTGACAGCTGAATAGTTAATGCTGCGTGACGGGAGTCGCCTGACAGCGTGACCATTCGTGTTGCATGAGATGGGTTTAGTTATGTGATGAGTGGAAATGCGCTACACTTGCCGAATATAAATTCTTTATTTTGATCATTAAGGAAATCTGTCCCTGTCAAAACGGTGGTACATGTCAGATTCAAGACAAATCAAGCACTACATTCAAGTGTAAATGTACAACCAACTATCAAGGTCCCCTCTGCCAAAATTGTAAGTAGGCCGTCAAATTGAAGATCCCATAATCCTCAACTCATATTAGTTGGAGGAAACCCAAGCAGAACGTAACCATTTTCAAAACATGTCTTGTCCTTCTGTTAGTAAACAAAGTGCCAATCGCTTTAAAGTGATTGAAATAATTCAGAAAACCTTTCAACTGTATCTGTGTAGCTACGTATAAATATGAACTAAAATCTATCCAAATCAAGCCTTCTCATGCTTATTAATAATAGTAATTATTCATGTAGATGTTCCACTTGGTTCAAGTTCTTCAAATCCTGTCAAATCATGTAAGCACATCAAAGACTCAGTAGTTGGAGTTACAGACGGTCCACAATGGATTGACCCAACTAACTCTGGTACTCCTTTCAAAGCGTACTGTGACATGACCACTGATGGAGGTAAGTATTTGAATAGCTAAATATTAGCTGTGCAGCAACAAGTCCAACAATCGGTTTTCGTTGATGGCAATTGCCTTCTTTTATTGTTCATTTTCTGTTTCACTAACGTACAGTAATGCTATACAGCCGGGTACTGTACACACTGGGGGACATGGTTGGTTGAGCAGTGATAGTGCTTGCTATTCACCTCTGTGGTCTGGATCCCAGCTGAGGTGATGGATCATATGTCAACTGAGATTATTTGATATGTGGTTCCCTACCATGCAAATTTTTTCATAGGGCTCTCCGGTTTTTCCTCGAGTCCTCCATCAAAAGTAGAAAAATTAAACATGTTAGTTGAGCGCTATATGTAAAATATTTGATGTAAAGGTTTAAGAGTATTTATTAAAAACATGGACTGACCTACTTCAATTCTTCTCAGGAGGATGGACTCTTGTGTTGAACTACACTATACCAAGCTCAGGATCCCCACCAAACTTGTTTGTTGCCACTTCCATTCCTGATATTGCTAACTATGTGAACAAGAGCCTTGTAATAGCTACCACTGCCCTACAGAAACTACGAAATGCCATGTCGTTCAACCAGCTGAGATTTCACTGTCGTAAAGCTAGCGTTGGTCGTACACTCCATATCGCAACAGCTTTGAATGCAAGCGGGCTTGCTGTTGTGAACTATTTCACCTCACTTTCTAAACCAAGACCTGACGGGTGTGGTTCTTTCTACACAGAACCTGATGACACCTCTCGTTTGTCTAAAGGATGCTCACAATGGGGTGGTAATAAATTCGACGGAAAATGGAGTCTGTCTGGTTACGACAACAAGGAAAGCAAGTTGTACGATCATCCATTTTTTATCAACGAAGTCAACCACATTATTATTAGCAATCCGGGCCCAGGTAGCAGGATAGAATGTGATGATGCTACGTTGCAACTGTCAGGTGGTGATTTCTGGAAGATCTATGTTCGCTAGAACTAATTAACATTTGACATTTTGCAGTTGAATTCTCTTACTCTGGATTTTATGACTGGACAATTCGGCACTGAACTACAACTGTATCATTCTTGAGATCACTTTGTACATAGCTGGGTTCCACAGGAATTTTTTTCGGGAAATACGGGAGAGGGATTGCGAAGCGCGAGTGAGTATTTCGCCATCCAAACTACTTTATCATAGACAATTGCTATGGAAACTGGGAAACAGTCATAGCTTTGCTTCTAGTGTCAGATTTTAATTTGGTCAAATGTCTTAGTAACATAAGATAGAAAAGCACTGTGTTCCCTTTTATTAGTTGATATTATTGCCATGGGTTAATACCTCTCTATGTAAGTAATACCAGTAGCGGGGTCGAAGGGGTCCACGGAACCCCCTCTTTGAATGTTTGATTTTGCGGGCGGGGGGTGTAATAGAAATATGTCTTATAGAAATTGTCAGAAGTGTTGCGTTGTGTCGTGTAGAGTATATATACCTGTTTCAAAATAGCTTGACCTTGGTTTTGTTGCATACTGAATATTGCATAGTGCATACCAAGCATGAACAAAAGTGTAAGTGGCAAACAAGAGGCATTAAATTCACAATATATTTTGGTCTTGGTGTGTGTTGTGTACTTAAGATCACAACGCTGCACTTGTGTCCAACTCGTTTAATCTACGCATGCTCAATGATTATACATTACACATTTATACTAAATTAACATAATCATATGGATATATAACATCCCCTTTATTTAAACAAATGATAGTAAATAACATACACCAATAAAATCTCTGGTAATAGTAATTTCAACATAATGTCCTTATGAGTGTTTTGATCACTAGTTTGCACAAGTGTCACTATTCAAGAATATAATATATTCAATAAAACATAATAACACATAGTCTATATATCTAGTCTGTTTGGTTTCTTTACAGTTCTTCCTCTGCTAGTTAAAATTGCACGTTGCCTATTGGAAAAACAGCATTTTTACGAAAAATGCAAATTTGCTGAACAAAGTCTCTTCAAGCTTTATTGTTTTTATCAGTTTGTCGACAATGAACAATACAAAAATCGACTTCAATATTAATCCCATGGGTCTTTCTTGAAAAGAGGCTTACCCTGCATAAATACCTATGCTTTTTTTGTCAATTAGGCGGTCTCTAGCAAATGGAAACTCAGTGGCGTTTAACGTGTGAACGAGATACCTAAAAAGAAGCGTTTTACGTAACGGTTTACGTACCACATTCTGCGTTTTTAAATTTATCCGAACTGATTAATGTAGGCTAGACGCTACGTACATTCTGTGTTTTCAAACTTATTCAAACTGATTAGTATTGACATTTACGTAGCCCCTTCTAAAGATTGAATTATCTTTATCCAATCAGTTAATAATCTGTATGATATCCGTAAAAAAATTGTCGCTTGAAATAATAAACTGCCCAGAGGTATCTTTTGTACCAATATTTGCCTAAGCTAAGTGCTTTTTGTCAGCTGTGTCTCTAGTTTTCTATTGAAAAAGTCTTATAGCTAACTTGACATCACACTCGATCCTGCAGAAGTATTGGAACTTGTCTGGGGAAAGCTAAAGTCGCTGTTCTTTCAGTTGCTCGTTTTGTTGGTAAGGATTTTACCATTTGATATTTGATATAAAGTTTTATTTCTATTCTACCCTGCTTGCATGCCAGAGCTTATCTGAGCAACAAGGAACCGGGAAGGCTTACAATTTTCTAAGTTGAAACTTAGGAAATATTTTACCTTAAGTTTACTCTTGCTCCTAAACGAAATGGAATTGACATCTGTAAGTGTGGAATTGAGCTTATACTTAGATTCTGATAGAAATTGAGGAAAATGTCATGCCTTTGTGGGGAATCGAGCACTATTTCGATATCCTTAATCCGGCTTGAGTTGTTGTTTTACGATGCAGTTTATGGCCCAAGAAAATTGTTTGATCAAGAATAATAAAACGATATTTTTACCCTAGCATTACTAATTTTTTCATACTGAATGCAGTTAATTTCCATTATGATTTTTGCTTCCTTTACATGCTGTTTTTAACTTTTGCACTTTAGTCAACAACAACAATGATATGTTATAAAGGACATTTTTGATATTTTTTGTGCTAATGCCGACAGCTGTTCCTAAAAACTTGAAATTTTAATGGTAAAACTAAGTTTGTGTCAAATTTTGACATATTAATGCTCATAGTGTGAGCTTAAACACTAGTTTACGTTAATGACTACCGATCTTTGCCAAAATTAGTTGGCACGATGTGCAGGGCTGTTCTGGCATCCGATCCTTCAGACCCTGTAGTATGAGCTTTTGAGTGAAATGCTCTTTGGTGACCATTTTCTTAGCTTTTCTTGTCCTTTGAGTGTTTTCGTACCTCTTTTGGCGAGCCAAACCTAGCGACCATCTACGGGACTTTTTGCAGTTCCACGCCTCCACAGCATAGCTTTCTAGTCGTCTCTTGCACGAAAACCAAACAGTAATACCAGGCACCATGCAACATTGTCTTCTGAAGGATTTGGAAACTGCAGATTTTGTTCGTTTCGTTTCGAAAAGTGTTGTAAGCTATCATCAAACGGCTTATCGGGTTGTTTACCGCCGTTATGATGGAATTACGCTGACATTTTTATCTCCAAATTTAACTGTTCAAAACAAAAATACTTTTTGCGGCCTTTGTTACAGATGAAGTTCATCAGATTGCAATTTTTTTTCCTTTTCTCAGTACACTGACTTGGTTTGTGGTCCGCCGAAGACGTATCAACATGTTTAACCATCTTTTCTTCGAAACCTTTCGCAATTTGTCTTATTATAATAATTGTAAGTCTTGTATACTAAGTCTAAAGATTATAAAGAAAAAAGTTTAATTTAGCATTGATGCAGTTCTCGTTTAACCGAGCAACCGGGCACCCAGGCTTCTTTCTATGTTACTTGTATACTATGATGCAACAATGAATTCTAGTGCTTATATTTATTGTCCTTTTAGCATGATGTCATTTCTACCACGTGAAAAAAGAACCGTGTGTATTCTGTTCCTTCTGCCAGCTTTTATCTTTTGTTGCTCAAGATACTCAAACGCCATCTACGAGAGAATCCAAGGTAAGTTAGTAGGGAAAGAATTTTTGGTGAAGATTGTAGATTGCGAGTCAAGTTATTCCAAATTTAAGGAGACTCTACAGCAGGAGATATCTTACTACACCTATTTCAAATAGAATAGATAAATAATTAAATAAATTAATATATAAATGAGTAAGTAAATCAATATATAAAAATACGATAAATGAATAAGTTAATGAATATATAAATCGATAAACAAACAAATAAGTAAACAGAAAGAAAGAAAGAAAGAAAGAAAGAAAGAACGAAAGAAGAAAAAGTGAAAGAAAAAGAAATGAAACAGAGCTATTTCAATGTATGCGTATCTTAGCAATTCAAATTGTTCAGTTTGCACATCAGTAGTATATATCTAAATCATCTAATAGTGCAGTTATTTATAAAGAAATTGGGAACTGATCAAAACTGCATGATCAGCTCGCGAACATATCATAACAAACTTTTATTCGCACACTTCAATTGCATATTTATGCAAGAACAATTGATACTGGTGTTAAGTATTGATATATTATTGGCACATCATGGTAAAACGAAAACCTGGGCAAAATAGTAAAAAAACATTTGTCAATAGTACTTAGCTTGTCAAACAAACAAACAAACAAAACAGCAAACAGAGCCGTGTATATACCCTACTCTTCTAGCATGTTGAAGGTAGCTAATTAAACAGGGTTTTTTAGTTTTAAAAATTCAAAGTAGAAATACATGTTCAATTCGTCCAAGCTCATTATTCAATTAATTAAACGCTTTAAAATGAGTAATATGTTTAAAATAAGTACTAAACCTAAATGAAGCAGTCTATTTTTTTAGTTTTCATATGATTGTTATTGAGAAAAGTGGTCCAGTTCAGGACTAGGATTTTTATTGAGCTTGAAATTTGCATTGTCCACAGAAATCTGCAAAATACTTAGCCAACAACTGAAGTCAGTTCTACATATAATTGCTGAAAACTATGTCTGACTGTATTCGTAAAATAGAACAAAATTATTGTAGCATAAAAAGTTGTTTTTTAAATATCACGTAAACTTGAGTCACTTCGCTATCACAATTTTAATAATGATATTTCTAAATTATAATGAATTGGGGTTTGCCATCGCTACTAGTTTTGGTATTCGTACGTACTTTTATTGTGTATGTAAAATTTTCTGTAAAATACAATCAGATGCACTTTGGTAGGATATATTTTTCAAATATTGATTGATTGATTGATTGATTGATTGATTGATTAATTGATTGATTGATTGACTGATTGATTGATTGACTAATTGATTGATTGATCGATTGATCGATTGATCGATTGATCGATTGATCGATTGATCGATTGATCGATTGATCGATTGATCGATTGATCGATTGATCGATTGATCGATTGATTGATTGATTGATTGATTGATTGATTGATTGATTGATTGATTTGTATAAGACCACCTTAACGTTGTCAGTTGATGAAAGAGAGTAAGGCCCAGTTTACACTAGTGACATACATATCAGTTTCTTCTTTATGTTATGTCCATGTTTTTATGTCCACACTATGTCGTTGTGTTGTGATGTTTACATTGGTGACATATAAAACATTAACATAAGATGTGTTTTGCATTTGCACTTTAGTTTAGGTCTGTTTGATTTGCCATTTCAGGTCACAGGCTAAACGGCTACGTCATGAAATCAATTTCTGTCAGTGACGTCATAGACTGTGGTATGCAGTGTTTGATGGACACTCGCTGTAAGTCGTACAACTACAAACACAAGTCACCTTACACATGTGAATTGAACAACAAGACCAACACCAATTTACCAGCTGCGGAATTTCCAGCCAATCACGACTACAACTATTATGTAAGTTGTGTGACATGAAACTCGTGACAGCGGAATAGTTAATGCTGCGTAATGGGAGTCGCCTGACGGCGTGACCATTCGTTTTGCATGATATGGGTTTAGTTGTGTGATGAGTGGAAAGCGCTCCACTTGCCGTATATAAATTCTTTATTTTGATCATTAAGGAAATCTGTCCCTGTCAAAACGGTGGTACATGTCAGATTCAAGACAAATCAAGCACTACATTCAAGTGTAAATGCACAACCAGCTATCAAGGTTCCCTCTGCCAAAATTGTAAGTAGACCGTCAAATTGAGATCCCATAATCCTCAACTCATATCAGTTGGAGGAAACCCAAGCAGAAGGTAACCATTTTCAAAACATGTCTTGTCCTTCACTTGAAGAAAGTGCCAATCGCTTTAAAGTGATTGAAATAATTCAAAACACCCTTTCAACTGTATCTGTCTAGCTACGTATAAATATGAACTAGAATCTATCCAAATCAAGCCTTCTCATGCTTATTAATAATAGTAATTATTCATGTAGATGTTCCACTTGGTTCAAGTTCTTCAAATCCCGCCAAGTCATGTAAGCGCATCAAAGACTCAGTAGTTGGAGTTACAGACGGTCCACAGTGGATTGACCCAACCAACTCTGGTACACCTTTCAAAGCGTACTGTGACATGACCACTGATGGAGGTATGTATTTGAATAGCTTTCTATTGACACAGGAATCCCACACTGTTGTACATTAGTACAGTAAAATGCCAATAAAATGTGGCCCCTTTCGAAAAGACAAGGACAGACACTGTTTGTATTCTAATGTTGTCTATTACAGTTTGGGTATCTAGACTGATTCAATAAGTCGGTCTCTTTACTCCTTGGGCTTCCTGTGGTGGTCACTCACAGATCCGTGTCGCGAAATACGGTGACTTCCAGTCAAATCACTCGTTATATATTTCAGCCAATTACAGGAAGCTTTTATTATCCTGGTTTTGAAAATGTCTTGTACTTTTTGAACCAACTTTCTTTTGCATCTACTGAAGATCCCTGAAGCTTAAGAATCAACCCGCCAATGGCGTAGTAACTCGTGGATTGTATACTGAATAGAAGTGACTACAGGAAACCCAATCAAAGTATTTTATTTATATATAACAACTTTATTGAAGAAGAACTAAGAACTAGTACATCAACAAAAGGGTTATGCTAGGGAAAAACTTAATTTTCATATGAAAACATACCCCTCAAGTACATATATACAAAAACTAGGACAATATTCGACGTTGATATTACATAATACAATGGGATACAACATGCAATAAGATAGTTATAAAATATATGTAATGAGATATATAAATGTTGGTCTATATAATTATATGTATATATATATATATATATATATATATATATATATATATATATATATATATACACTCAAACACAAAAATTCTGCAAATTTTAGATATATAGATATATATACAAAAGTATACAAAATATACCTAAAACCACCAAAGTAATTATGGGATAGCTTCCAAAATATATTTTTGTGGTTCTCTAATGTCAGTGCTTAACAAAAAACATGGTTTGAACGGCATCCCATAATTTTAAATATATATTTAACATATATATCTATATATCTAAAAGTTGCAGAATTTTTGTGTTTTAGTATATATATATATATATATATATATATATATATACACCAAATCCCTAAAACTTTGATATTGTTCTGATATATATACATATATATATCCGCCATTTTCCATTGTCTTTCCTTTTGTTCTGAAGGTTGTTCTCAAGGGAAAAACTTGAGAACAAAAGGAAAGACAATAGAAAATGGCGGATATATATATGTATATATATCAGAACAATATCAAAGTTTTAGGGATTTGGTGTATATATATATATATATATATATATATATATATATATATATATATATATATATATATATATATATGTATATGCAGCCTCTCTTGGGAAGGCCGCCCACCCGAAGCAGACAACCAAGGTATGTATTTGAATTCTAGTGAAATATCGAGTTTTTCCTGTGAAGGAGAAAACAATTAATCGGAAACAAAGTTGTGAAGTCAGTAGCATTGTTGTTTACTATTTATTTGATTCAAAAACACGATTATTTTAAAATCCGTTTAAAGGAAAAGTATTTCACTAAAATGTATTGGTTGGGCTTCCTGTGGATTGATAATGTAAAGATTAAAGCAGTAATATCTTTCATTGTTCAATTATTGCTCAATTTTTAGTCATTTGGAACATGTTTAGAATGATCAAATATTAATAATAAAGCCGGAGTAATTGCAATTTCTTTAGTGAAAAAAATAGAAATTAGCTGCAAAAGAAGGAAAAATTATGAAGCAAAACAAAACAACAGCAACAACAAAAGTGGAAAAAGTGGTCTCTGTACATGTCAGACACATGTCAGACACAGGGGCTTCTTGCTTCCGCATATTAAAGACTTTGCACAAGCCCTATCCAGTGCTTTGATGACTTTAATTTAGAAGGTTGCCTTTTGTCTAAGCGAATCTGTCAAAATCTGTCGTTTTCTCCCCATAGCAAAACGTCACTATAAACAAAAACAATTTCTTCGTAGTGAATTTTATACTATCTTTTATTTAATCATTATAAAATATTTGAGATATAACGCGCGCGCTGATTGGCTGGCTACCATGTTTCTGATATCAGAGGACAGAGACATGGCTCGCTCAAAAATCGTCGAAAATATTTTATAAAAGCAATATAAAACGATCGCTTATGTCTCTGTACTCTGATATAAAAACATCTTCCATCGTGTTTATATCACAGTACAGAGACATGCGCGCGCGTTTTATATTCCTTAAATAAGAAGTGAATCAGTCCCAAAATAATCAAAGCGAAAGCTCAATGTTATTGGAAAATCTCAGGGAGAACGCGTCCATGGGTTTGTAATTATTTCACTTCCAGAAAATTAATTATTCAAGAGCCTCATTTTCGTTTGTACTGAAAAATCTTTGATAAGGTGATAGTCGAGTGACTTAAAGATACAAAGAAGCGAAAACTATGACTTCTAGAATCAGTCTACTGGGGTATCATAGTAGATTCAGATTTAATTGCTTGCCGATATAGCTAAATATTAGCTGTACAGTAACAAGTCTAACAATTGGTTTTCGTTGATGGCAATTGCCTTCTTTTATTGTTCATTTTCTGTTTCACTAACGTACAGTAATGCTATACAGCCGGGTACTGTACACACTGGGGGACATGGTTGGTTGAGCAGTGATAGTGCTTGCTATTCGCTTCTGTGGTCTGGATCCCAGCTGAGGTGATGGATCATATATCAACTGAGATTGTTTGATCACATGTGATTCTCTACCATGCAGAATTTTTTTCATAGGGCTCTCCGGTTTTTCCTTGAGCTTCCCCAGTAAAAGTAAACATGTTAGTTGAGCGCTATATGTAAAATATTTGATTAGAGGTTTAAAAGTATTTATAAAAACCATGAACTGACACCTACTTCATTTATCTCAGGAGGATGGACTCTTGTGTTGAACTACATTATACCAAGTTCAGGATCCCGACCAAACTTGTTTGTTGCCACTTCCATTGCTGATATTGCCAAATATGTCAACAAGAACCTTGTAATAGCTGTCACTACCCTACAGAAACTACGAAATGCCATGTCATTCGACCAGCTGAGATTTTACTGCCGTAAAGCTAGCGTTGGTCGTACAGTAAACATCGCAACAGCTGTGAATGCAGGCGGGCTTGCTGTGGTGAACTATTTCACCTCACTTTCTGGACCAAGACCTGACGGGTGTGGTTCTTTCTACGCAGAACCTGACGACACCTCCATGTTGTCTAAACGATGCTCACAATGGAGCAACGGGAAATGGAGTATTGCGGGTCAAGAGAATTTGGAAATCAAGTTGTACGATCCTTCATTTTATATCCACGGAGCCCTATCACTTTCTTATTAGAAATCCGGGCAGGATGGAATGTGATGATTACAAGCCGACACTGTCATCTGGAGATTTCTGGAAGATCTATGTTCGCTAGAACTAATTAACATTTGACATTTTGTGGTTGAATTGTCTTACTTTAGATTTTATGACTGGACAATTCGGCACTGAACTACAACTGTATCATTATTATGGATTTCGCCATCCAAAAGAATCCCTCTTGAAAGAACCCAGGGTATTCACTTTATCATAGACAGTTGCTATGGAAACTGGGAAACTAGTCATAGCTTTGCTTCCAGTGTCAGATTTGTAGTTTGGTCAAATGTCTTAGTAGCATAGGATAGAAAAGTCTTGTGTTCCCTATGTCAATTTCAAAGTGATATTTAGCCTTGTAGAGCTGTAAATGGCGTTCCATTATATAAGTTAATAAATTATCATTATAATTATAATCATTGAAAAACCAAATGATGCATTTGACTCAAGTAAGAGGGTCTCAATGGGGTTGACCGTCAAAACACTAATTGAAGAATATAGAACGCGCGCGCATGTCTCTGATATAAACATGGTAGCCAGTCAATCAGCGCGCGCGTTGTATAAAAAAGAAAAAAGAAAATATATCGTCACAGCAAACGCTTAAATAAAGTTGTTTTTTTGCAAAAAACTGACGTGAGTTTCAAAGTGATTAAGTCTTGTACAGCTGTAAATGGCGTTCCATTATATAAGTTAATAAATTATTATTATTATTATTATTATTATTATTATTATTATCATTGAAAAACAAAATAATGCATTTTACTCAAGTAAGAGGGTCTCAATGGGGTTAACCGTCAAAGCACTAAAAGGAAAATTAAAAAAGAAAAGGTTGTTGGCGGAGGCAGGACTCCAACCCGTTATCCAAAGAAATTAGTATGCTAATTTTATGTAAACCCCAAAAAAATCGGACCATGCATCCAGACAAATCGTTGAATCATTCGCATGTTACGTATAGCATGTAGATTTCGGCCCCTTCCGCGCTATCCGGTAGAACGCAGCGAGCTTCGTAGTCAAAGAAGGAGGAAACAGTCGGATCCTAGGCCATAAATGACTGCACCTTACCACTAGGCTAACTGGTCTACTGAGGGATTTGGAGGACAAACTAACCTAGTGTATCCTGTGAATTGGCCATCTATTGTTGAGCAAATTACGCGATCCCATTGCGCAGTTGGGAAACCCTTGAACTGTGAAGCAAATTTATTCATTTTATTTATTTATTAAACTTTACCCCCTAGGGGCGGGTAGCCCACAACGGTTTACCAATTACTGTGGGCCCCAATAAACATGAAACATGAAACAAACAAACAATTACGTGTACAAATTATGATATGATATGATAGACAGTTATTTTTCAAAAGCAGCATCGTATAATTCACTTAAAGTTCTGCATGTGTCACATTTTGGGCAGATAGATTTCCATGTGCGCGGATTATCAACATCATTGTAGTAACCAAATGAGCAGATATAAGAGCCAGGTTCGAAACCGTCTAGGGTCCAATCCCTTTTCCCTCCTGTCTCAAAATCAAAATTACCTAATTATTAATTAAGAGAGAGAGAGAGAGGGAGAGAGAGAGAGAGAGGGAGAGAGAGAGAGAGAGAGAAGAAACAGAAACAGAAAAAGATCACGAAAGAATAATGAACAAAAAGTACAAAAATCGACTTCAATATTAATCCCATGGGTCTTTCTTGAAAAGAGGCTTACCCTGCATAAATACCTATGTTTTTTTTGTCAATTAGCGGTCTCTAGCAAATGGAAACTGGCGTTTTCGTACGTGTGGACGAGAGGCCTAAAAAGAAGCATTTTACGTATCGGTTTACGTAACCCATTCTGCGTTTCACTAAATTTATCCGAACTGATTAGTGTAGGCTAGACGCTACGTACATTCTGCGTTTTCAAACTTATCCAAACTGATTAGTATTGGCATTTACGTAGCCCATTCTAAAGATTTAATTATCTTTATCCAATCAGTTACTAATCTGTATGATATCCGTAAAAAAATTGTCGCTTGAAATAATAAACTGCCCAGAGGTATCGTTTGTACCAATATTTGCCTAAGCTAAGTGCTTTTGTCAGCTGTGTCTCTAGTTTTCTATTGAAAAAGTCTTATAGTTAACTTGACATCACATTCGATCCTGCAGAAGTATTGGAACTTGTCTGGGGAAAGCTTAAGTCGCTGTTCTTTTTCGCTCGTTTTGTTGGTAAGGATTTTACCATTTTATATTTGATATAAAGTTTTATGTCTATTCCACCCTACTTGCCAGAGCTTATCTCAGCGACAAGGAATCAGGGAAGGCTTACAATTTTCGATTCTAAGTTGAAACTTAGGAAATATTTTACCTTAAGTTTACTTTTAAGCTTGCTCCTAAAGAACCTGGAATGGAATTGACTCTGTAAGTGTGGAATTGAGCTTATACTTAGATTCTGATAGAAAAAGCCGGAAAATTTCATGCCTTTGTGGGGAATCGAACACTGTTTCGATATCCTTAATCGGCTTGCAGTTGTAAGTTTTACGATGCAGTTAATGGTCCAAAAAACTGTTTGATTCAAGAATAATAAGACGATATTTTCACCCTAACTGAAAACTATAACTAATTTTTTCATACTGAATGCAGTTAATTTCCATTACGATTTTTTGGTTCCTTAGTATTCTGTTATTAACTTTTCCACTTTTATCAACAACAATGTTATTATAAAGGACATTTTTGATATTTTTTGTGCTAATACAGCTATTCCTAAAAACTTGATATTTTAATGGTAAAACTAAGTTTGTGTCAAATTTTGACATATTAATGCTCAGTAGTGTGAGCTTAAACACTAGTTTACGTTAATGACTACAATCTTTGCCAAAATTAGTTGGCACGATGTGCAGGTCTGTTCTGGCATCCGATCCTTCAGACCCTGTAGCATGAGCTTTTGAGTGAAATGCTCTTTGGTGACCATTTTCGTAGCTTTTCTTGTCCTTTGCGTGTTTTCGTATCCTCTTTTGGCGAGCCAAATCCTAGCGACCATCTACGGGACTTTTTGCAGTTCCACGCCTCCCCAGCATAGCTTTAATTTCTAGTTGTCTCTTGCACGAAAACCAAACTGTACTGCTATTAAGCACCATGCATGTAACATTGTCTTCTGAAGGATTTTGCAAACTGCAGCTGATTTTCTAGTTTGTTTGTTTCGGTTCGAAAAGTGTTGTAAGCTATCATCAAATGGCCTTACCGACTTGTTGACCGCCGCCATGATGGGATTCTAGCTTCTTCGATTCGATTTGTTTATTGAATTTTTCTGTGGACCTTTTCTAACGCATGCATCTTTCACGCTGACATTTTCCACTCTAACTTTGACTGTTCAAAACAAAGATACTTTTCGCGGCCTTTGTTACAGATGAAGTTCATCAGATTGCAAATCTTTTTCTCAGTTTTCTGTACACTTGGCGAGTGGTTTGCCGAAGACGAAATAGCAGTGTTGATTAAAGCATGGTTCCCAATTTTTTAGGTAAATAGACCGTGCAAATATTCTTTTGCAACTTTGTAGTGTGCTACGCGACTGGACCGAAAAGGAGTACGGGTAGTTCAACTTCAATTTCTTTATTTCTTTTGGTCTTGATTTTAACATCAGCAAATAAAGGTCTTTAATGTATTAGGTCATGAAAAGCTAAAGTTGAGTTATTGGTTGCATATTTAAATGGTTGTATAACTTTAGTAGTATTTACCAATACTTCCTTTCGAGTGAGTCGCGTAGGCTCTCGCCGACAACATCTATTGACTGAAATATATCGTAACCCTCGCCATAGACTCATTGAATTACCACTGACAACTTGACGAGCGCCCACAGTATTTTTTTTATCAAAACGCGCAGAATCAACATGTTTAACCATCTTCTCTCCGAAACCTTGCGCAATTATTATTATTATTATCTTATTACAATTGTTCTTGTAAGTCTATAGATAATAAAGAAAAACGTTTAATTTAGTATTCATGCAGAACGAGAACCAAGGCTTTTTTCTATGTTACTTCTATAATGCAACAACGAATTCCAGTGCTTTTATTTATTGTCCTTTTAGCATGATGTCATTTCTACCACGTGAAGGACGAACCGTGTGCATTTTGTTCCTTCTGCCAGCTTTTATCTTTTGTTGCTCAAGATACTCAAACGCCGTCTACGAGAGAATCCAAGGTAAGTTAGTAGAGAAAACATTTTTGGTGAATTGGTTAATATACATATATAAATTGATGGTGCTCAGATTTTTTCTGTAGTGGTTGATGTTGTGTTGTATCGTGGAGTTATCACTTAATCAATTTTTGGTGAAGATTTTAGACTGCGAGTCAAAAAAACTTTTATTCGCGCACTTCAATTGCATATTCATACAAGAACAATTGGCACTGGTATTAAGTATATATTATTGGCTCATCATGGTAACATGAAAACCTGGGCAAAACGTGGTCTGCTATCGCTACAAGTTTTGGTGTCCGCACTAACTTTTATTGTATGTGTAAAGTTTTCTGTAAAATACAATCAGATGCACTTTGGTAGGATATCTTTTTCAAATATTGATTGATTGATTGATTGATTGATTGATTTGTATAAGACCACCTTAATGCCAATGAAAGAGAGTAAGGCCCAGTTTACACTAGTGACATACATATCAGTTTCTTCTTTATGTTATGTCCATGTTTATGTCCATGTTTTTATGTCCTCACTATGTCGTTATGTTGTTATGTTGTGATGTTGTGATCCGAGTTTTTTCTTTATGTTGTTGTGTCCATGTTTTTATGTTCCTATTATGTTGTGATGTTTACATTGTTGACATAAAACGTTGACATAAGATGTGTTTTGCATTTGCATTTTAGTTTAGTTCTGTTTGATTTGCCATTTCAGGTCACAGGCTAAACGGTTACGTCATGAAATCCATTTCTGTCAGTGACGTCATAGACTGTAGTATGCAGTGTTTGATGGACACTCGCTGTAAGTCGTACAACTACAAACACAAGCTACCTTACACATGTGAATTGAACAACGAGACCCACACCAATTTACCAGCTGCGGAATTTCCAGCCAACCACGACTACAACTATTATGTAAGTTGTGTGACATGAAACTCGTGACAGCTGAATAGTTAATGCGCGCTGCGTGATGGGAGTCGCCTGACGGCGTGACCATTCGTTTTGCATGATATGGGTTTAGTTGTGTGATGAGTGGAATGCGCTACACTTGCCGTATATAAATTCTTTATTTTGATCATTAAGGAAATCTGTCCCTGTCAAAACGGTGGTACATGTCAGATTCAAGACAAATCAAGCACTACATTCAAGTGTAAATGTACAACCAGCTATCAAGGTTCCCTCTGCCAAAATTGTAAGTAGACCGTCAAATTAACATCCCATAATCGTCAACTCATATCAGTTGGAGGAAAACCAAGCAGAAGGTAACCGTTTTCAAAACATGTCTTGTCCTTCAGTTAGTAAAGAAAGTGCCAATAGCTTTAAAGTGGTTGAAATAATTTATAAAACTTTCAACTGTATCTGTGTAGCTACGTATAAACATGAACT
Source organism: Telmatactis stephensoni (assembly GCA_029948255.1). Classification (NCBI taxonomy): domain Eukaryota; kingdom Metazoa; phylum Cnidaria; class Anthozoa; order Actiniaria; family Isophelliidae; genus Telmatactis; species Telmatactis stephensoni. Next base: position 318,413 of record JALIZF010001624.1, read on the forward strand.
AAAATCTATCCAAACCAGGCCTTCTCATGCTCGTAATTATTCACTGTAGATGTTCCACTTGGTTCAAGTTCTTCAAATCCCGCCAAGTCATGTAAACACATCAAAGACTCAGTAGTTGGAGTTACAGACGGTCCACAATGGATTGACCCAACCAACTCTGGTACACCTTTCAAAGCGTACTGTGACATGACCACTGATGGAGGTATGTATTTGAATAGCTTTCTACTTTTCTGCTATTTATAGTCATTTGAAACATGTTTAGAATAATCAAATATTAATAATGAAGAGTTAGTGCAATTTCTTTAGCGAAAAAATAGAAATAGGCTGCGAAATAAGAAAGAATAATGAAGCAAAAGAAAAAAAGCGAAAAAAGCTGTCTTTGTACATGTTAGACACAATCCCCTGGCCTCTGCTTGCTTCCGCATGTCAAAGACTTTGCAAAAGCCCTATCTAGTGCTTTAATCATGACTTTGGAATTCGAAGACTGTTTTTTGTCTATTTATTATCAGTTTACTGTTATAGCCCTCAGAGACAATCTCATGTCAAAGCGAATCTATCTAACAAATGCAAATAAAAAATTGTTTCTCCATATAGCAAAACGTCGCTATAAACAAAAACAATTTCTTCATGGTGAATTATACTATCTTTTTTTTAATGAATAAGAAGTGAATAAGTATCAAAATGATCAAAGTAAAAGCTCAATGTTATTTGAAAATCTCAGGGAGAACGCGCCCATGGGTTTGTCATTCCACTTCGATCCAGGAAATTATAATTAATTATTCAAAAGCTTCGTTTTCGATTAGAAAATCTTTGAAAAGGTGATAGTTGAGTGACCTATAGACACAAAGAAGCGAAAACTACGACTTATAGAATCAGTCTACTGGGGTATCATAGTAGATTCAGATTTAATTGCTTGCCGATATAGCTAAATATTAGCTGTGCAGTAACAAGTCTAACAATCGGTTTTCGTTGATGGTAATTGCCTTCTTTTATTGTTCATTTTCTGTTTCACTAACGTACAGTAATGCCATACAGTCGGGTACTGTACACACTGGGGGACATGGTTGGTTGAGCAGTGATAGTGCTTGCTATTCACCTCTGTGGTCTGGATCCCAGCTGAGGTGATGGATCATATGTCAACTGAAATTGTTTGATATGTGGTTTCCTACCATGCAGAATTTTTTTTTCATAGGGCTTTCCTGTTTTTCCTCGAGCTTCCCCAGTAAAAGTAAACATGTTAGTTGAGCGCTATATGTAAAATATTTGATTAGAGGTTTAAAAGTATTTATAAAAACCATGAACTGACACCTATTTCATTTATCTCAGGAGGATGGACTCTTGTGTTGAACTACATTATACCGAGTTCAAGAATCCCACCAAGCTTGTTTGTTGTCAATTCCATTGCTGATATTGCCAAATATGTCAACAAGAACCTTGTAATAGCTGCCACTACCCTACAGAAACTACGAAATGCCATGTCATTCAACCAGCTGAGATTTCACTGTCGCAAAGCTAAGGTTGGTCGCACTGTGGACATCGCAACAGCTTTGAATGCAAACGGTCTTGCTGTAGTGGACTATTTCACCTCACTTTCTGGACCAAGACCTGACGGGTGTGGTTCTTTCTACGCAGAACCTGATGATGCCTCCAAGTTGTCTAAACAATGCTCACAATGGGGTGGTAATAAAAACGGGAAATGGAGTCTTCCTGATTACGAGAACAAGGAAAGCGAAAGCAAGTTGTACGATCATCCATTTTTTATCTTCGGAGCCAATCACTTTATTATTCGCAAGCCGGGCTTTGGTATCAGCAGGATAGAATGTGATGATAATACGTTGCAACTGTCAGGTGGTGATTTCTGGAAGATCTATGTTCGGTAGAACTAATTAACATTTGACAACTGGACAATGCGGCACTGAACTACAACTGTAGCATTCTTGAGATCACTTTGTACATTGCTAGGTTCCACAGGAATCTTTTCGGGAAATACGGAAAAGAATCCCTCTAGACAGAATCCAGGGTATTCACTTTATCATAGACAGTTGCTATGAAAACTGGGAAACTATCATAGATTTGCTTCTAGTGTCAGATTTGTACTTTGGTCAAATGTGTTAGTAGCATAAGATAGAAAAGCACTGTGTTCCCTTTTATTAGTTGATATTATTGCCATGGAGCACATTATTTTTACGGATGCCCATTTAATATATTTAGAGGGGATTTTTTTCAAGTTTGAGCAGTGAACGACAAAAACTCCCGAGTTGAAGAATAGCTGTTGTACAAAACTGAAATCATTTCTGTCAGAAAGTTTAAGTTGTTTGTAAGTAGTTTTGGCCCGAATGAAAGTTGAATCAAAGTGTTAATCCAAAGCAAAACTTTGGATCGAAAATGAGGTTTAGGCCTTCATTTGCTCATTTTGTGTATGTTTTCTTTACATTCAGCTTGAAAAAGCTTAATCCCAACACATATAACGTCAAGAAAAAGTATTTGTACAAATCAAAAATTCGTTTCAGTTTAACAGGTTTTTTATCTTGGTACATCAGTTATTTACCGGTACAAAAAGGGTTTGAGTGTTAATCCAGAACGAAAATTTGGATTAAAGCGCGCACAAAGGTCTAGTTTTTGGCACATTTCGCCATTATTGCTCGTCATTGAAAAAAATCTCCTCTTAATAAAAATAATATTCTTTAGGGACCGTATGTTTAATTAAGTAATGGTCCGAGTATATAGCCGGAACTGATAATATTTTCATGTAAGCTGTCAGTCTTAAGCTCATGCAACTCTGCTCTAGCTCGTGTGTACTTTGTCCAATAACTCATAATAATAGTGATAGTTCATACTGCAAGCAAGCTATATGGGTGTATCCAACCCCGCCAAAATTAAAATATGGAATTAGAATATTTAATCTGTCGATCCAAACATTGGTTCTTTTATCTCAAATTTTAATCCTTGCATTCAGAAATTCAATCCTTCCATTAGAAATTCATCCAATCAGAGCGTTCATTAGAAAGAGGCTATATTATAATAATAATAAATAATGAGCTATTTCCTAATATATCGTCATAGCAAACGCTTAAATAAAGTTGTTGTTTTTATGAAAAAAAACCGTAAGTTTCAAAGTGATTAAATCTTGTACAGCTGTGTAAATGGCGTTCCAGCTTCTACTTTCTTTGAGGGCTGCCATCTTCTTGGCAAAGACTTATGTGGGGTTTTATGCCCTCAGTACAGAAGCCGCTCAAGGTAATCATAGAGAACAAACTTTAGAAAATGTTTTCGTTTACTTTCCTGAATGTTTTTAAACGCACCTATAACTAAGTTAAAAAAAGTTTAGGTCAATTGTAACGAAAATTTCACTTGTAAGTATAATGAATAATGTACACTACTGTTACTAAATAGAAAAACACTGCGTCAGAAATGGATTCTGCCGTGTCAATGTAGTAGTTTGATTACCTTGTGTGCCAGTAATTTAGTTCAAGCTTAGTTCACGTACGTTTCGTTTCGTCAAATAAAATGATTATCAGAGAGAAAACATTCGTCGTTCAAGTCAGTTTTGTTTGTATGGTGAAACATTTGTGCTCTGATCGAATCTTTGTTTGTGTGCTTCGGGGTAGAATTTTCCAGTTACAATTGAATCCGCGTAAACAATAACTTTGTTTACCGTTTCAGTTGTTATTATAAAATTTTGTTTGCAAGGTGACTGAAAAAATTGTTTCCAATTCAAAACAAAAGTAATTTTTTCACAGCTTACACGAAATATGACGAATCTTTTCTCAAAGTCGCAAAAGTTGTTTGAGAAAACTAATTTCAAATAGATAATTTAGAAATAAGAATAAAAAAAATCCACAAAAATGCGAGGATGAGATAAACCAAACCACTGACAAAGAATGAGCCACAAGCAAGTAGAATAGTTTATATAAAATATCTTAAAAGCGAGTAACGTTTCGAAAAAGTTTGTAACATTTTAAAGTAACCGAAAACACTGAACTATATTTTCTTTTGACCGCTATTTTCTTCTTATTAATTTTTCATCGCGGCACGCATAAAACCTGTCGCAGCTGTAATTTTCTCTCCCTTTTATTTAATCTCGTTTCTTTTAATGAAATATTAACGTTCTCAACCATAATGCTCGCTTTTGGAAATTTGAACTATTTCATTTGGTACACGCAATTCTATAACTGAATTAAGAACTTTATTTCTATGATAACTAGTTCCAGCTGAACTTTAAGTAATGTTAAAAATCCGACAATAAAGACTTTCAGGATTTCATGCTCAGGTCCACAATTAGTTCCAGTCCGAGGAACTGCCAAAACAACACTTAAAGTTTATTTAACACTTTATTTGAACTATTCGGTCCGTAGATCAAGCAAAAATGCCACCAGGAACGATTTTATTGAACTTGAATACAATTTTTTTTATAATGTTCATATCGAGATTTACAGATAAAAAATCAATTTAGTAAATTTTCGTTCGCTCATTGGTCTTAGCCAATCAGAGCCGCGAACTACTTTCCTCACTGTGAAAAGACATTGTTCGCGGTTCTGATTGGTCGAACGATGCATTTTTACTGAGAAACTGAAATCGTTCGTCCAATCAGTTGCATCTCATTTGTGATGGAAAATTTTCTTAAAATTGGCCACTCTCAGCGCTGTTTATTTTATATTTCATAGCACTATAGTTTTATGTATTTCAAAAGACAAGCAAATACAATTTATTTATAAAGACAATGATCAATGTAACAGAAAATAAGAGCTCTACATAACTTGGTAAATCCTCGACTAGAAGAATCACCAATCAGCGCGAAGTGAACTTGCACAAATTGTTAGCACTACCCCGGTCGAGGGGGGGAAATATGGCTCCATGCATTGCTTCCTGATCGGGGTTAGGTTAGGTTCTGACGAGAGCAAATATCTTAATTTTAACTTCAGTTTTTTTAAAGAACTGAATTTAGACGATATCGCTTTCAGTCTATATTCGAATGTGCTTTGTAATCATAACTTCGTTCTATCTGTGTTGTTTTACAACTATAAAAATCGTTATTGTATATAACTCTTACGTACTCCCTCCCCTTCAAATAGTAAACCAATTGCAGCAGTTGACAAAGGTTTTGATGCGGGCTTTGATCGGAGTAGTAATTCAACTACTTAACATTTTTTATCATTAAATGAGCCAATTTAGTCATTATCATTTTCTAACATGTTTTACAAGGCTAGCGGCATTGCAATTTTACTACAAGCTTTGCACTGAAAATGTATATTTTGGAATGTAAACTGTATACGTATACACCTATTTCAAAAAAGGTTGTCACCGCTAAGAGCGATAGGCGATAGGTAATAGGGTCTAATAGGTCATTCCAAGACCGCAAAGCAATATTGATTTCTTAATTAAGCCATCCTAAATCTTTCTTTATACTCTTCCATCAAATATTTGGCTATTCATATGTAAATCAATTAGAAATCAATAGTGCTTTGCGGTCTTGGAATGACCTATTGCCTATCGCCTATCGCTCTTAGCGGTGACAACCTTTTTTGAAATAGGTGTATATAGTTTGTTGAATATTTTGCAAATGCTAGCCTATTGTTATCTACACTTATTCCCAACAAGTTTGTTTTTGTATGTCATGCACGCGCGGCTACAAAAAAAAATCACCTATATAAAAAAGAGAGAAACGATTTCAGAACATCGCTGTGCTGCAAAACTACGAGTGAAGGAGGACTAACGATTTTGTGTCGGAGACATTGACTGGTTATTTGGTCCAACTTATTTACTAATTTAAACAAAAGCTGGAAAAGACACGGATAAAGCAAGCTCAGCAGGTATACAATTTGTCTGCGCATGTCCGTTTTTGGTTTGAAATTCATTTGCATATCTAATGCAAGAAATTTTATTTTGACATGGGACATTTGACTCGGTTTTGAATCCCACAATCATTTAATTTATAAAAGAATTTTTTTCACCAAAATTCGCTAGCTACTTAGTACATGATGTTAGGGTTGGGGAGAAAAAGTGTGATTTCCAAATTGTTTACTGTCGATGTGTTGTGAATGTACAAATCTTGTTTTCTATCGTAGACCGATGTAGAGTTGAATACAGTGACGCTATTGTGAACTATGCCATAATTGGACCCCTGTTGTCGTCCCTTACCACTCCCAACGAACAGGAATGCAAACACGCTTGTTTCATGTCGGAACCGGATGTGTGCTATATGTTCAACTTTTATCAGCGATCCAAGCAATGCGAACTGTTCTACAATGAGCGTGCAGCTGAATATAAGATAGAGAAGAAGGAAGGAAGTACCTTCAGAACTCTAAAGGTAAAGGTGATTTTTTGGGGAGAGAGAGGGGGGATTCAGTAACCAAAGAAATCGCGCGCTCTCATTGACTCGCGCGTGGCAGAATGTCAGACCACGGTCCACGATGTCCTAATAAAGGCCCCGGACACATGTACACGACATCTTTTCTTGCACCCTTTTTCTGTAACACTGCACACAACGCAGATTTGCAACATATAGCCGCCCCTTCAACAGCTGCATGAAATGTTGCGCGCAACAATTGCAGGTTCAGGATCGAGTTCTTCTTCTACAACTTTTTTTCTGCAACGTTTCGCGTAACATTGCAGGGGCGGACACACAGTACAACTGTGTTGCGTGCAACATTGCAGGGATGGACACTCGGTGCAACTGTGTTGCGTGCAACATTGCAGGGGTAGACACACGGTACAATTGTGTTGCCGCAACATTGCAGGGATGGACACACGGTGCAACTGTGTTGCAACTAACTCACGAGACGATATCTTCTCTCTCTGTTTAGTGCAAAGAAAACCCGTGTCTCAATAGAGGACAGTGCTACTCTCTTGGAGAGGAGAACCATGCGGCCTGCATTTGTAAATCTGGATACACTGGAGCCACATGCCAAAGTATGTCATACGTGATTGGTAGTGAAATATGAAATCTTTCTTTGATTAACTCCACAGAAAGGAAAATATGGGTAGTCGAGCGGTGAGAGCGCTGATATGTACCGGATTCTATTCCCGGACGGACGTTATCACATGCGAACTGAGTTAGTTCGTTCTCTCCTTTGCTTGCTTTGTATTGATATTCATGGGAAATTCTTTCTTGTGCTTGCTTTGAATTGCTTTACTTGGACCAATTGTATTACTATGTTTTTCAATTATTTTTCATACCACAAGGTCCCGTCAATACTCAGACTGTCTCAGCCTCTACCACACCTACTACAGCCTCAAGCACTACAAGTATGTACATTGTTTCAATGAAGAATTACGTACTTTTATTGGATACCACGCAGTGCAAAAAATATATATATATATTTTTAATGGATATTAACATATATTATTTACATTTTCTTACAAACAAATTTTTTAACTAAATACAAAATTACAAACGAGACATATACAAAATTAAATTACAATTCCTTATAATAACAAACGAAACAGTTAACAACAAAAAATTACACCTACTTCTGTAAACTTATTTGAAATATTTGTTTAAATATATTTCAAGTGCTTTGAACCCTTTTACTTGAACCAAAAGCACTACTGTATGTTTTTCAATGATTTTTCACAAGGTCCTGTCAGTACTCAGACTACCTCAGTCTCCATCAAACCTACTACAACCACAAGAACTACGAGTATGTATGCGTACACTGAATTATGACGTCCTTTTTTTGTATAGCAAGCAAGCAGCAAATTTTATTTACTTCAAGCATTTTGAACCCCTTTGAACCAAGTGCATCACTATGTTAATTACGATATGATTACACTTAGTTGTCTTTAATAGGAAATACTTAGACACATTAGTATAGTTGTTCGTACAGTTCAGTATTACAGTTGTTTCCTTACGCTAACAACTAGTACTGTAACAACGATAGAGTGGATTTCGTATGACTGAAAAACTACGGCACGGTCACGGCACGGCACGGCCACGGTACGGAACCTCGCCTGCTGATTTCTTTACAAATTTGCGAAGACATCAGCAGGCGAGGTTCCGTGCCGTGGCCGTGCCGTGCCGTGACCGTGTCGTAGTTTTTCAAAGTCATACGAAATCCACTCTATGATCACAACTAGTACAGCCACAAACACTACCAGTATAACTCAGTATGTGCATTGTTTCAGTGAATAAATTATTACTTTTTTTATTGAATAACATGCATTAGAACACGCATTAGAAATTATTTAACTCAAGTGCTTTGAATTGCTTCACTTGCAATAATGCATTACCATATGGTTTTTTAATGATTTTTCACCAGATGCCGTTGGTACTCAGACTGCCTCGGTCTCCACCACACTGCCTACTACAGCCTCAAGCACTACAAGTATGTACATTGTTTCAATGAAGATATTATTACTTTTGTAGGATAGCATGCAAGACTCATGCAATGGAATTTCTTTTCTTCAAGTATTTTGGACTGATTGACTTGAGTCAAATGCATTGCTATGTTTTTCAATGATTTTTCTCCAGGTGACGTCAGTACTCAGACTGCCTCAGCCTCTACAACACCTACTACAGCCACAAACACTACAAGTATGTACATTGTTTCAATCAAGAAATTATTTTGAAATATTTTGAATTTGCAGCTAGGATTATTCATGATAATTTATTTGGTTGTCTCTAGCTTCGTTATTTTGATGAAAAGTTTTACAGACGTTTCGGCCCAAACGCGGACCTTCTTCAGTGTGACAAAAACGTTTGCACGCGCGATTATAACGGTAACAATTAGCTAGCGCGCGCGAGATTTGTAAGAATTTACAAGAGTTCTATAAATGTCTGGAATTTGGATTCGATCGTTCCTTGATTTGTCATCAAGGTCCGAATACCAAGCTTCTAAAAAGAGCCTTTGATGGAAATCGCTCTCCTTGTCCAGTCTAGTGTTTTTAAAGTCAAAGTCATGTCCTGTTTCGTTAGCGTGTTGAGCGATCTTAGATGATGGTTGGTTGTGGCATACTGCCCTCCTATGCTCAGCAATTCTTGTATGCAGGGACCTTTCCGTCTGACCGTAGTATACAAAGTCACAATCTTGACATTTTATCACTCATGTAGACAACTCCAGTCGTGAGCGCTGGGTCTTTCTTACTTTTAGGTCGTGGAAACGAATTGGTGATCTTTATTACAGGTTTGTGGGCGATTTTTATGTTGTATGCTTTAAGAACTCTGCTGATCTTTTCAGAGACGCCGTTCACATAGGGTACCAAGATTGTCTTGACTGGTTCTTTATTGTCGCCATTCACCGCGGTATGGTTGTTAGAGCCATCTGTCATCATGCTCCTTTCACATTTTCGTATGAAATGGGCTGGGTAGTTGTTGTCCCGCAGCACGTTTTTAACATGAGACAACTCGGCTTCCTTCTCTTCTTCAGTTGATGGTATTTCTTTGGCGCGACGAATGAGCGTTGTTACTACTGATCTTTTCTCACCATCCTGCTACACATAAAAGATCAGTAGACGACTGGAGTTGTCTACATGAGTGATAAAATGTCAAGATTGTGACTTTGTATACTACGGTCAGACGGAAAGGTCCCTGCATACAAGAATTGCTGAGCATAGGAGGGCAGTATGCCACAACCAACCATCATCTAAGATCGCTCAACACGCTAACGAAACAGGACATGACTTTGACTTTAAAAACACTAGAACGGTGGACAAGGAGAGCGATTTCCATCAAAGGCTCTTTTTAGAAGCTTGGTATTCGGACCTTGATGACAAATCAAGGAACGATCGAATCCAAATTCCAGACATTTATAGAACTCTTGTAAATTCTTACAAATCTCGCGCGCGCTAGCTAATTGTTACCGTTATAATCGCGCGTGCAAACGTTTTTGTCACACTGAAGAAGGTCCGCGTTTGGGCCGAAACGTCTGTAAAACTTTTCATCAAAATAACGAAGCTAGAGACAACCAAATAAATTATCAAGAAATTATTTCTTTTAGGGACCTGTCATTATTTATCGCCTGGGGGGGGGGGGGGGGGGGGGGTGAGGATTTTTGAATACTTACAACGACCTTTTACTGATCCCTCCCTAACGTTATATCACTTCTCAGTGATCCCCCCTCGTGACGATATGTAATTTTCGTGATCCCCCCCCCCCCCCTCTTGTCAGAATAGGCCGAAAATAATCAGTTCTGAATGTTATCAAAATACTTACAGTTTTGTTTTTGACCAAATGCCTCTTTCTAAGACTAATTAGTCCTCCGTATGAGTAAACTGCTACTTTGGTTACTTGTTCTTCAGGTACAAATGTAAGTACAGGTATATTATAAGTAGCATTGTCTTCGTCGAGATCAGCGATGACAAGATCATTGCTGTTTTCATCATCATCATCATCCAACTCTACGAAGCTCACGACCACCCACATCGAACTGCTAAAGAGGTTTCCTCTTCACACGAGTAAAGCGTCTTCTTCAAGAAGAACTAGAAGGAAAATAGAAGAAAGATAAAGAAAACAAAGGATAAACGACACAAGCAAAGAGCTCGTTCTCTGCTGGGGAATTTGACATCCTTCGAAGTCGCCTCCAAGATTTTTGACTTTATTGAGAAAATCAACGCAGACTTCACCAAAAATCTTGTAAAACGTCTGCACCTAGACCCATTGATGTGGCTGATAGAAAGAGGTGTTTTCACCAAGAAATTAACGGAACGTCTGCAGGAGGTAGCGGCGATATTGAAAGCAAAAGGTGAAGCATCAACCAGTTGCAATGACCAAGGCGAAGTAGATGACACAAATGATGAAGCTGGAGATGATAGTAGTGGAGAAACAGACGACAAGGATGATGGGGATGACGCGGAACTTGATCTTTAATCAACTAATATTACATATTACGTCATATAAACTTATGGACAATTACAACAAACAAAATTTTCAATTTATAGTACTTTTGATTTGCAAATATTGTCTTAAGACTCTTTCTCACTAGTTTTATATCAGGGATCTCAGTTCAATATGAATAAACGTGAGGTCGATTCCTTGTAATATACCGATATTTGTACGTAACATATCCAGGTATCCAAAATAAATGCATTTTTAATTTTTAACTTTGATGAGCCAACTTGTTTATGACAAATGATCCCCCCTTAGAGGGTCTTTAAGTGTAACTAGTCCCCCCTTTTTGCCTTCTGAAATCGATTGATCCCCCCTTAAATCCTCACACACACCCCCAAGTGATAAATAATGACGGGTCCCTTATTGAATAACACGCATAAAAAATTATTTAACTCAATTGCTTTGAACTGCTTTACTTACAACAGGGTATTACTATGTTTTTTAATGATTTTTCACCAGGTGCCGTCAGTACCCAGACTGCCTCAGCCTCCACCACACCTACTACAACCTCAAACATTACAAGCATGTACATTGTTTCAATGAAGAAATAACTGTTGAACCTAGCCTCCATTTGCGACCACTCTTTCTTGTGGAACCACTTTTTTAAAATACCAAAGGTTCTGCATACAAATCACTATAATTGGCATCTCTCGTTAGTGACCCATGGCCAACCACTTCAGTTTAGAGGCGATATTTTGTCATTTTCTTTTTTTTATATCCTCCTGTATGCGATCACTTGATGCAAAATCCTCTCTCTCACTATGACAGTTCCTCATTGTGCTGTCATACATCGCAAAAATGATTTTTTAATACAAACTAAGCTGAGGAAACGTCCTCTTACATGGTAACTGATTAGAGTAATTTAAAACAGTTTCCTAATGATTCACAATTTAGCCCTGCGATCGAATTCTGCTGTGTTCAGCAATCTTAGTGATGCCAGAGGTCATAGAGTGTGGTTCACATGCAAATATCATTGTGTTTCGACTATATGTTTTCCTTAAACATGAGACTATACAACTAAAATAGTGAAATTATACGGATTGATGTTGCGATATTCACGCTGAGAACTGTTGGCGAGTGCGATGGCGTCAATTTCGTGTTACTAAAAATAACCAATTACGCGCCGTCAACACCGCGCAGACATCAATTCCACTTGAGTTTTGAACATTTTATGACGTCAAGAGTGTGTCAATAAGAGGAAAGACAACTCAAAACCATCTTCAATTCGTTTTTTACAACAATATTATTTGAGATAAAAGTTAAGAAATCCTTTTCAAACGGAGCAACAGAACGAGCGCGCGCGCGGAAACGCGTCACTGAGAAGTGTGTCTGTCCTCTTATTGACACACTCTAATCAACCAATCAGATCGCGAGATTAGTATCAAGTGTTGTAAAAACCAGTTTCGCTCTCTTAGTATTAAGCTCTCTTGCCTTGACTTAAAAATACCATCTACATGACAGCGAACTTGAATCTAGCTAACCAAATAAGCTTAATGAGTCACGCTTGTAATTATTTCCTGTAGATGTTCCACTTGCCAATGGTTCAAGTTCTTCAAATCCCGCCAAGTCATGTAAGCACGTCAAAGATTCTGTAGTTGGAGTTACAGACGGTCCACAATGGATTGACCCAACCAACTCTGGTACACCTTTCAAAGCGTACTGTGACATGACCACTGATGGAGGTAGGTAAACAAACACCGTGGTGAGGTGTCTGCGCATGCGTAATATCTTGCGGAAGTCAGCTTACACAGGCTTTAGTCAATTCTTTTCCCTATTCCCGTCTATATTTCATTGATATGCCAATCAACTCAGTTGGTAAAACTCGTTTGTTTTGTTGATTACTAAGTAAACATAAATACAATGCTAATCACTTGATTTCATACTTAATAAAGGCTGGTTTTCGCGATATTTTTCGGAAGTCACACTTTCCATCTTTTATATCATGGGTATAATGCCAGTTACCTCAGTTTACCTCTTTTGTTCTATTGATCACTAATTATAAATATGAATACAATGATAATCATCTTTCATATTGAACCATGAACTAATAGACTTTATTTATCTCAGGAGGATGGACTCTTGTGTTGAACTACATTATACCAAGCTCAGGATCCCCACAAAACTTGTTTGTTGCCACTTCCATTCCTGATATTGCTAACTATGTAAACAAGAACCTTGTAATAGCTGCCACTACCCTACAGAAACTACGAAATGCCATGTCGTTCAGCCAGATAAGATTTCACTGTCGTAAAGCTACCGTTGGTCGTACACTGCACATTACAACAGCTTTGAATGCAAGCGGGCTTGCTGTGGTGGACTTTTTCACTTCACTTTCTGGACCAAGACCTGACGGGTGTGGTTCTTTCTACGTAGAACCTGATGACACCTCCAAGTTGTCTAAACGATGCTCACAATGGGAAAATGGGAAATGGGGTTTTGGGGGTACCGAGAACTCGGAAAACAAGTTGTACGATCATCCACTTTTTATTTCCTGGGGTCATCACTTTCTGATACACAATCCGGGCTTATTTTCCAGGACGGAATGTGATGATCATTGGTCGGCACTATCATCTGGAGATTTCTGGAAGATCTATGTTCGCTAGAACTCAAATTTAAATTTGATACTTGGTATATAATTGCACCATTTTGCTCTAGACTTTGACTGGTATATTCGGCACTTATAACTACTACTGTATTTTTGTGATCACTTTGTACACAGATGGTTTCCACAAGAATGTTAATAAAACTTCACACAACAATTCTAGAGTACATTATATGAGTTCTTGATATGATTTCGGTAGCTTTAATTGGAGATGCCATGTAGGCCGTCTGTTGAGGAGTTACTTCATGCCATGCTGCCATACATCATAACTGACTTGATAAGCGCATTGTAGAGTACTACAGAATCCGTTCTTTAATGATACATATCTCCATATCTTCTTGAGAAGTCCAATGTAGCAGAAATGGAGGCCCTTTTATACACATCTCATAGAATGGTATGGAAGAACGATAATTTATGACCATTGAGAAAAAATTCTTTACAAGTTTTGTTCAAAACTGGACGGCAGGTTCCTTGATAAGACTGTAATCTTTTCCTAATCATTGTTTGATGGAGAAGTCTAAGGGCGTTTTATTCCATTTTATTATATACCCTTGTCGATACGCGCGCTCTGATTGGCTGAAAGCTGTCGGCTTTATCAGAGATTATAAAATAACTATGATATAACGCGCGCGCGCTCTGATTCTCAAGCATGTTAAGGCCTGGGTCAGGCAGCAGATTAGCATAAAATAGTGTTCTTTATCTTTAAAGCTAGAGTTTGTTTGAAAATTTGATATTGTAACTTGGGGACATGTTAAATTTTAACGAGATGGTACATTTTTTGTTGTCACAATGGCATACCTTTGATCACGTGACCAACTACGTGCTCCAGAAAATCCTTCTCTATGAGAACACACAGCACGCGCGCGCACATTTTCAAACTTTCTCCAACGAAAAGAGAAAATAAAACTTCAATTGTATTTTATAAAAGAAATAGAAAACTCGGCAGCAGTGCTATCAGTGCACTGCTACGCCTCGTGCTTCTCCCAACACTTCTCTCGTCTTCTTACAATTAATCCCGCGTGCTCATAACTCAACATAGCACGCTGCCTCGTTTTTTATTTCTACAACGAAGATAGATAGATAGATAGATAGTTTATTGGCTGAATAAATGGCAGCTCGTGAAAGCTGAATTACATATTCGTAAAACTAGAATAGATAAAATTTCTGAAATTTAAATATAAATTATATTGATTATAAATCCAATTCAAATGTCAATATTATATGTCAATGTTCATTGTTTCTTTTAAGACTTGAGGTTGTGATAAATGTGTTCTTGAAACGGTCGGTCTTCCACTTTGGTATGGAAAAATATCTGTTACGCCTAAGATAAAGTGTTGGATTGTTCTTGGGAGGGAGCAGCTTATTTAGACGGTTATCACTGTCTTTTACTATGGCGTCGAACATCTTGTCGCAGATAGCTTCATTATAAGTAGTAATCTTTGGAATACCAAGAAAATCTAGAGCGTCATTGTACGCAATACTAGGGCAGATGATTGCCATTGCTCGTTTCTGGATGCGCTCCAGTTCAACTTTTAAATATTTCGGTAGAGCATGATGGAACACAGGTACTGCGTAGGTTAGGATGGATCTAACACATGTGGTATAGAATAGCACAAGGTCACTAAAAGGCACTTTTGCCCTTTTTAGCACAGTTCTGATGTCAGAAATGGGTCTGAGGGGTATTTAGGAACTCATCCGTTGCTGGAAGTGAGGAATTCAAAAGATTATATTGAAATCTCCCATAATTATGCAATATTTGTTTCATTGCCAAGTTGTTCAATCGTATATACTTTGATATGATGAATAAAGTTTCCAAAATTTGTATTTGAATGCCTATAGATAACACAAACGACATTGTGATGGATCGAGATCACACTCAATTAATTTCAATCCACAAAGATTCGAAATCATTCTGAGATCCAGAAATGTCGGATCGTATAGAACAAGATATCTTTTTGGAAATAAAAATCCCAACACCTCCTGCATTCAATAGACTAGGTTGTGAAAAGAAATTATAACCGTCAGACGTCAAGTCAGAATGGTGCTGTACACCTAGCAACTGAGGGGAGTCCTTAATGGGACCAGCCCAAGCCTCCTGATTGGTCCTTTCCATCATACGATAGTTGAGTGATAAACTATATATGGAGAGTTACATAACTATTATCTCAATAACCAGATTGAAGACACAGGCCATTGTTGTCTAAAATGTAAGAATCAACGTGACTTGGCACGCGTACAATTAACTATTAACATACTAGAATCGGCAAGAAAACATCAAAATCCTATTTGTACCAAATATTTAATTTTTAAATTATTTGATTTTGGTTTCTGTTAAACCAATTATTGTAAAGTTATGATCTAGCTCGGAAAGCATTTGAATTGCTGGGTTTCATCCATTCCTTGGGAATTCAGAAGACAATAGAGTGGTAGCTAGCCATGTTGGATGAATAAACAAGTGACGCTAATGAGAAATCTTTTGTTGAAGTTCATCCAAGATGGCTGCCGTGTCGACGTCACATGCAACCAAAGAATAAAGTTTTCAAAATTTGCATTCAGGCTTCTTATATTTGAGTACGATTTCTAAAGAGACCGATTTAGCATAGCTCACTAATAATTTATTGATGCAGTATTGTCTACATAATGAATGAGTTATGTTATTATTAAACGGGAGTATCCTCTTTAAAGATTTCTTCTTCTTCTCAGTTATTATCATTATTAAGCCATCTTTATATGACTTTGTTTAAATTCTATAGGTACTTTAATTAATTTGATTTTGAACATATTTCTTGGCGTAGTACTGTATACTGACTGCCGACCGAATGTATTGGCACACAATTAAAAAGGTAAACCGTTTTGCAAAGCAAGACTTTGGCACGTTTTGACATAATTTATGTTTTGACTTTTTGTATAAAAAAATACAATGGATTGTTTTGAGCTATTCGCACGTAATGTACCTTCTTTTTTTTTCTTTTCTTTTTTTTGGAAACCGCCTATTTCCAATTGAAACTTTTCTCACTAAAGATGGATATTTATAATAATAATGGAAACTTTATTATACGTTTTTTCTTACAAATTATAAACCTCACTTCTCAGGTAGTTTACAATCTTCTACTTGAATCTTACACATAACTGAAACGTTTAATTATTGCTGCGAGCGAAGCGAGTAGCCTCCTATTCGGAACACAGTGTAATCTGTGGATGTCACTAGACGAGCATGCGATACATACGATCAGCGGTTCAAGTCCATACCGTATCGAGAGTCGATTCAAGGATGTCACTAGACGAGCACGCAATACATTCGATCAGCGGTACAAAATTTTTGCATGAATAGCTGTTGACAGACAAATTAAAGGTCTTTACTACTGCGGCATGTTGAACTACAGGCAACCAGTGTACGGTTCGAGGTGCGTCTTGTTAAAAAGTTTATTAACGACAACATGTCAATCGCTCTTACT
Source organism: Telmatactis stephensoni (assembly GCA_029948255.1). Classification (NCBI taxonomy): domain Eukaryota; kingdom Metazoa; phylum Cnidaria; class Anthozoa; order Actiniaria; family Isophelliidae; genus Telmatactis; species Telmatactis stephensoni. The sequence goes on from JALIZF010001624.1 coordinate 335,295, forward strand.
GTAGCGACAGCTAATCTAAATGTCCTTTTTACGGCCGATTTTGGGCTCCCTTTTACATGGGCACGAGTGAACGCACGAGTGCGTCTAGTTCAATATTGAAGGTCAACTAGCAGTGTTTGTCACACAACGCACAGGAGATAAACAAGAAACATTTGATATATCAGACAAAGTGGTGTACTTTCGCGAGTTTTAGGGGAACAGTTCTGCTAACGTGGATACACCAGCTGTTTTTTGCTCGCAGCATTTCACTTTCTATTAGAAATAGCTAGTATATATATATATATACTTTTTTAAATTGTATGATTATTATGATAACAAATATATGAGGAAAAAAATATATATATATTATGCTGAAAAGGAAAAGAAAAACTTAATGTTTAAAAATTCATCAGCTCAGGATTGTTCCATTCTTTGTTTCTTGAACAGAAAATAAAATAAGTTGTTCTTATGGCAATAATAATAATAATAATGATAATAATAATAATAATAATAATAATAATAATAATAATAATAATAATAATAATAATAATAATAATAATAATTTATTTTTTGAACGCATTTCAAAAAACTCTATGCTTTTACAAGAATCAGAAGACAACTAGAAAATGTATATGTTAGAGTGAGTTCAATAAACCTGGCCAATACTAATTATAGATAGCTGTTAGTGTTTACTAGATGCAAAGAAACAAAACGAGACAAAACATTCAGCGTCTAATAATTCGCGTCTAATAATTTATATAAGAGTAAAAATGAATAAGTCTGAATAAATTTGAATCCGAATAAATCTGAAATTGAAATCACTCTATAACAGTTTTCCCAAAAAATATCTCCGTTAGCCGCTAGTCAATTTAATCATTTCCCTAAAATCTCACATTTTACACAAAATATCTAACTCTTTAGAATTATGTTTGAGGATATCTACCATTGTTTTGAATGTTTCTATTTTAGTTAGATGGGCACAGCTCTCTAACGACCAAACGTGCACCTGTTTGCTTGACTTGCTTATAGTTTGCAAGCTTTTGGTTTGCCGATTGCTTTCAGGAATTTTCACGTCTAACGGTCAAAATCAATGTTTAAAGAACGCTACTATGTCGAATAAGAAGAAATATGAAGCAATGACTGTGGTAGTTTTTTTGTTGGTTTTCATTCCAGGCTATAATGCATTACCAAACAACAGCACTTTCATACTAAAACCTGCGAGTTTGTTGCGAGACAAAGTGAACAAGTTTGGATATGCCAACTTTGTCAAACACGAAAACAGTACTTTGAATGTCACCGTGGCATTGAATGGGTTCGTACGTCACCCAGGGGAGTGTGCGTTTGTCTGTGCTAACTATTCCAAGGGTTTCTCGTTTAATTTTGCTGTTTATCCTGATATACATGGAAGACATGCTTGTGAGATCCTCTCGACAGACAAGTACAACAATTCAGCAAAGTTTATCACCAAAGTTGGCTTTACCCACTACAGTATCAACGTAAGTATTGTTCTTCTACATAGTTTACATGAGTGCTATTGAAACTTGAAATTTGTCTCATTTTTGTCTTCCTTTTATATAATGTTATATCTAGTGTAGCTCTCGAGAGGTTAGGATGAACAACAATTCGAAGATACTATATACTAGGATCAGATCAAATTAGTCATTTGTGTGATAAAATGTCCCCCCAAAATTCAGATTTGTATATTTAAAGCAATAGACTACAGAGTCAACAAAATTCTTTCAAAGTTCATACAGACTTGTTTATTATTTCCCTCGTCCCTTAAGTGGAAACCTGATAGGGGGAAATTAAGGTTCTTTTCCAGACGTAACGGACTAAACATCTTTTTTCCAGAGTCCATGTTTATCGCTTCCATGTATTAACGGTGGAACATGCAAAGCTCTTTACGAACAAGACGATTACCAATGTATGTGTCCTGCGGGATTTGTGGGAAAGCATTGTGAAATTGGTAAGGTGATCATGGAGTTAGGATATCGTGGTGAAAAACACCCTTTCTGAGGTTTTTCAAACTGCGGGTAAACAATATAAGACCCTTTCACGGCTGTTTACAGACTTATTCCGAGCTTTTGGATTCCGTAAAACGTAGTAGAGCCTTATATTTGAGCTCTGCAAGCAAGCGGGTGAAGCTCAAGGCGCTGTTACACTGTGCAATGTTCCCTAGCAACTTGCTATATTTTTGGCCAGTTGCTGGAGAAAATTGCACAGTGTAACAGCGCCATAATTTTCTCTGCGACTTGTTTTGAAATTTAAACGCCGTTGCGAGACAAGTTGCTGGGAAAATTGCACAGTGTAACAGCGCCTTCACGGATTAATGTCTGAGCGATGTTCACGATCGTAGTACTGTTTGCGAGAACGATGGGTCAACTTCCTATGATATTAAATGTTGACGAGGATAAAATTGCGTCATGCAAGTATGTCAGGAGGCTAGAAAAGTACAAATTTCTAACTCAGAAAAAGAACTAATTTCATCTTTAGTTTCCTTGACAACCATGCACTTGGCTGTGTTTTCACTAGGACATTTTACTAGCTTAACACTTGACCAGGTCAAAATCGTGAATATTTAATGAGTCTTCAGTAGAACTCACTACAACCAGTTGAGTGGGTTATGCTAATGAACCTGATGTATAAATAAGGCTTGGTACTAGCTTAGCTTCACCTCACAGTTTGACTCCAAAGCTGTAAACTAGTAAGAACTGGACGACGAATAAAGATCCTTGTACGCTCTACCTTGGTTGAATATTTGACTGAATTCACCCTCATAACAAGTACGTGCGAATTAATTGCGTGGAATTCGAATTGAATACTAGCTGTATCCAATATTTTTAGATATATTATTTTTTGTTAAAATATGATTTTTTTAGAGAAATAGGAACAGCTTCTTTAAGCAGATCATGATCATTTTCGTTTGCATTACAACCTTTAGTGCACAAGGCGGCAATAATGTCTGTCGATTGGTGTTGTTACCTAGCAACAATCTTAAGTGTTTTAATCCTGTTGATCCCATTAGATCTAAGTATAGAATCAGTCACGAAGTCACGATCATAGTTCACGTGAACTTGGCCTGTAGGTCACGGCAGTGTACGTGATCTGTCCAGGCAAATCCTTAATTACGTATGGAAATTACCTCCCAGGGATAATTATAATACCTTAGATTTAACGTTTGTACTTGAATTGCATATCACGAATAAGGTTTCCATTATATTATAAAATGTATTATCGGTAAACTTATTTTGTTTAGCCTATTGAGCTACATTTTACAATATACTTTTCAAAAATTCATATTCTCGCGAGTTTTGGATTTATTTCCTTCAAGCTTCACTGTCTTCCTAACTTTAACATGCTCTTTCCAGCTATGTATTTTTTTTCTGTTTTACGAATTTAAAAATTATAAATACCTGATAAAAGTTCATTGGACTACTGTGTTAGTTCACAGTATAATAATCAAAATTAATCTCGATGAGATAAACTAAGACTTTTAAACATATATAAACTAAATTAATTAATAAATCCTGGACGGGGGTCAGTCTAATCCCATTTCCCGCCCGGCCTAACTTTTCTCTCAGAGGGTGAAGATTTACTTGCAATTCAGGTGCCGTTCCTCACAAATTTCAATCATAAATAAAAGGCCTAAGTCGGTGAGACCAGATATAAAGGGTCCATAGGCCAATTTGAAAAATATCCCTTATACGCCGCTAGCATCGCGCAGACATCAATACCATCAGTTTCGCTCTCTTATTTCCCTTTTGTAGTATATAAACTCTCTTGCCTTCGCTCAAAACAAAAGAATCATCTTCATACAACGCACTTCAATCTAATCGAACAAGTAGACTGAGCCACGCTTGAAATTATCCCCTACAGGTGATGGTTCAAGTTCTTCAAGTCCTGCCAAGTCATGTAAACACATCAAAGACTCAGTAGTTGGAGTTACAGACGGTCCACAATGGATTGACCCAACCAACTCTGGTACTCCTTTTAAAGTGTACTGTGACATGACCACTGATGGAGGTAGGTAAACAAACACCGCGGTGAGGTGTCTGCGCATGCGCGATATCTTGCGGAAGTCAACTTACACGGGCTTGAGTCAATTCTTTTCTCTATTCCCGCCTATATTTCATTGATATGTCAATCAACTCAGTTGGTAAAACTCGTTTGTTTTGCTGATCACTAAGTAAACATGAATACAATGCTAATCACTTGATTTCATACTTAATAAAGGCTGGTTTTCACTAGCGATATAAGCATAAGCATAAGCAACATACGCAAACTCAGTAATGTGCTGCTCATTAGCAGTGCTTGTCTATTCACTAGTCACATAAGCATAAGCAAAGCAACATACACAGACTTAGTAATGTACTGCTCATTAGCAGTGCTTGTCTTTTCACTAGCGATATAAGCATAAGCATAAGCAACATAGTAGTGCATTGCTCATTAGCTTTGTTTGTCTTTTTTCACACCTGAGTGCATGATAAATTCGATACTGAGTCTGCGTATTGATGATAGTTTTCAAATAAAAGTTAATATATAATAAATAAATAGCTAGACTTTTTAGAGTCAAGTGTAGCAGCCAAAGTAGCAAAAGCTTTCGAGTTCGCTGCTTTCTTTAAAGAAGTTTTAAAATTTGGAGCTATTGTGATTTATGATAAAGAGGGCAAAATTACTTGATTCTCATTGTCTAATCAAGAAGGGTTTTTTCCTTTAATTCGGGGCACAATTACTTGCACGCGATTGGTCGCTGGTCGCCTAGCAACATTAATACCATGAATGAAATCGAAGAATGAATGAAAGTTTACTTCACTATTGCTCTTTGGAAACTCACTTGTTCAAATCTATCTGAATAGCACGAGAAAAGTATGATTTCTTAAGATTTCTTATACAAACCATGAACCTGATGCATTATGGACTTTATTTATCTCAGGAGGATGGACTCTTGTGTTGAACTACATTATACCGAGTTCAGGATCCCCACCAAACTTGTTTGTTGCCACTTCCATTCCTGATATTGCTAACTATGTAAACAAGAACCTTGTAATAGCTACCACTACCCTACAGAAACTACGAAATGCCATGTCATTCAACCAGCTGAGGTTTCACTGTCTTAAAGCTACCGTTGGTCGTACGCTGCACATCGCAACAGCTTTGAATGCAAGCGGGCTTGCTGTGGTGGACTTTTTCACCTCACTTTCTGAACCAAGACCTGACGGGTGTGGTTCTTTCTACGTAGAACCTCATGATGCCTCCCTGTTGTCTAAACGATGCTCACAGTGGGGTGGTGATAAATACGACGGGAAATGGAATCATCCGGATTTCAAGAATAGGGAAGACAAATTATACTATCATGCTTTCTATATTCAAACTGGCTCTCACTTTCTTATCAGTCCGAGCATTCTTAGCAGGACTGAATGTGATGACTGTCAGGGGAACCTATCACCTGGAGATTTCTGGAAGATCTATGTTCGCTAGAACTAAAATTTGTCATTTTGTAGTTGTACTATATATATTTTACTCCTTGTTCAAGGAGTAAAATAGGAGAAAGGAGCAAGGATGGCACAGTAGGTTAGTGCGCGGCCTTCAGTGCGAGAAGTTCCAAGTTTGATCCCCAGTGACTTCACATCCTTGTTTCGACTTCTTTCCTTTCCGTGTAGCTTTAATTAGCTTTAAGGTGCAGGCCCGTATCTATTGATTTGTTTGTTGAGCATGAATTTCAATCGCATCTTTTTACATCAAAACCTTGTCCGATTTTTAAAAAATTTGCAGCCATTTGTCTACATTGCGTTAGTTTTACTTGTTAAATGTCTATCAAGATCCTAATTACTAATTTGTCTACAAGCCTTGAAATTTGTACCGGCAATGATTTTTATGGCTCAAAAAACAATAAATGAAGCAACACAGTTACACAAATAATTTCTTTCTGCGAATTAGAACAAATAATTCGAGATATCAGACGATTTTTAAAAATGGCTTTATGAGAAAAATTGGTCATAAATCCAAAATTCCAAGGTGAATTTTTTTCCTATTTCGTTAATCAAGTAGAAAGGCATAGAGGACTACATACACCATGTACATCGCACCAATTTAATCCTTAGAAGTTGCGATACAAATTTGCGCTGCCTGTTACGACGCAAAATTATGTAGTCAAAACTACCGCCAAAATCTCAACAAAATCAGTTTCAAAAACAGCGAAAACAATATCTGCTATAAGGAAGACAAATACCTATTGTAACTTGTGAACAAAATATGGACACATGAGAAGCTAAACGCCAGTGTTATCCTCAAGCAAACTTGGAGAGTAATTTTTGTGACCACGAGGTGAACGTTGCGAATTTGTATTCCTTAATTCGACGTCTACAAATTCTGTCGCCGGAATTGTTTCCTGAAATTTTCTAGGTATGGAATAGAACAGAAGATGTTAACATACCTGTTGCCAAGTGTCGTTGTCTTTTGCTGCACTAGGTATAATTCAGTAAGCTTCAAAAGTAAGCAACTACATCAAGTCGACGTTTGAGCTGCCAAGGTAAAACCCTCATGGTTTCAGTAATTTATTCAAAACAACACCTCACTTTCTGTTGTTGCAAAATTCCACACGGGATTTAGGCTTAGAAGCAATTGTATTCAGAGAACTACTGTCTTTATTCCCAAAAGTCCAGATCCCGTGCGGAATGTTTGCAACAGATGAGGGAAATGAGGGTCCAAATTTGCTTGAGGATAACATTGGCGTTTAGCTCATGTCTCCATATTTTGTTCACAAGTTACAATAGCCAGACATTTGTCTTTCTTATATAGCAGATACGGTTCTCGCTGTTTTTGGAATTTTGTTGAGATTTTGGCGTTAGTTTTGACTACATAATTTTGCGTCGTCACATCCAGCGCAAATTTTGTATCGCAACTTCTAAGGATTAAATTGGCGCGATACATGTTGTATGTAGTCCTCTATGCCTTTATACTTGATTAACGAAATAGGAAAAAAATTCACCTTAGAATTTTGGATTTATGACCAATTTTTCTCATAAAGCCGTTTTTAAAAATTGTCTGATATCTCGAATCTAATTGGCAGAAAAATCATTACCGGTACAAATTTCAAGGCTTGTATAGACAAATGGCCGCAAATGTCTCAGAAATTAAATCGGACAAGGTTTTGACGTAAAAAGACGCGATTAAAATTTATGTCTGACAAACGAATCAATAGGTACGGGCCATCTTAAAACGGAGCACTGATGGAGAGGGTGTAAAGGGTGCACCTTCGAACGCTTGATATGCGAGCCTCTGGCTCTGGAGATCTGGGCATCCACTCCCCGCGATTTCGAAGTAAAACATTAGCCTTTGCCTTTTTTGCCTGTTTTTGAACTACAGCAATTTTTTCGAGAAATGCTGATGCTGAAGTGCGATCGAGCCTCGAGTAATAACTATTTCGCTAACAAATCCCTTTAGAACCTAGGGTATTCACTTTATTACTGACAGTTGCTATGGGAACTAGGCTTTATTACTATATTCATGTAAAAGGTTTGTTTCCAGTGTCAGATTTGTAGTTTGGTCAAATGTATTAGTAGCACTAGGGAACGTCCTCGTTTCATTTTTATTAGTTGACTTGACTTATTGCCTGGGGTTATAAAACCATTATATACTTATTTCAAAAAACGTTGTCGCAGTTCAAAGCAACAAGCGTCAAGCCGAGACCGAAATGACTGCTGGTTTTATGTCGGTAACGTATTCAAATCAAACTTGTTATTAAAAGAATTGAGTGCGGTATACTAACAAGCACGTGAAAATGCTCACATTTTGTAATTAGTTAAAAACAAGTTTGATTAGAAACATAATTACGTACCAGCATAAAATCAGCATTCATTTCGGTCTTGGCTTGACGCTTGTTGCTCTGAACCGCAACAACGTTAGGACGCTACGCAGAATGAGTAGTATCGCTGAGCCGTACTCATAATTTTTCGGAAGGAACGTAGATCTTTGTAAAGTGCATGGCTCGAAGTTTTTCACCAACTGCACACAATTTTGAGTATGTAGTTGAATTTGAGAGTGTAATTGAATTTGTTCCCAGCTGTGTAAGCTAAATACCTCGATACTTGAATAAAGTTAAAGTGGGACGACGATGAAATTTGAAAATGACTTGAAACTCGGTTGAACTTAGCTATATGGCTCCTATAATCACACAGCAACATATTTTATTTATATTCAAAAGAGAGAGATCAAAATTATTTTAATAATTTAGATAAAAGTAAAAGTATATAAAAGTATATTAGCATCTGAATTGTATGCAAATGATGTCATTTACTCAAACCTATTGTTCTCTTGGCTTTTAAAGGCAAATTTCTCGGTGATAATGAACCTAAAATGCAGAATTTTTGGGAAAGTATAATTCTTCATATGCATTTATTGTCATCATTGAGTAACTTTAACTAGGAATAATCCAATTCCAATTTTAACCGATTTTGATCGTCGTCCCTCTTTAAAAATGTTAATTCTATGAATAGCCTGCGTAGCGGCCCTCAGAACTGCACTTTGGGGAGTTAAGATTAGGAAACGAGGCCTGAAAGCAACCTTTATTGTTTTGAATTCTACATTCAAAATGGCTTTAGGGCAATAATGAACACGACATCTGTTATTATATGTAGTGAATTAAATTTGTGTTAGAAAACTGTACGGTATTTCATGGTCATTTTTACTACTAAACACTGTACTAAAGGCATTGCTTTGGAATTGCCAAAATTATAGAAATCAGAGCTTGATAAAAAGTTTCCAATTTCGTGTATTTGGAGCCATGACTTACACTTAGGTAACTCAGTGTTTTGTTTTGTGTACTGCCTGTCATTTAAAACCAATAAAAAATACTTGCTAAAACTAAGACTATGAAGTTATTTTTAAATGTAACTCTGGTGGAACTAAAAACTAACATGGCTCTAAAAACAACAAAACAGCCCTTTCTTTAATATTAACTTGTGTGAGAACCTGGAACAGCAAGATAACCTTACTCACGAGCTTGGGCCCCGTACCGTCCAAACGCATCCGGATATTATTAAAAACGGAGAAATTTTTTTCCGTATTTGAAAAACTTCGCGTCCACACGTACCGTTTTATTTCAAATCGTATTTACCCGTCAACACGAATACGCGAAAACGATTCAAATGCGCTAGCGTTCACTACAGAACATGTGCGTGCTTCCTCATTATTTGGAACGAGACCGCGAAAAACTAAACAGCTGTCTGCGCACTTCTAGTTCTGTGTCTCTACGCTAGTTGTTAAATTGAACTGGCTTTAAGCGTCGCAAAATGTTCAAAACTGATCACAAGTCAAGTAAATCAAAAGGACTGAAGGAAAGGCCGAGTCTTTCGTGTGAACAGATAGCGAGGTAGAGCAACTTTTACAGTAAGGGTAGTGAGGAATGCACAGGACTGCCGTACTCCGTAGGAACGTACTAACGAATTAGTGCATGAGTATACTGAGGAATGTACAGGACTGCCGTACTATGTACGAACGTACTAACGTACTATAGTGCATGAGTACTGAGCATGAGCACAGGACAGCCGTACTGTGTACAAACGTACTAGTGCATGATCATGAGTACTGAGGAATGCACAGGTCTGCCGTACTGTGTACGAACGTATTTACGTACTAGTGCTTGGCCAAGTTTGTCCTAAATTTTTCATGCAAGCTTGATCAATTCAGAATTATAGGGCTTTAATCGAAAATGTTTTGGAAGGTTTTTGCGTTTCCTCTCAATGCATTTCAGAAATTAAGTTGTTTTATGAATTTAGCATTCAACAAATAGTCATCTATGTTTTCATGACTCACGCCAGCTCATACAAAATAAGCTCTAAAGAACTATGCATATTTTGATGACGTCAGAAATCATCCTTCGCCTTACATGGGAAAAAAACCGAGTTCGCCGGACAATAATATCACGCATGCTCAGTCGTACGTAACACAGGAAGGATTTACGGCCACCTCATCTCCCAAGGCACTCCCCTGACAAAGACGTAAATTCTTGAATTGCAGCTCATTTGCATTCAAAACAAAAGCGCAAAAATCTGGTTTCAAGCGTTTGTGCAGCATATTGTATACTTTGTACAATAATTTGTACGGGTCGCACTTCAGCGATAACGGTAGTAAAAGTAAAAATTGGGGATATGAACACATTTGTCAGAAAACCATGTCTTTACCAGTTAAGCCGTTCTTTTTCATCTTTGAAGAGAGATTTCCGTGACAACACTCTCTCCCTAGTTTAGATCTGATCTTTTTACGATCGTGAGAAGTTGTGCATGTTTTGTCAGTGACAACGTTTTGTGTATTCATTAGGACTGATCATATATTATCCTCAATATTTCTGTAAAACAATATACACTGATTAGTGGTATCAACTCCATAACTCGAAGATAGCTTCATTCCCTAGCCGAAGTTTTTCCCTTCTCATCAACCATACGTCATATCGGTTTTCTTGTTCATAGTTCGGTAACCGTAAAAAGGCAATGTTCACGTCTTTTTTCATCACAAAAACATGGAGCCCTTTGGAGCCCTTTCCAAAAATTTACATTCAAATTTCTTCCTCTTTAAGTTGGTAAGGGTATTTTTCCTATACACTTTGACTTTTACTGGATTTTGACTTATCTTGTTTGAGTAGTTTGTCACTGTTCCGGCATTTTCTCAAATGGTGAAATAGCCTATAATTCAAAGCGACGAAAAAAAGTAAAAAAAAACCAACAAAAAAACAGATCACAAGATTTTAAAGTTCTCTAAAATGAAAAACACATGTTAGAAAACGTTGTAATACTTATTTCTTGTCATTGATCGATATCATTAGCTTGTTGAAGAATTTTGTTCAGTGGTCAAATATTCAAGCATTGTTGAGTGGAATGGTGGAATCCTTTGAAGGTAGAATTACTGTAATTTTCTGTATTTTTGATGTAGCTTCTCATTCCAATTTTAATCGAACTTAGCTTGTGAGATTTTGTTATGCTTTTCTGGATTTATCTTCTCCTTCAGCATACCGAACTATTTGTCAATAAGAGACAATCAATGAAGAAAAACTGTGTTTTTTGTTTCACATTTAAGCTCATGCCGTAAGATCTTGAATAGTTTTTGTGAAGCTTACAAATTCAGATTTTCTTGTACTAGAGAGCTTAATGACAAGTCTTGCTAAAGGTCCAATGTGTTATCATAGTGATCACTATTGAGTTTGTTTGTTTGTTTTTATCTATTTATATTTCTCTAGAAGAACACAAAATTCATTCTGGCTGCTTTTAGACGTTTACATCGACCAAACACTAGCTTTTTTATATCATTTCAATGGTGTTTTCCCGAAAGCATTTATTCAAAATTTCTGACTCTATCGAAAATAGCTTGATGTACAAAACACTTTTAATTCTAGCTGCTTGAAAAATCACCTGAGGTTAAATTCTTGTATCAAAACAACTTACTGTCATGGCATTGGTTACTTGAATGTTAGGTTTTATAAAGTTTGTTTTTGAGTTTTTGTGAGCTTTTGCCGTCGACTAAAGCAATGAAAAACTAAAACTTTTTTTTTTCGAGAAAAGAGAAAATCTGACGTGAGCGTGCGTCCATCGTGAAATGGTTCACGGTAAATTAGCCAATCAGAGCGCGAGCTTTATTATAGCTATGTTATAAAACGTATTTACGTACTAGTGCTTGGCCAAGTTTGTCCTAAATTTTTCAAGCAGGCTTGATCAATTCAGAATTATAGGGCTTTTAATCGAAAATGTTTTGGAAGGTTTTTTGCGTTTCCTCTCAATGCATTTCAGAAAGTTGTTTTATGAATTTAGCATTCACGTCAGTTACCCTTCAACAAATAGTCATCTATGTTTTCATGACTCACGCCAGCTCATACAAATAAGCTCTAAAGAACCATGCATATTTTGATGACGTCAGAAATCATCCTTCGCCATACATGCGAAAAAAATAGAGTTCGCCGGACAATAATATCACACATGCTCAGTCGTACGTAACACAGGAATCCCCCTGTTACAAATATAGGTAAATATATACAGAAAAAATAAACCCATAGCATACCCTAGCATAAAAACTGAAGCCATTTAAAGATGATTTTTTTCATTTATTACCCTATTCAGTGCAGACGTCTGGCAATTCTGAGTCAATGAATAATGAGCTTGCATAGCAGACGTTTCGATCCTGGCTGAAAGCCCCAGTCAGGAACGCCTGCGTAAATAATTAATGAGTTCTTGATATTATCAGACTTACTTGATCACAGACTTACGTACCGTATTTCTGCATTTAATCATTGTTCGCTCGATCTTCATCTGAGTGGTTATAGTTAACTCTGTCGAGTTATAAACAGTCGAGATTGTTAGGAAATAGCATGATGAACCGCGCCTTATGTACTGTAAGCTTGTTGATATTTCTACCACGTTACACAGTGGATGCTTAGTGTATTATTTAGCTGAGTATTTTGCATTAAGAAGATGTTTTCATATTTAAACACTGAGCAGCAAAAACGTGTCAGTCGAAGAATAAGTGTTGTACAAAGCTAAAAGTACTAATTTCTTTCAGAAAGTTTAGGTGTTTAGGTTGATAAAAGTCAAATTTAAGTGTTAATTTGAACCATAATGAAGTTTAGGCGTCCAGTCGCTAATTTTCCATATATGTTCTTTACGTACAATCAGCTTGAAGCTTAAAAGTTGCTAAATTTAAAGGTCTTTAAATAAAAATGCAGGATAACAACTTTGTACAATTCCAAAGACAGTTTTAAGCGGCCATTTTATCTTATTAGATCAGTTTTTAACTGGTGAAGATAGAATTTGCGTGTTAATCCAAAGCGAAAATGATTAGAACTTGCAAGAAGGCTCATTTTTGGCAGTCAGCCTTTATCAGTTACTCGATATTGAAAAACACGCGACTATTTTAAGCGTATTTCATGCTGTATGTATTTATTGTATTGATGCCGTTCGAATGTACTGTTTATGCACAAAATAGCAAATCTTTGTTTGGCCAAGTAATATTCTGGCAAGTTTTAACTTAATTTAAGTTTTTGGCAAAATTTTGCATTAATAGAATGAATTATTTTGAATTCCCACAGCTCTTTCGCGAAGTAAAAACGCCTTCCAAACTAATTTGGGTTTTTCCAAAATGGCAAAAAACCGCTTAATACACGACTTTCATAATGGCTGCTGCTAATTAGCATAAATAGTGAAAAATTACTTTTTTTGGAGCTGCATCAATTTGAAATCATAAAGGTTGTTGATTTAGACAATAGGTGTGAGTTTCAAAACAAAGCATTAAATCCTTGACAAGATATGAGGATTTGAAATCTTGAAAATGCACCAAAACGAGGCTACCAAGGCTTTTGGTCAAAATTACATACAAAACTCTCAATTTTTGACAGCTCATAACTTCTTTGATTTTGAACCAAAAGTGATGAAATTTTCTGAAAATATTTGTCATGAAGTACTTTCTCACATAGCATTGATCATTTCTTGCACAAGGCCCTTATTTTCTCTACTGGAAAAAACTGAATTATGAAAGTGGTCTATTCTCTATTCATAACAAGGAAAAAAGCCAAGCAATTGATACCACAGGAATCCCAAACACGAGCGTACAGTGATAGGTTTTTTAGAGGGAACCCTGTGTAAATTCACCAATAGACACCATTGGTAAAACACATTTCACCAATGGTATCTAATGGTGATTCTGGACATACTTGTTTGAATTCCCACAGCTCTTTCGCGAAGAAAAGTCTTCCCGTCAAAAACAGTGTTTAAAGAACGCTGATGGAGAAGCGATATGAAGCGTCGCCGGTGCTGATTTTTATATTGGTCTCCATTCCAAACTATTATGCAATACCAAACAACAGCACTTTCAAACTAAAACCTGCGAGTTTGTTGCGAGACAAAGTGAACAAGTTTGGATATGCCAACTTTGTCAAACACGAAAACAGTACTTTGAATGTCACCGTGGCATTGAATGGGTTCGTACGTCACCCAGGGGAGTGTGCGTTTGTCTGTGCTAACTATTCCAAGGGTTTCTCGTTTAATTTTGCTGTTCATGCTGATATACATGGAAGACATGCTTGTGAGATCCTCTCGACAGACAAGTACAACAATTCAGCAAAGTTTATCACCAAAGTTGGCTTTACCCACTACAGTATTAATGTAAGTTTTGCTCGTTTGCCTATTAGTACTATTTGAACTTGAAATTTGGCTGTCGGCTCCAAAACAGTCGGGCGACAGGCTCAAAGCTAGCTGTCGGGCGACAGGTTGAACCTGTCGTGCGACTGTCGCCCGACAATTCATTTTGTACGTCTATGCTTTTCTATAGTTTCGAAAAAATGTGAGGTGTCAGTGGATTGACCAAAGAATCAATAAGTGAGGGTTATCGATCTGAAGCGAAGGATTGTGTGATATATTCACCGAAGGCGCAGCCGAATATACTCACAATTATGAGCTGAAGGCCGATAAATGACTTGTTTTCACCGACATTTGGAGGTTTTCGAAAACAAAACTTCACTATTCTGGGCCGGTTGCTCAAAGGGCGATTAACGCTAATCAAGGCTGGGTTAAAATGAATGGTTTTCTTTAGGTTAATCCTGGGTTAACGCTAATCGTCTTAACAACCTTACCAGGCTCTCAATGTTACAAAAACACAGTTTAAAGTTCTAGAGAGGTGTAGAAATCTGTCTGTATTGCATTACTTGCATGAATTAATACATGCTACCGGTTAGAAAACATAACAAAGTTTAATCACAATACTACAGACGTCGCTTTAATTAGTATAGATAATCATACGGTTTCGAGATCATTAATTTTAGATCTTTGAAAAACACGAGTGCAAATTAATTCCAAAATGAACGAGAAATCGTTTACTTATTAATAATATACATGAAAAACTGAACTTTCTGTCACAACTCGACAAAAGAAACCAGGCATCAATCAACTAAAGTTTTCCAGCTTAAAAACGTCTAAATTTTCTTATTTCTAAGGACCAAAAACTGATGTTTTTTTCCCGAGGAATGCTCATTCAAATAAACAATAACACTCATTCATTGAAAACAGACATCGATCAAAGTGTTTTGTTGGATCGGTGATGGAACAGATAGAATTCCCCCATCCTAAAAAACATGCTCTATTTAAGCATTATAAAATATTTGAGATATAACGCGCGCGCTGATTGGCTGGCTACCATGTTTATATCAGAGGACAGAGATATGGCTCGCTCAAAAAACATCGAAAATATTTTATAAAACCAATATAAAACGACCGCTTATGCCTCTGTACTGTGATATAAACAATAATAATAATAATAATAATACTTTATTTAATTCACAGTATATTACAAAAAAATATATACACAGTCCGCAGGTAGCATAACTAATCTAGGCGGGCTGTGTTTTTAATAAATACAAGTATAAGAAAAAGTACTCTGGAACATGTAGAGCACTCGAAAAGCAAGAGAAACACTCGGCTACGCATCGTGTTCCTAAGCTTGCTTTTCTCTTGCTCTATCGTGTTTATATCACAGTACAGAGACATGCGCGCGCGTTTTATATTGCTTTTATAAAATATTTTCGACGTTTTTTGAGCGAGCCATGTCTCTGTCCTCTGATATAAACATGGTAGTCAGCCAATCAGCGCGCGCGTTATATCTCAAATATTTTATAATCTACAAGTTTGTAAGTGTACTGAGTGCTAAAGTTTTAATAGCTTTTCACATTATAATACATATCAGCACATATGAATGTTCATAGTATTAACTATAAGCTTAATTATGAGAAAATGAGAAAAGGTCCTGTATAGTTTATCATTGTATTTCTTCGTCTCGTAAATGGAGACCTGACAGAGGGAAGGGTCTATTCTAAACGTAATTAACCACAATGCAAATACTAATATTTTTTCCAGAGTCCATGTTCATCGTTTCCATGTATTAACGGTGGAACATGTAAAGCTCTTTACGAACAAGACGATTACCAATGTATGTGTCCGGCAAGATTTGGAGGAAAGCACTGTGAAATAGGTAAGGATACTACGTGGTCAGGATGGCATGGTGTTAAAACACTTAACTTACAAATAAGGTATTCTTGGTGGGCGCGTGACGTCATCGTTGACCAAAAACATTCAAAAAAACATCCAGAAAAGTCAAAAAGTCCATTATCCTACTAAGGAACTTCAAAGAAGTCTCTCATAAAATTTTGGATGCCTCTGTGTTTTTTACGTCGAGTTATTGTCGGTTATTCGTAATCAAAAATGTGTCACGCAGCATCAGTCACGGCCTTTCAAATAGCTTAAAACTAATCAAACCGCCTAAGAATCGAAATATTGTGTGGATCTTATTATTCTTAGTAAGATTTGCAAAAGATCTGGCTTAAAATCAGAAAATTAAATGTAGTTTTTACTGATTTTGACATTCGATCATGATCATTTGATAGCTGTCCGCCATGCTGGTGTACAACTTCTGTGCACAAGCATGGCGGCTCCATACATTCTTACTAAAATATTGGCATATTCAATCGCTCATATCATTTTAACGAAAACCCATATTAGCTTAAACCTTTGCAGTTCTACAGAGTTTTAGGTGCTCTATTCAATACTAGAATTCAAATTATATTTTGAGCTCTAGAAAAGGACCAGAAATTTTCGATTACGTGAGCGCCCACCAAGAATAGATCTGCAGAGTTTCTGTATGATATATTCCGCTCGGGTTGTCGGACAGCGTTCGTCCCGAGTGAGCCCAGCTATAAATACGATCAACGACCTGCTGGCTACTAGAGCCTTCAATAGCTCAGTGGTTAGAGAAATCCGAAGGTCGTGGGTTCAATCCCCGCTGGGGGCTCGGATTTTTCCGAGTATTTATTTCAGACTCGTTGAAGCAAAAGCTTAATTTCTAAAATGTACCTCTAATTATTTCCAATACGAAACGCATACTAATTAATATCTTGCGAACTGGTGCTAAGGACCCTGTTGTTCGAAGGGTGATTAAGGTTAATCCTGGGTTAATTAAAGTCAATGGTTTTCTTTAGATTTAATCCTAGGTTAGCGCTAATTCTAGTTGCCTTTCGAAAAACCGGGCCAGGTTTAAAAAAAGGAGCTTAGCCCAAAAGAAAGACAGCCCATCACATCACGTGACGAGCGGGTCCCAGTCTCCTGGTTATGGCAGACTGTTACTTTAATATCTAAATATTTCATACGCCTGATTGTGTGCATTTTTTGGTTTAGCTTGTACGTTCTAACTATGGTTCTGATCATGTCATTGATTTTTCATTTAAAGCAGGACTGTGATCAAAATCGTTAGGCACTGAATTTAGTTGAAATTTCGTTAAATGATTCTTTAAGAGTCCAATACTCACTAGTTCAAATCTTTTCTTGATATTCCGAAGGGAAGTACTATATTTTTATGAATCTTTAGAGGTGTCAGTGACGTCATTTACTCAACCCAAACATCCAGCTCCTTACATTTTTTTGTATTTTGTGATCGAAATATCTCAACGTATTTGTTCTACAATGAGAAAACTGACCAGAAAATCATTCTTAAGCGCAAACAATGTAAGAAAACGTCTTTATTCAAACGTTTAGACTGAAAGAAATAAAACTGTTCAAGAAACTAAATATAGAGAAATGTATGGAGCTGGATGTTTGGGTTGAGTGAATGACGTCACTGACACCTCTTGAAGAATCATTTAACGAAATTTCAACTAAAGTCAGTGTATAACGATTTTGCCAGTCCCGCTTTATGTATACTGATGAAAGGGACACATATAAAGTAATTTTTACTTTTAAGTATAAAATATTTAAAATATAATATGGTAGACAATTTCATTACGTTCTATTCACCTGAAACGTAACCAGACGAGAAGAGTTATAAACAAATCATGATGACAGCTATTTCAGCTGCCTTCCTTGTGATTTGGAAGTCTAAGACAATTCTCTGACAGCACGTAGCTGGTTGACTCGTGATTCTAAAGTCTAAACCAATCACGTTTTCTATTGTGCGATTTGCTACAAAGGAAAAAACTAAAAACGACTGAAATTTTACTGGTTTTATTTGTCGACTTACCTACGGTTATTTGACCAAAACCCCATTAAGTAGCTGATATCGTCTTATGTTTCCTTATGATTTCTTTGCTTTTATATCGATTAGATTTGTGTCAGACAATTGCTCCAGCAAGCCGTGTGGAGTGTGGATGGCCTGGTATTGACAGAGACACTTGCATACAGAAAGAATGCTGTTTTGATAACTCCATCTCCAGCGCCGGCATCAAACATTGCTTCAACCCCACATAGAAGCAAGATTCAAATGAAAGAAGAAACGCTACCCTCCCCCCCCCCCCTCCCTAGCTGCCTCTCGATCTTCTGATCGTTAAATGTTTTTCAGAGTTAGTAGCACTATTTCATCAGTCAGCCAAGGCATTGGTCGCTTTAAAGAATTGAACAGTAAACAGTGTAAAAAAGGGGTAGATAAAGCTATGCTTACTACGAAATTTAGTCGAACCTCCAGGAAGCGACCGCCCAAAATATCAAGTCTAGATTGTCGATTGCTGTCATTCCACTCCAACCGTAGTCACTGAAGTTTATTTTACCAGTCCGATTATAATAATAATAATAATAACTTTAGCCAACCCTTTTTGAAATAGCTATATACATGCGTGTAACAACTTTAAAAGTTATAAAGAAATTACATGGCTGATGGTTATTGAAACGCAGTTGAGACGCAATGACTGCATCAAAACATTCGACGCCGATGGACAAACCAGCCAAATTCACACCCAGACGAAACAAACATAATTGCTAGAAATATTGAAACCCTTCCCTGAAGCCTTAACCACACACGGGTAATACGCGCCTAGTTTGCGACGCAAGCATAAGCAGGAGCAACATACGCAGACTAACCCAGTGGCTGTTTATATATGAAGACGAGTTGCCCTGCTGGTAGCCGGGATATAACAAGCGTAAAAGCGAAATTTGCATATTAAAGTTTACAAAAGCACGAAGACTTGATTACGAAAAAGCGCAGACTTTTTTCACTAGTGTCCGCTGATTGGTTGAAAAAATATTATATAAAACAAATTCATTCCATTTTCCTTTGCATCTGCTCTCTAATAGATACACCGAAGACGCCAGAACGTGATGAGAACAGTCACGCCACTCGACTTCGTGTCGTAGCGTAACTTTTTGTTCACATTTCGTTTTGACGTCATCTGTGCATCATTTGAATGTCTGTTATAGAGGCACGGAAAACGGATAGATCTGTTAGTTGTCGTATTTCCTTGAGTAATCGCCACGCTCGAATAAACGCCCTCATCACTCCTCCTAGAGCATGGAAAGGGCAACCATTTAAAAGATTTTATCAATATACAACAATGATAATGACGGACTCATGACGGTAAATTTATGTTATGAGCTGGAAAAATGAAATCTTTTCATGTTGACTTCATGTTATAGAAGGTTATGATTGTCAGAAGAAAATCAGGCTGATTGTTTTCATACATGCAATTAAGAGTTACCGCAACCGAACAAGTAATACATTTGCAACAATCGTCCTGCTTGAATGGTCGCCAGCTCGATTAAATGAGCAATTTTTGAGGTTAGTAAAAACATTATATTGCCCGATTATTCAAGAAAATTCGGTATATACTTGCAACTGACAGCTACACAGTTCATTTACGCGAAACAGGGAACCAGATCAAGAGCTGCATGCTAAATGGATTGCAAGTTTTCTTCCCAAAGTTTTTGAATATCATCATAGGAAGCGAGATCGGGAGCAATAATGCTTGAAAATAATCTGTTCCTGGAATAAATGAATCTTAAGCAAAACGGTGGATGTGTAAAGCTACAAATAGTTTCATTTCTAGCGAACAAAAACCTTCCAGAAATCTCCAGATGATGCTGCTCGGTCCATAATCGTCACATTCCTTTCTGTTATTCAAGATAATGAAATGAGAGACACTAGCGACGTAAAATACGTGATTATATAATTTTTCTTGACTTTCCATTCTCGTGTTATGGCCCCATTTACCTGTAGAATGACCCCACTGTGAGCATCGTTTAGACGACAGGGAGGTGTCATCAGGTTCTACGTAGAAAGAACCACACCCGTCAGGTCTTGGTCCAGAAAGTGAGGTGAAAAAGTCCACCACAGCAAGCCCGCCTGCGTTCAAAGCTGTTGCGATGTGCACTGTACGACCAACGGCAACCTTGCGACAGTGAAATCTCAGCTGGTTGAATGACATCGCATTTCGTAGTTTCTGTAGGGTAGTGGTAGCTATTACAAGATTCTTGTTTCCATATTTGGCAATATCAGGAATGGAAGTGGCAACAAACAAGTTTGGTGGGGATCCAGAACTCGGTATAATGTAGTTCAACACAAGAGTCCATCCTCCTGTGAGATAAATAAAGTTCATCAGTTCATGGTTTTATATGAGTCCAATCCTCATAAAACATTGCAAGTTAGATACCCCGATTCTGACCTGATAACGCAATGACGCTGTACTTTCACTCAGACAGCGAGCTCGAATGTGCATGTAAGCAAATGGAAAACTGGAGTAGTATACAGAATAGGGATTCAACGACGGGCGGATCTGGGGGGATCTGCGGATTCGCCATGGGAGTGACGTAATTGCTATTCTGGGTACTACTACAGTGTGACGTCATCAGGCGTAAGAGCCAATCAGAAGCCGAAGGCTACAGAGGTAGCCCCCAGGCCCTCCGAACACGTCATATCTATTTTTAGAATCGGTACAAATCCTGTATGAGCAAAGCAAAGTGATGTCATTCTGGCATCGATTTAAGATTTCTATTTTTAGAACTCTGGTCGTTCGTTGTGTATTTTTTTTAGTTTTGTCTATTTATCTTCATTTGACTTTTTCGTAACCAACCCGCAAAGTTCTATTGCGTATAGTCACACCGACATTCACATGCAATACTATTACCTGCGAATATACCAGTTTATTAAACTTTTTATTTCACTTTATATCAAAATTGTTTGCTGTAAAGACTTCTACAACGGCGTTTTTGACATAAAAACAAATCGTGTATTTTTCGTTCATGTTTCAGATGTTTGATATATGAATAAAGAATAAATTCTGGCCCAGAATTTCGATATTAAAATTCAGTGCAAAAACCTCTTAAGATCTCTTGAATGCTTGAATGAGAAATATAATTGATTTGCCTCTATGTGTGTTCGTTTAGCAACATGTAGGGTGAGAAATTCGTAGATTTCCAGCTCAAAGGAAATACTCTGAATCGCGGTAGCTTCATTTCAAGTACTCCATTTAGAGTTCGATATTTGGTCAAAGTATTGGAGATCAAGCTCAAAGTAACAGCCCATTCTGAAGCTCTTATAAGTATTTAGGTATATCTTGAGTTAAAAGCTCCACTTCACATTGTTTTACTGCTGGAAGAGCCTGTCTCTGAAAGCTATTTCCTTTGTTTTCGGCCATCTTGCATTCCTAAAGTTCCTGGCTTGCGTTCGCACTCGCTCAAGGGTGATGAATGAAAGGCACTGTTTTCTACATTCTTAACCAATCAGAGGTGCCTCAGGACAAGTAATTACAAGAATGACCCCAGGTCATGCTAGTAATAAGGTTTGTTAATAACTGGAGTCCATCAAGCTAGGTGTCAAAACATCGACACAACGAACATTAAGCGCGCCAATCACGAGTCTCGTTAGAATTGAAAAATGCATCAGCCAATCAGGATCTATTATCTATAATCCTGCTATTTGCTGGGGGTCTCAGAACACGGTTTTGTCGTTATTTCGCAGACGGACTTAACGGAGGAAAAGTCCGGATGTGACGCAATCTAGTCAATAGGCGCGCGCTAGGCCATGCATTCGTCTTTTGATTGCATTAACAGAATATTGCTTTACGAATTTTCTTTCTTATTCAGATTTTTATTCCCTTATATAAATACAACAATTGGCTGATTATTCTACAAAAATAGACGTGGGCAAAACATTCTTGTCGTTGCAGTCAACAGCGTTGGCTGAAGCCTGGCACAGTCCTTTGATAATCTAGTCATTCTTCCAATCAAAAGTAATAGAATTAGATAGTTTACCAGCCAATCAGCCAATGGAAACGTTTGGGTCAGGGCACACAATAAAAAGTTCAATAAGGCAGGCATTCGAGCACCCTTGCTGAGTCGACCAGTTAATATACTTTTTATAATTTTTGTTTTCAGAAAAAGGGTCAAATTTGTCACTTGGAATAGTGTATTATCATTATATTACACACATTTGAATCCCAGTGTTAAAAAATATGCAAATGCATACCTCCATCAGTGGTCATGTCACAGTACGCTTTAAAAGGTGTACCAGAGTTGGTTGGCTCAATCCATTGTGGACCGTCTGTAACTCCAACTACTGAGTCTTTGATATGTTTACATGATATTCCGGGATTGTAGAAACGAGAACCAAGTGGAGGAATCTCCTAAAAAAAATACAGCCGATTATCAAATCTACCATAATATACCAATCTTATGCATCGTGATTTGGCCAGTGTATATCTTGATCACCTGTCCTTTGTCATGCAACATGATCGGAGTGTCACGTCACTCATCATGCGTCACACAACTTAAAGTAACTGGCTTTGAGATAGCTAGTCAGCGTTAGCCAGAATTCCTCCCAACACTCTCCACCCAATTTCATTGTGTAGAGGATTGTGCATGGCAGTGCCGGGAGGCGCTTATACACCTATTTCAGAAAAGGTTGTCACCGCTAAGCGCGATAGGCGATAGGTAATAGGTCATTCCAAGACCGCAAAGCACTATTGATTTCTAATTGATTTACATATGAATAGCCAAATATTTGATGGAAGAGTGTAAAGAAAGATTTAGGATGGCTTAATTAAGAAACCAATAGTGCTTTGCAGTCTTGGAATGACCTATTACCTATCGCCTATCGCTCTTAGCGGTGACAACCTTTTTTGAAATAGGTGTATACGGTGAAGACCGTAGTACCTCAAAATGAGGCAAATATTGAAATTGGTCGTTTTTACACATGTATATCAAAGCTGCATGTGAATCGAAAACTACCGCCATGGTCGACGGAGCTTTTGTCGCTTGTCATGCAACTAGGCAATCTTTGTTAAGCAACGTTTCTCAGCTGTGATGCATAGCCACATATTATGTGTAAGTTATTATTTAGAGGTTAACGCACTCAGCGAGTGAATTATCGGGATTTATCTTCACGAGTTTGCTAACAATGAACGAGAAATTTTAAATACTGCACGAGGCGTTAGCCGAGTGCAGTATGAAAAAATTTCGAGTTCATTGTTAGTAAACGAGTGAAGATAAAATCCCGATAATTCACGAGCAAAGAGTGCGTTAACCTTTTTATTATTCAATTTGAATACACTGCAGAAGCAGGCTAAAACTGTCAGTCGACATCTAAGATCACTAGAAATAAGCTTAACTCAAGTCATCCAAAATAGTAAGACTTATTCAAAATTTATTTAATAGCATTTGGTAATTTTAACAATACAAATTAAAATAAACCTTTCAGAAGAAAACTAGGAGAAAAGTACCGTGATACAACAATAATAAACGAGTTCTCAGAATCCATGTTTACAACTTGCTCGGTAAAATTGAAATCGTCCATAAGTCATATAAACAAAGAACTCAGACTTTTTTGGATCGTTAAGTGATTCAGCACTGAGTCCTAGAACTCGGTAAGTGAAAGGTCTAGAAAATTATCGCTGGAGTTTTGGATATAGGTTTAAACTGGCGACTTACGGTTGAAACGCTGCTAAACCTTGGTGCATGAAGCCGGGAAGAAGTAGTTTTCGTTTGTCGACAGCCGAAGGCTGAAGTACTCGTTTGGCGATTTTTTCGATTCATGATAAAATTTCTTTACCCCATCTGAGAGAAGTTGCGGGGAAAGGATTTCCAGACTTTCTGTTAGATATTTTTTGGATAGCCAGTCTAAAAAACAAAAATTATAGTGATGAATTTGCAAAGCCGGCGAATAGTGTTTTGACAAAAACAACACGCCAAAAACTGAATTTACAGTTTGAATGAAAGTTAGAACTTCGTAAGCTTACCGTTAAAAACAGAGACAGATGAATTTGGAAAGCCGGCGAACTCTGTTTTTAAGCCGTTGAAATATGTTGATCTCAGTAAGCTCCAAAAACTTCAATGAAATTGAGTTTACCTTCATAACAGGCACGCGTGATTTTATATAAAATTAATACGTCGGTATTAATACGTCGTGACGTGTTGTCACGTCATAACAACGCGTCACGTGATACAAACTGACCAATCAGAAAATCAGAATTTGTACAGTGTATGAAAATTGAATAATAAATGTAATTATTACATATTATTAATATTATATATATATATATTATATATATTATTATTATATGTGTATTATATGTAAGTTAAACTTACATAATAGCTGAAGTCTTGATTAGCTTGAAACTCAGCCGGTGAGAGATAAGTTTTAGTGTTGTTGTTCATTTCACATGTGTAAGGTGGCTTGTGTTTGTAGTTGTACGACTTACAGCGAGTGTCCATCAAACACTGCATACCACAGTCTATGACGTCACTGACAGAAATGGATGTCGTGACGTAACCGTCTAGTCTGCGATCTGAAAACACAATGGTGTTCTTGTTAATTGTCGTCGTGAAACATGATTGATATACCAAACACTGCCAAACTTTAAAGCCGATTTTTCTCTGAAGGCTTATTATAGAAATTGGGGGCAAGACATAGCCGGATTTGAAAGAAAATATTTTCGTGGGCTTGAAAGATTCGCGAATATTTCACACATGTTTTTTCCAAACAATAGACATTTCTTAAAATATGGAAACAGTTTAGAAAAAAATCACCGAAATCGATTAAATATTCGCTGATATATAGATTAAAGCGACTAACACAGGACTTCTATTTCAAGAAAGGATGAGTAACTTACTACTTATACCCAGTTTCACTTCAGTCTAGTCGCGTAGCTATTTACAGGCTCGTAACATGGTATATTTTCGTCTCACTGATCCCGGGTTTTTACGGAAATTTTGATTCCTGAGCCCATATTTTTAGACATTTTTGATCCCTGATCCTTGGTGCAAAAAAGTGAGCTGATCCCTGATCCTGACCCAATGTCCCTGATCCTCGATCCCACCATTTGATCCCTGAGCCCTGGCCTCAGTCTGATCCCTGATCCTGGCCATAATTTGGAGCTTGATCCCTGATCCCATATACCATGTTACGATCCTGTATTTATATGCCCTTGCGGGACAACATATTTTGAAATAGGTCTATCAGGATTTTGGCCACCAAAGGGCTTCTGTTTTACTTTACCTTGGATTCTCTCGTAGACGGCGTTTGAGTATCTTGAGCAACAAAAGATAAAAGCTGGCAGAAGGAACAGAATACACACAGTTCTTGTTTCACGTAGGACAAGTGAAATCATGTTGGGAGATGTTGTGTTGATCCTGAAAAAACATAAAAACATAAGTAAAATTTTTGTCGGACATCAACCTGTTTGTCTGTCTGTCTGTCTCTGCCGTCTCTGTCTCTATCTCGTTAATAGGGACTTTAAGATACACCGACTACGGAGTATGTACTACGGTTGGACGTCGTGTGTGCTTTTTGTCTGGAGCACTGGACCGAGTACATAACAGGAGCTCGAAAATTTAGATCGAAGATAATACACTACGGACAATGAAACTAAAGCCCGATTTACACGGTACGACATGTCGGCCCGATTTGAGTTCTATTGTTTTTAGCACTCCTTTTCCATTCAAAAAATCGGCCCGACACGAGAAAAATCTGTTGCATTGCAACAGATTTTTGCGAATCGGGCCGATTTCTGTCTTTTTCCGAACGAAGCTTATCAAAAATCGGGCCGACACATCGTGCCGTGTAAATCAGCCTTTAGGAAGGCAAACTCGTGTTTTAGCACACTTTTTCTGTGTCAGTTCGCTTAAGAATTCCTTCTCTTATGGACAATTTTGCAGATAAACTTCTGGACCTTCTGAGACTACAGAAAGATGATTTTAGTTTGTATTTTATTGCAACATTTGTCTTTATTCTGATCGATATACTGGTTATACAATGATTATTTTCCTCAAATTTTTCGGTTCGACAGAGGAATTCAAACTTACAATTAAATAAACAGTTTGTACAAATAAACACTAACCTGCTAGAAAAACTAAAGGGGAAGAGAGTGTTTGGCTTCATTTGTGAAAAGCAATTTGGCGGTATGACAACGAGTAAACACGGCCAACACCTTTCCACTGATTTAAGGACGTAATTCTCCTTAAATTCAGCAAAAACCTGGATTAACTTGTAGTTCGAATGTAGAAAATCGTTGATTTTTCTTCTTTGTTCTGCCAATTTTCATCGCCTATTTGTGGTTCCGTAGTCTGTACTACACGCTACGTGAAATCGTCCGACTTCTCACCGTAGTGAGCTCGCGACGGTAGGTGAGATAATGATATGCGTCTCGTTCCAGTCCTAAAGTGCCTCTCGTCCGTAGTACGTAGTCTGTAGTCGGCACATCTTTAAGTCCCTTATATTTACTGTGAGTGTGTAGCGATCAAGAGCCCGTGTGGTTCATGAGAATTCTGAACATTGGAGGGACGCACTTTTATAGAAGCATAATAACCCAAGCACTAGAATTAACTCATTAAAAAGATTACAGAGTTAAAACAATACAGAGTTTTGATATCCCGGCAAAGGTTGTATTTTGTTTTGTCGCCATGAGACTGTACTAATTGTTTTAGTGAATTATTATTTGGCTTTGAGTAGGTCGCGGTTATAGTTCACATAAGATACAAAACCGGCTATCTTGTATTTAAACTGGCGCCTCAATCAGTCACCAATTGTCAGACGAAAGCTAACTATAAATGGCAAAATTGAGAAAATTGTTAGTTCATTGATACTTTTAAAAAGCTATAAACAAAGATGAACTAACTTCAACTGTATTTGAATTTTTTGTGCTTGACGTAATTTAAATTAAATTTTATGAATGCATGCATGATGTCTGAAAGCATATAGAATATTAATGAGAAATCTTTTCGGAACTTTTTGAATTTGTTTAAAAGCAGTTTGTGTGGTTCGTAAAATAGAAATCAGAATTTCTTTTTTTTTTCTTTTTTCTTTTTAATGCAGCGACTAGATTGCATTGAATCAACATGTTGTCTACTAATCGGGTAACAATTTCTGGAAATTAAACCTAATAAGTTGTTTCATCTGCTTTGAAACTTCCGCGAAAACGCCTTCAACATTTGCTTCAGCATCCGTTCGATTTCGTTAAATAGCAATGTTGAAACCTAGTTAAAACCGTTTGCCATCCCGCTTTCGATCGTGTTGAAACTTGAATCTTTGTTGTATGAATTTAAACCGGGGGTGACAAACGTTTTTAACTAGGTTTCAAAATTACTATTTAACAAAATCGAACGGATGTTGGAACAAATACTGAAGTCGTTTGATCCGGCCTTAAGTCACAAACATCTTCATCATTATTATTTTCGGACTTCAATGAATGCTTCAATAATGTAAAATATCCCAAAATTGTTCGCTTTTGACATATTTGTTTAAAGTTGTACGAAAAGTTTATTAAATTATATCAGACTGTTTTGTATAAGACTCTCTTTTACCTTGATTAAGGGGGTCTCTTCAAAAGATTTGTTGATTTTATTTTTCTCAAGATCATCTAAAATGTGGTCACTTCTTTCTTTACCTACCTTCTTCTCTCTTCCCAGCTGTGTTTTTAAGGAAAATCTTGATACGAAGTTTTTTACGAAGTTACCATCTGCCGAAGCTTGGCCGCGCTGGATGCAATTCACGTGATTTAATATTCAATTATTTACATTAATAAAGGTTACTTGATCTGTTTTTAGTAAATCGTCATCCTATGAGCCTAAGAGATCGTTACTCAGTTCTGTCATCCAGTAGCTGCACGGCATGAACTGCGCATGACTAGAACAACTCACTTGTCAATTATCTAAGTAAGGCATGTTACGTTTGCGATTTACACTTTTTATACACCTATTTCAAAAAGGATTGTCATATGAGAGGCCTAAAGCCCACGCGACTAGACCGAAAAGGAGTATTGGTAGTTTCAAAATCGGATTTGGCTTTGACTTTTAACATCAACCACTCAAGTTCTTTGTTGTATAAAGTAGAGGCAAGATATTCGTGGATTATTCATGTTGATATTCATTCTCGCCGTAGACGTTGCATCTTTGGCTACGCGAGGCCAAAAATATCAAACAAAACATACAATCGGCGCATCGCCTCGCGAGGCAGGTAAAAGAGCACACGGTGAGAAAAGTGCCTCGCGTGGCAGTTTCCTCACACAGTTTTTCAAGGTGTGCGGCAGGCTTAAAGCAGATGTTGCTTGTATTACCATCCCGCGCACAACACATTTTCTTTGTTGCACAAACTAAAATCCATTTACTCTTTGCAACAAAGAAAATTTGTTGCGCACGGTGTGCTAATACAAGCAGCATTTGCTCGTTGACTTGTAACGCATCACCAATTTTGCGTGAAATTGTGGACGATTTTGTTGCTCGTATTACAGCACCTTTAAAGTGTTGTCACAGTTTTGGACTGGGTTCTAACGGTATTTCTTTTCTACAATTTGAGCAAACATCGTTTGGCCAATTCCATGGACACCTCCCATTAAACAGAGAACAATCCTCGATCCCTTCACCTGACAAGTAACATTTTAACTTCTCAGAAGTAGACACCTCTCATAAGTGGACGTCATTTCTGGTTTCGACGATAACAGCTTACGAGGTGAGGTTCAACTTTATTTATAGTTACTTTGATTTTGCTTGATCATCATTTATGTTTATCAGTTTTGGTACCATTACAGGGCCGTAGCGCCTTAAGGGGTTGGGGGAGGGGGGGGGGGGACATGCCCTCAATTTTTCTGAGAATATTAAAAAGAAAGAACAGAGCAAGGAAAAAAATTTATATTAATAATGAAATAAATGCTAATGATGCAAAGTGACCTTGTGCGCATGCCCCCCCAGTTTTTCAGGGCTTGCTACGGCCCTGCATTATTAGTTTAGATTTATACAGTCTTACATAACAATACCAATCAACATAAAGGTCTAGACTGTGAAGGCATTCTTTTTTTGAATATATTCTAGATTATTCAAGTTCTAAAATTAGTTTTTGATAGCAGATATCTTCGTATTTAATGACATTCAGTCAAAAAATTAAGAGTGAAAGTTGTATATAGGATTTATGTGTTTCCAATAAAGTTGTATTATTAATTGTTAAAAGAGAGTTTTAATTTTACACTTTTACAGGTTGCAACAATAATGAAAAAGATGCTGATCCAAATGCATTTTGTGCCATTTTTTGAATGTAACCCATGACATATTACTAGTTCGATTTATTTATGTCTATCTATAGTCCTTTATCGTCAGTTTTAGATGACAGGTTTGAACATTTTACACAACAGTTTTTCAACAGTTTTCGAAAATCTGTCAAGCGGAATAGAGCTAGGAAAGGAAAGGAAAGGAAAGGAAAGGAAAGGAATGGAAAGGAAAGGAAAGGAAAGGAAAGGAAAGGAAAGGAAAGGAAAGGAAAGGAAAGGAAAGGAAAGGAAAGGAAAGGAAAGGAAAGGAAAGGAAAGGAAAGGAAAGGAAAGGAAAGGGAGAGAGTGCTATAAAAATGCTCTGCTCCTAGAATAAATGAATCTTAAGCAAAACGGTGCAGGTATAAAGCTACAAGTATTTTCATTTCTAGCGAACATAAATCTTCCAGAAATCCCCAGATGACACTGATTGTTTAACATCATCACAATCCTTTCTAAAATCCATAATCACGAAATGCAACTTAGAAGCGACGTAAAATGCATGATCATATATTTTGTGTTGCTTTACTTCGTACGCGTTATGGCTCCATTTACCTGTAGAATGACCCCACTCTGAGCATCGTTTAGATAACTGAGAGGAATCACCAGGAACAACGTAGAAAGAACCACACCCGATTGGTCTTATTCCAGAAGGGGAGGTGAAATAGCTCACCACAGCAAGACCACTTGCATTCAAAGCTGTTGCGATGTCCACAGTGCGACCAAGGGCAGCTTTACGACAGTGGAATCTTAGCTGGTTGAATGACATCGCATTTCGTAGTTTCTGTAGGGTAGTGGCAGCTATTACAAGGTTCTTGTTGACATATTTAGCAATATCAGGAATGGACTTGGCAACAAACAACCTTGGATGGGATTCTTGAGCTTGGTATAATGTAGTTCAACACAAGGGTCCATCCTCCTGAGATAAATGATTACATAAGTTACCGAACGAAGTCAATATGTATGATCGTCCATGACACATGTATTTGCACATGACTTTCACTACAATAATTCTATCAGACTGTAGATAAACGGACGACTGCGCGCTGTGATTAGTTACCGATGAGATGTGGATTTTTTGCGAACAGCTGAGACGAGTTTGATAATGTTTGGCTCCAGCATCTATATACTTCTAACGTCGCGTCGCGTTTGCTAAATCACTCTATTATTATTGTCTATTACGGAACGACATAGACATCATTGAAATCCATCACAAACTGAGTACAAAATTTATTTTGGACGGGTTTTAATTAGCTTCTCCTTTCATTGTCTTTCAGCAGCAATTGGCTTTCGTTCTATACCATGCGATGTAAATTTGTCAGACCAGCTCAATCGAAACCAGTACGTCGCAGAAAATGCAAATAGTGCAAATCTGTAAGATCTGGCGGTCTGGTAATATAAATATCCTTCTTGTGACCAATTATGTAGTTCTTCTTTTTAGAGAGAATTACATTAGTTTGTAATATAATCATTATATTGGAATTCTTGTGTCAAGAAAGCTAACAAAATATATACCTCCATCAGTGGTCATGTCACAATACACTTTGAAAGGAGTACCAGAGTTGGTTGGGTCAATCCATTGTGGACCGTCTGTAACTCCAACTACTGAGTCTTTGATGTGCTTACATGACTTGGCGGGATTTGAAGAACTTGAACCAAGTGGAACATCTACGGGAAATAATTATAAGCGTGAGTAGGCCTTTCATATTGAGGTAACCTTTTCGTATTTCATGAGATGGAATCTCTTGTGGAATCTCAATTGGAAACTATACTTACAATTTTGGCAGAAGGGACCTTGATAGTTGGTTGTACATTTACACTTGAATGTAGTGCTTGATTTGTCTTGAATCTGACATGTACCACCGTTTTGACAGGGACAGATTTCCTTTATCAGTACAAAAAAAAAAAAAAAAAAAAAAAAAAAGGAATCAAGAGTCCTGCAAGAAATAGTGCTCAACAAACTTTGCAAGTCACGAGGCACCTGCCATTTGTCATGCAACATAATTGGAAGCGTCACGCAATATCAAGCAACATTATTCATCGCTCACGCGTCACATAGATGTATTTTAAAGCTGCAAGTAAAAACATTCCACAGAGCATTTGTCATTTTTTAATCAACACTGTTTGAGTGTTACGCAATGTCTGTTTAGGTACAATATTCAGCTGTGATGCGAGGTCACACAACTTACAAAATAGCTGTAGTTCTGGTTGGCTGGAAATTCCGCAGCTGGTAAATTGGTGTTGGTCTTGTTGCTCAATTCACATGTGTAAGGTGGCTTGTGTTTGTAGTTGTACGACTTACAGCGAGTGTCCATCAAACACTGCATACTGCAGTCTATGACGTCACTGACAGAAATGGATGTCATGACGTGACCATTTAGTCTGCGATCTGAAAATACAACCAGACAACGGTGTTCTTGTTAATTGTCGTCGTGAAACATGATGCATATACCAAAAAAATTTGATGCCAATTTAAGTTAAAAAGGCTTATTACGGAAATTGGGGGAATCCTTTCTAGAATCCTTGTAATGAGGATAATGCAATTTAAGACTGAAGCATGTACACATGTGTTGGAGGTTGAAATGTAGGTTAAAACCAAATTGAGTGTGTGGAAATTGTCTTCTGTGTGATTTAGGACATATATGAGGGGGATTTGTAATAAGAGAATTGTAGTATCCGTATAGTGATAGACAAGTCTGCTGATAAAGTGTTAAAAATGCTATGTACGTGCAAAAAAAGGGGGTAGCGGGTAAAGCAGCCGGAAGGTCCGTGAATGATTGTATAAAAAGTACGATAGGTAGCGTGTAGTGTGTTAGGGAAAAGGGTAATAGAAGCACCAAGAACATTCATATACAAGTCGTGTGTGGAAGACTTAGGGGGGAGGGGTGGGTGGGGATTAGGAAAATCCTTGAAAAATAACCAAAAGGACGAAACCCAAGGAAGTGATGAATGAAAACGTGGATCGGTAAAGATAAAATGGGTAATAAATGCGGTGGAGAGAAAATTAGGCAGCTAGGGGAGGTGGAGAGATAAGCGGATCGGTAACGGCGGCGTGGCATGAGCTCATGTGACGCGCGGTGCCATGGAGGAGCGGGAAAAAAAACTCGTCTTTTAAGGAACTCATTCTGGGACGAAATCGCCCACACTGAACCCCACCCCTGTTTTTTTTGCACGTTTGTTTTCTATATTTTTGTATAGGCTTTGCTTTTGTAGGATTTCGACAAGCGCTTATTAGCTTGCGCTTTACTTTACCTTGAATTTTCTCGTAGACGGCGTTTGAGTATCTTGAGTAACAAAAGATAAAAGCTGGCAGAAGGAACAGAATACACACGGTTCTTCCTTCACGTAGGACAAAGGAAATCATGGTGAGCGATATTCCTGTGTTGATCCTGATAACACACAACAAAGACCCGTGGAATTTCTGTTTGTCTTTATGTCTGAAAATAACAGCATAGAATTCCTGTCTCTATATACATAGACTATATTGAGTGTGTAGATCAAGAGCCAATGTTTTCAGAGAGTCCTAAAAATCGGAGACATTCTTTGGATTAAATCATTGCCTTTATAAAGGGAAAATAATCCAAGCACTAGAATTACATCAATTAAAAAGAAGAAAGGAGAGTTTTGATATCCTGCCTAAAAATGTATTTTATTTGATATTCTCTCAGCAAGACCTTATTCAGTTAATTGTTGTTACTCGATCGAAGAAGTGGAAAAAAAAGCCACGACTTTTTGTTAAAGTTGAGTAGCTCCTGATATCAAAGATTTAAAAATATCATGCATTTTAACTGGTTCAACAAGTTGTCGGGCAAAAGCTTGGAGAACGTAAATTACAACCCCAAATTGAAAGTATTGTTAGTTCATCGAGGTTTTTATAAAGTCATAAAGATGGAATAACTTGAACCGTCTTTGATTGTTTGTCCCTGATGTAATTAAAATTGAATTTTATGAATTGCATGATGTCTGAAAGCATATATAATATTAATGAGACATATTTTCTGAACTTCTTAAATTTGCTTTAATTTAAAAGCGGCTCGTGGTTCGTGAAACAGTTTTTAGTATTTCGTATTTTAATTTTCTCTTAATCCGACAATTTCTCAAAACTCAAAAACTCTTTCATTCAGCAAATTTGAATCTGTGAGCCAGTATACATCTTTATCGATACTTGCGCTTTATTAGTTGCGAAATCAATTACTTTTTTACATATTTTTGGACCAAAACGAAGTCTACGGATTTATTTGTTTATTTCGATAAAAAAGCTTAAATTAAATTGAGTTTCTGCTTACCTTGAATACTTGGAGTATCCAAAGTCACTCTGCAAGTCTTTCTAGAAATGTTTTCAAAATAAATTAAAACGTATTTTTCTGAAGGTTACTTGTTTTAAGGTCAGGTTTAGAGTTTATGGTATTAGTTTATGTATTCAAGTTAGTTGTGAAGTATTCATCTGAAAGAAGCCTGGAAAGTCCGGAAATGAAAGTCCTGAAAATTAAATTCAAAAACAGTGGAACTTTCAACTTCAACATATATATTATATCAGGAGAATGCTTCAAAGTCGAGATGATACGAGAACATGTACACGAAATTCGAAATATGGATAGTTAGGTCTTCATCATACATAACTGTAGACAGTTCATTATAATTAATATTTACAAACTTCAATCGTGCTTTCATTTTCTTATCACCACCAACAATTAATATAAAATTTAAAACTTGAGCTCTTGAAAAGTCGTCTTTGATGACAACTGATGACAAAGGTTTACGTAAGAATATAATTCTTTCTGATCGAAGTTTAATCATAATTTGTGAAGAATTCATGTAAAGCGTCAGGAAGCGTACGGGAGTTACCTGGAATGAGTGGAATCAGTCGGTCAGTTCAGCCAATGAAGAATCTCTGACACGATATCTTGGGGTTGTAGTTATCTCAGTAAACAAAAGTATCTCTATCTCTCAGTGCAATTCACGAAACAAATAATGGAAAAAAAACTAATATTAATAGTATAGCGTCATACGTCGTCACATGTATTCGATCCTTTCATGCTACCACCTGGAGATTTGGTGAATTCCAGCACGTGTGTTGATTGGCTAGATGAGTTCTAATGAAGATAGAGGGTCAGCCGTGGAAGAAAACTACCGGTTGCATGTAGGATAGACACTTTGTAAGATAAACTGTACGGCTTCAGTTTCTGACTAGCTTGTACACGCTAGGTAAGGTAGATTTCCATATAGGTTAAAAGCCAATTGCGAGATCGAGTTTCATCGAAATTCAAAGCCCGAGGTCTTGGAAAATGAATAAATTGTTAAGAACTCGGCAAGCTAATAGCTTGCGTAGATGCAGAAAGGTGCTACTTGTGACATCCACCTCATTCATTTGGTTTGAAACGGCAAAATCTACAATAACTTGACAGATTTCACAATTTGCCCTTACCAGTTCCATTTTATCTATATCTTATTCCTTTTTAGTAGAAACTCTCTGCTGACTCACATCAAAAACGCCAGTAAAAGCACGTCGCATCTCAACTCGTTTTCGTCCCCCTGGTTTAACGAAGAAATTGTGCAAGCGCTGCGAGACATGATAGAAGGAAATCAGAGAGAAAATGGAGGGCCAGTCAGGCTGCCTCAAGCTAGACTTTCCTATGCTCAACAGCCCAGATCAATCGAAGTTGTTCGGGGTAAGTAAAAGTCTTTTAAACCTGCAACTCGACAATGCTCTTCCGCCTCATGATCACACAGACACTCTCGCGCTTTCAAATGAGATGGGGAATTTTTTGTTCATTAACAATCAATCCGGTTACACAGTTTCTCAACGTGTGCGGCGGGCTTAAAGCAGATGTTGCTTGTCTTACTCATCCCGTTGCACAAACTATACAGAATCTCTTTCTATTCTATAATTGCAACAAAGAAAATTTGTTGCGCACGGAGTGGTAATACAAGCAGCATTTGCTCTTCGACTTGCAACGCACCAATGATACGTGAAATTGTGCACGAATTTTTTTAATTCTCTCCAGTATATATCTTGAATTATACTATATAATATACACATGGTAGGAGAAGGGCAACAATATAGATACCTAATTATGTGCCCTTTCCTAAAGTTAAATTACAATTTCATTTACAATAAGGTAATTAAATATAACTAAATATAACTATAATGTACGAAAAAAGGGGAAAAAAAGCTATTGAATAATTTAAGCATATAGATTGAAGTAAGAAGTAGAAGACAAAATACGAAATATGAAATAAATGATAATTAAAATGATTTTCACTCAGTATTTTTTCAAGTAGTATGTTTTAAGTGCTTTTTGGAAAGGAATTTTTGATTTTATGTTTCTGATAGAAAGAGGGATGTCGTTCCAGAAATATCTTCCTATATACGATTTTGTTTCCCGTGTTACCGCACCTTTTAAGTGACGTTACAACAGCACAGCACAGCACAGCACAGCACAGCACAGTAGAGCACAGCACAACAAAACACAACACAGCACAACACAACACAACACAACTAGGCAAAAGCCTCACGAAATAAAAATGTCTTAATCTCTTATTTAAATTTATTAATGTTCCTTGCTGATTGTGCATGTTCCATAGGGCTTGTGCGGCAAAGGAACACAAAGGAACGATTACCCATAGTTTTCTTGGTTACTAAATTCCTTCTTGCAAGAGGGATCCCATTGTCATGTCGTTCGTGATCAGGCGAAGGCTGTATATATAGCGTGATGTTGGCAAGATTGATACCAAGATACTTGGGGAAGGAAGAGTGGTTGAGCGGTGAGAGCGCCCTAGCGCCGGCCTGTCACCTCTCTGGTCCCTAGTTCGATTCCCGGACGGGGCATCACATGTGGCTTGAGTTTCTTGTTCGTTCTCTCCCTTGCTTCGAGGGATTTTTCTCCGGGTACTCTAGCTTTTCCTCCCTCAGTAAAAATGAACTAGTTTCGATCTAAACTGTGCTTATGACGGCTGGTACGTGGTGGCTGCTACGTGTGTGTGTATGTAAATCTGTATGTAATTGTCAGAACATTACTGTTTGTCAAGCCAGGCGCCTAAATTTAGAGTGGAAGGGGAGTGGAAGACACTGTGGCGATGTCCACTTGGCCAACCTTGATGCTCTTGATGGATGCTTTTGACAACTGTCGACGCGTACCAACCAATAGAAACTCTGTCTGTCATTCACGCTCGAACATCGCAAATGCAGTTTTCAATATAGCAGCCGTCGCCTCCAATTCACTAGAACTATCAGACAGGCTAAACGACAAGAACAACTGTATGTCGTCAGCGTATGAAGGAGCAGAAGGCAGGTGAGACTTGAGGTTGTCAAACAGTTTACTTACGTAGGCAGTGAGCCAAGGCAGGAGCCCTGAGGGACTCCACAATCCAAGTCAAAGTTCTTCGAGAGTGTCTCATTGATAGAAATCTGTTGCGATCTCCCCTCCAAGTAAGACTTGAACCATGAAAAAGCCTTACCACGCAGACCAAGCAACAACTATAACGTTCGAAGGAGAATGCCGTGATCTACGGTATCAAAAGTGGTGCAGGTCGATTATCAAAAGAAGTTTCACGTGGCCTTTATCCATGTTTATGAGTAAGTCATTCTTTACCTTCAGTGATGCCGTCTCGGTGCTGTGATATGACGGTAAGCACTCGGGAACTTTGGAAATGGATAGATAGTTTATTGGCTGAATAAATGGCAGCTCGTGAAAGCTGAATTACATATTCGTAAAACTAGAATAGATAAAATTACAAATTTAAATATAAATTATATTGATTATAAATCCAATTCAAATGTCAATATTATATGCATGTCAATGTTCATTGTTTCTTTTAAGACTTGAGGTTGTGATAAATGTGTTCTTGAAACGGTCGGTCTTCCACTTTGGTATAGAAAAATATCTGTTACGCCTAAGAGAAAGTGTTGGATTGTTCTTGGGAGGGAGCAGCTTATTTAGACGGTTATCACTGTCTTTTACTATGGCGTCGAACATCTTGTCGCAGATAGCTTCATTATAAGTAGTAATCTTTGGAATACCAATAAAATCTAGAGCGTCATTGTACGCAATACTAGGGCAGATGATTGCCATTGCTCGTTTCTGGATGCGCTCCAGTTCAACTTTTAAATATTTCGGTAGAGCATGATGGAACACAGGTACTGCGTAGGTTAGGATGGATCTAACACATGTGGTATAGAATAGCACAAGGTCACTAAAAGGTACTTTTGCCCTTTTTAGCTGTACCAGAAAATACAAACGCTTGGCTGCTTTTTTGACTATCTCAGTAATATGGTTGTTCCATGAAAGATTATGTGATATTGTTACGCCAAGCAACTTTGCACTTTGAACGATTTCTAAATCCTCTCCGTTGATAAGGATGGGGTTGAACTCCGGTGATTTCTTGGCGAAAGAAATTCGCAGTTCTTTGCATTTGTCATTGTTGAGTTGAACTCTATTGTTGATGGACCACTCGATAACTTGATTGGCAATAAGTTGTGACTTGCTTTCATTACCTTTAGCGACGATCTCAGATGTTGTCGTATCATCAACATATTTCCATAGCTGAGCATTTAAGGAGCTGATTTCCAAGTCGTTGATTAGGACAAGGAACAACCATGGACCTAGTTTAGTTCCCTGAGGGACCCCCGACGGTACAGGTCCCCACTCAGAGAAGCAGCCTTCAGATAATTTGATTCGCTGAGAGCGGTCAGATAGAAAGTCAATGATCCAATTGATGATGTTATTCGGTAGATCCAATCTACCCAGCTTGTCTACCAGGAAATATGTTGTTAATAGACATGTGATCAACTCCCTTTTCAGAAAGTTTCGATATAAATTGCAAGCTGCTGGTTGTAACTGGAAGTAACTCATCTAGGTACACAGACAATATTGACGATGGAAATGGGTCGATTGCGCATGACTTAATACTGGCCAAAGCTAATTTCTTTACAGCTACATCAGACAATAGTTTGAATTCAGAGAAAACAATGCCATCACTGCGCTGATTGGAGGTAGTGGAATCGGGTGGAAGAGCCTTGTCGCGGGTTGCAGGTTTAAAAGACTTTTACTTGCCCGGAACAACTTCGATTGATATGTTTCATCAAACAAGTGCTTGTAGTACGCACATCTGGCCTTGTTGATGACATATATTGCGTAGTTTCTCTTAGTTTTGAGCATAGGAAGGTCTAGCTTGAGGCAGCCTGACTGGCCCTCCATTTTCTCTCTGATTTCCTTCTAAAATGTCTCGCCACACTTGCACAATTTCTTCGTTAAACCAGGGGGTAAAAACGAGTTGAGATAAGACGTGCTTGTACTGGCGCTCGTTTTTGATGTGAGTCAGCGGAGAGTTTTTACTAAAATTAAAAGGAATAAGAGA
Organism: Telmatactis stephensoni; assembly: GCA_029948255.1. NCBI lineage: Eukaryota > Metazoa > Cnidaria > Anthozoa > Actiniaria > Isophelliidae > Telmatactis > Telmatactis stephensoni. The sequence continues at coordinate 373,924 of JALIZF010001624.1, forward strand.
ATAGATAAAATGGAAGTAAGTGCAAATTGTGAAGTCTGTCAAGTTATTGTAGATTTTGCCGTTTCAACCAATGAGGTGGATGTCACAAGTAGCACCTTTCTGCATCTACGCAGGCTATTAGCTTGCCTATATATAGTTCTTTACAATTAAAACTCACTTTATTCACTGCCATACATTTTTCAATTACCTCGGGCTTTGAATTTCGATGAAACTCGATCTCGCAATTGGCTTTTAACCTACATGGAAAATCTACTTTATACCTAGCGTGTACAAGCCAGTCAGGAACTGAAGCCGTATTGTTTATCTTACAAAGTGTCTATCCTACATGCAACGTAGTTTTCTTCCACGGCTGACCCTCTGTCTTCATTAGAACTCATCTAGCCAATCAACACACGTGCTGAAATTCACCAAATCTCCAGGTGGAGGCATGAAAGGATCGAATACATGTGATGACGTAGGACGCTATACTTGAAGTATTTTTTTAAATCATTTGTTTCGTGAATTGCACTGAGAGACAGAAATTCTTTTAGTTCATTGAGGTAGTTACAACTCCAAGATATCGTGTCAGAGATTCTTTATTCTGAAACTCGCTGATTCCACTCATTCCAGGTAACTCTCGTATGTTTTAAATAATTTCTTCACAAATTACATTCATAGAACTGAAATCATTAAACTTCGATTAAAAAGAATTATATTCTTACGTAAACCTTTGTCATCAGTTGTCATCAAAGACGACTCTTCAAGAGCTAAAGTTATAAATTTTAATTGTCGGTGATGATAAGAAAATGAAAGCACGATTGAAGTTTGTCAATATTAATAAATTGTCTACAGTTATGATGAAGACCTAACTATCCTAACTATTTCGTGTTCTCATATCATCTCCACTTTGAAGTGTTCTCCTGATATAATTAACATATTTGTTGAAGTTGAAAGTTCCACTGTTTTTAAGTTTAATTTTCAGGACGTCTTTCATTTCCGGACTTATAATTTCCAGGCTTCTTTCAGGTGAATACTTCACAACTACTTGAATACACTATAAACTAATACCATAAACTCTAAACCTGACCTTAAAACAAGTATAACCTTCATGCAGAAAAATACGTTTTAATTTATTTTGAAAACATTTCTAGAAAGACTTGCAGAGTGACTTTGGATACTCCAAGTAATCAAGGTAAGCATAAAGTGAATTTAATTTAGGCTTTTCGTCGTCTCATTTCGAAAAAAAGTAAAATAAACAAATAAATCCGTAGACTTCCTTTTGGTCCAAAAATATGTAAAAAAGTAAATGATTGCGCAACTGATAAAGCGAAAGTTGAAGCATTTATTGAAATCTTAAAATATCAATAATGATACGCGATGTATACTGGCTCACAGATTCAAATTTGCTGAATGAAAGAGTTTTTTACCTTTGAGGAATTTTCGGATTAAGAGAAAATAAATTAAAAATACAAAATACTACAAACTGTTTCACGAACCATAAACTGCTTTTACAGCCGAAATCACTGCAAGTCACACCAAGATCGGTTTGATTTTGTTCTTTTCTGCGATCTCACAATAGGCGCGTAGCCGCAGAAAATACTAATCAACACAACTTAGTGTAATTTGCAGGTCGCGATGCAACGATTTCGGCTGTAAAAGCAAATTTAAGAAGTTCAGAAAATATGTCTCATTAATATTATATATGCTTTTAGACATCATGCAATTCATAAAATTCAATTTTAATTACATCAGGGACAAACAATCAAAGACGGTTCAAGTTATTCCATCTTTATGACTTTATAAAAACCTCGATGAAGTGACAATACTTTCAATTTTGGGTTGTAGTTAGCGTTCTCCAAGCTTTCGCCCGACAACTTATTGAACCAGTTGAAATCCATGATATTTTTAAATCTTTGATGTGAGCTACTCAACTTTGAACAAAAAGTCGTGGCTTTTTTTTCACTTCTTCGAGTAACAACAATTAACTGAATAAGGTCTTGCTGAGAGAATATCAAATAAAATACATTTTTAGGCAGGATATAAAAACTCTTCTTTCTTCTTTTTAATTGATGTAATTCTAGTGCTTGGATTATTTTCCCTTTATAAAGGCAATGATTTAATCCAAAGAATGTCTCCGATTTTTAGGACTCTCTGAAAACATTGGCTCCTGATCTACACACTCAATATTGTGTGTATATAGAGACAGAAATTCTATGCTGTTATTTTACAGACATAAAGACAAACAGAAATTCCACGGATCTTTGTTGTGTGTTTTCAGGATCAACACAACAGCAACATCGCTCACCATGATCTCCTTTGTCCTACGTGAAGGAAAAACCGTGTGTATTCTGTTCCTTCTGCCAGCTTTTATCTTTTGTTACTCAAGATACTCAAATGCCATTTACGAGAGAATCCAAGGTAAAGTAAAGCGCAAGCTAATTAGCGCTTGTCGAAATCCTACAAAACGAAAGCCAATAAAAAATATAGAAAACAAACGTGCAAAAACTAACAATGGCGAAGCATTCCCGCAACTATACTCGCCCATCACTCACTGCTATTAACGAGCGCGATCCACTAAGGGTGGGTTCAGTGTGGGCGATTTCGTCCCAGAACTGATGAGTTCGTAAAAGGATGAGTTTTAGCCCAGAACGAGGGTTCTAGAAAGGATTCTCCCAATTTCCGTAATAAGTCCTTTTAACTCAAATCGGCTTCAAATTTTGGAATATGCATCATGTTTCACGACGACAATTAACAAGAACACCGTTGTGTTTTCAGATCGCAGACTAGACGGTTACGTCATGACATCCATTTCTGTCAGTGACGTCATAGACTGTAGTGTGCAGTGTTTGATGGACACTGGCTGTAAGTCGTACAACTACAAACACAAGTCACCTTACACATGTGAATTGAACAACAAGACCAACACCAATTTACCAGCTGCGGAATTTCCAGCCAACCAGAACTACAGCTATTTTGTAAGTTGTGAGACCTTGCATCACAGCTGAATATTTTACCTAAACAGACATTGCGTAACACTCAAATAGTGTTGGTTGACAAATGACAATGCTCTGTGGGATGTTTTTACTTCCAGCTTTAAAATACATCTATGTGATGAGCGATGGATAATGTTGCTTGATATTGCGTGACACTTCCAATCATGTTGCATGACAAATGGCAGGTGCCTCGTGACTTGCAAAGTTTGTTGTGCACTATTTCTTGCAGGACTCTTGAGGTGCATCACTTTCGGCTAGCTGATTGCTTTTTCTTTGTTTTTGTTTTTGTACTGATGAAGGAAATCTGTCCCTGTCATAACGGCCGTGGTACATGTCAGATTCAAGACAAATCAAGCACTACATTCAAGTGTAAATGTACAACCAACTATCAAGGTCCCTTCTGCCAAAATTGTAAGTATAGTTTCCAATTGAGATTCCACAAGAGAATCCATCTCATGAAATTCGAAAAAGTTACCTCAATATGAAAATTGAATCTATCCAAACCAAGCCTTCTCATGCTTATAATTATTCCCTGTAGATGTTCCGCTTGGTTCAAGTTCTTCAAATCCCGCCAGGTCATGTAAGCACATCAAAGACTCAGTAGTTGGAGTTACAGACGGTCCACAATGGATTGACCCAACCAACTCTGGTACTCCTTTCAAAGCGTACTGTGACATGACCACTGATGGAGGTATGTATTTGGATAGCTTTCTATTGACACAAGAATTCCAATATAATGATTATATTACACACTAACGTAACTCCAACTTGTAACTCCCTCTGAAAAGAAGAACTCTCAGTTGTCGTATTTAGAACTACATGATTGGTCACAAGAAGGATATTTATGTTGCCAGACCGCCAGGTTACATTCACTTGGCAATGCATTCTGGAAGTTTAAGACAACTGACGCCATCATCCATATGGCCTGTTAAGACCCTGGTTTTTATTTTAAAGAGAAATATGTAATAATAACTACTCAATAACCGAAAGTGACGGGTCTTTACTGGAAAATATCAAATAAAAGCCTTGCTGTATTGACCAAGCAGAGGCAAGATCAAGACAGAGGTTTGATACTTTCCTGTAAGACTAAACTGCCGAGGTTATTAAATATTTTACTAGCTATTTCTAATAGAAAGTGAAGTGCTGCGAGCACAAAACAGCTGGTGTATCCACGTTGGCAGAACTGTTCCCCTAAAACTCACGAAAGTACACCGCTTTCTCTGATATATCAAATGTTTCTTGTTTATCTCCTGTGCGTTGTGTGACGAACACTGCTAGTTGACCTTCAATATTGAACTAGACGCACTCGTGCGTTCACTCGTGCCCATGTAAAAGGGAGCCCAAAAATCGGCCGTAAAAAGGACATTTAGATTAGCTGCCGCTAGAGTAAGAGCGATTGACATGTTGTCGTTAATAAACTTTTTAACAAGACGCACCTCGAACCGTACACTGGTTGGCTGTAGTTCAACAAGCCGCAGTAGTAAAGACCTTTAATTTGTCTGTCAACAACTTTTCATGCACAAATTTTGTACCGCTGATCGAATGTATCGCGTGTTCGTCTAGTGACATCCTTGAATCGACTCTCGATCACGATACGGTATGGACTTGAACCGCTGATCGTATGTATCGCATGTTCGTCTAGTGACATCCACAGATTACACTGTGTTCCGAATAGGCTACTCGCTTCGCTCGCAGCAATTATATGGCACTTTTTTGCTCTTCATTCATTTTACAACATATTGGCCGCCGGATCTTATATTTGTACATCCGGTTTCGTGCGCTATTTGCATTTTCTGCGAGGTACTGGTTTCGATTGAGCTCGTCTGACAAATCTACATTGCATCGTACAGAACGGAAACCAATTGCTACTGAAAAAAAAAATGAAAAGAGAAGCTAATTAGAACCCGTCCAAAATTAATTTTATAGTCAATTTGTGATTTTCAATGATGTCTATGGCGTTCCGTAGTAGACAATAATAGAGTGATTTAGCAAACGCGACGCGAAGTTAGAGGTAGGTGCTGGGGCCGAACATTATCAAACTCGTCTCAGTCAGCTGTTCACAAAATATCCACATCTCATCGGCAACTAATCACAGCGCGCAGTCGTCCGTTTATCTACAGTCTGATAGAATCATTGTAGTGAAAGTCATGTGCAAATACACGTGTTATGAACGATCATACCTATTGACTTCGTTCGGTAAATTATGTAATCATTTATCTCAGGAGGATGGACCCTTGTGTTGAACTACATTATACCGAGCTCAAGAATCCCACCAAGCTTGTTTATTGCCACTTCCATTCCTGATATTGCCAAATATGTAAACAAGAACCTTGTAATAGCTGCCACTACCCTACAGAAACTACGAAATGCGATGTCATTCAACCAGCTGAGATTCCACTGTCGTAAAGCTGCCCTTGGTCGCACTGTGGACATCGCAACAGCTTTGAATGCAAGCGGTCTTGCTGTGGTGAGCTATTTCACCTCCCCTTCTGGAATAAGACCAATCGGGTGTGGTTCTTTCTACGTTGTTCCTGGTGATTCCTCTCAGTTATCTAAACGATGCTCAGAGTGGGGTCATCCTACAGGTAAATGGAGCCTTGACAAGTACGAAGTAAAGGAACACAAAGTATATGATCATGCATTTTACGTCGCTTCTAAGTTGCATTTCTCCATTAGGGATGTGAGAAAGGAATGTGATGACTTTATCCAATCGGTATCACCTAAAGATGTCTGGAAGATTTATATTCGCTAGAAATGAAAATACTTGCACCGTTTTGCTTAAGATTCATTTATTTTAGTATCAGAACATTTTTATAGCACTCTCTCCCTTTCCTTTCCTTTCCTTTCCTTTCCTTTCCTTTCCTTTCCTTTCCTTTCCTTTCCTTTCCTTTCCTTTCCTTTCCTTTCCTTTCCTTTCCTTTCCTTTCCTTTCCTTTCCTTTCCTTTCCTTTCCTTTCCTTTCCTTTCCTTTCCTTTCCTTTCCTTTCCTTTCCTTTCCTTTCCTTTCCTTTCAATTCCTTTCCTTTCCTTTCCTTTCCTAGCATTATACCACTTGACGGATGTTCGAAAACTGCTGATTAACCGAGGATGTTATGCAGTGTTGTAGGCATGCGCTTCATACTCAGTTTTCCCCTCTCTCATACTAGTTCACTACAAATTCACCGTAGTGAATATTTTTTCTCATAGTTGTATAGTTAAATCACAAATAGATTCAGTTTCATTCTTCTGGCCTTGTGTCTGTACAGTTGATAGATGGTATCAAAATGCGGCGAGAACAAGTAAACGCCAAGTCACGAGACGAAATCGAGGGGCGTGAATGTTGTTGTCACCACACTCTGCCGTCTTCTGTGCATCTATGATAGTACAGACGCATAGGGCTAAAAGCCCCAGAAGATGACATTTGGTTACTTGCAGTCATAAAATGCATAATTAAGACCATCATAGATTTATATTGAGTTATAACTGAGTTTGCAATAACATATGATTAGATTCAGAACATATATACTAGGTAACTGGTAATTACTACTTGACTGTGTAAAATGTTCACACCTGTCATCTAAAACTGACGATAAAGGACTAGGTAGACATAAATAAATCGAACTAGTAATATGTCATGGGTTATATTCAGAAATGGACACAAAATGCATTTGATTCAGCATCTTTTTTATTATTGTTGCAAACTATAAAAGTGTAAATGAAATTCTTTTTAGACTGAACGTCATTAAAGACAAAGATTTTTGCTATCAAGACTAATTTTAGAACTTGAATAATCTAGAATAAATTCAAAAAAAGAATGCCTTCACAGTCTAGACCTTTATGTTAATTGGTATTGTTGTGTAAGACTGTATAAATCTAAGCTAATAATGCAGGGCCGTAGCAAGCCCTGAAAAACTAGGAGGGGGGCACAAGATCACTTTGCATCATTAGCATTCATTTCATTATTAATTTAACATTTTTTTCCTTGCTCTGTTCTTTCTTTTTGATATTCTCAGAAAAACTGGGAGGCATGCGCCCCCCTGCCCCACCCGCTACGGCCCTGTAATGGTACCAAAACAAAATATAAACATAACCAAAACATAATAAACATAAATGATGATCAAGCAAAATCAAAGTAACTATGAATACAGTTGAACCTCACCTCGTAAGCTGATATCGTCGAAACCAGAAATGATGTCTACTTATGAGAGGTGTCTACTTATGAGAAGTTAAAATGTTATTTGTCAGAAGAAGGGATCGAGGATTGTTCTCTGTTTAATGGGAGGTGTCCATGGGATTGGCCAAACGATGTTTGCTCAAATTGTAGAAAAGAAAAACCGCTAGAATCTAGAATCTAAAACTGTGACAACACTTACAACACGTTTGGATTTTCTGCAGAGTTAATAGGCCATTTGCACGATGGCGTTATTTTACTACAACTACCAGAATGCTCTACGAATTTTCTTTCTTATTCAGATTTTTATTCCCTTTTGAGAATAGTCGAACAATTGGCACTAATTACTTTACAAAAGAAAGTGGGCAATGCATTCTGGTAGTTGTAGTATATGACGCCATCATGCAAATGGCCTATTGTCATTTTGATACTCAGTGATTAGCCTTAGGGCTTCCAGACAAACGCCCTAGCTCGCCATATTTGTATATATGGTAAAGATATATAACTAGTGTGGTAGGATGAAATTAAAACATGACAACTGTTGACTCGCTGTGAGACTCGCTCACTCGTCAGGAGTTTATTGACACTAAAGAGAATCTACCTATATCTGCCAAAATATATAAGCTCAACTAAGCTCAACAAATCACGTTATGTTTTCGATATACTCAGAATATAAATACAAGCATATCTATATATAGATAATTGCATAGATATTGACTCTTTCAATTACAATTTAAATTCACTGAACATTATTGAAGACGAGACCGAAATGAACATCAGGAAATCTGCTGATTAGATGGTTTTAAAGGAGCGTGCACGTGGACGCTTCAAACAGCGACTGCATGTGACATTTATTGAATTTCAATTTTGTATGCTCCATAGACGCGATTATTCAGCGCATTTATCATGAAAATCCTATTATTAAGTACTGATGTACCTAGGAATCATTTCGGTTGAAGCTTTCAGCTTCTATGTCCGATGATTTTTGCAATTAGCTATATTTTCAACCCTTTTTTCGTTTAATTCTGACTAAAATCCCGCTTCAAAGCTGTGGTAATGAGCACTGTACGATCAACTGTAGCTTTAGTGAAATATCAGCTTGCTGAACTTCATCTCATCTCGTAGTTTCTGTAGAGGGTAGACCATTACAAGGTTCTTGTTTACGACGGAATATTGTTTCTTGAAGACTTGACCGAGGGTTAATCGCAAAGGGCCGAAAGTTTGTACATTGCAAATATCCGCATCATGGCTAATCAGTTATTTCTTGCTCCAAATGGCTTCAGTTCTGATAGAACTCAACTCCTGATCATCTGTAGCCTCACTAGCTGACGGCAGGCCTTGTGCAATTTCGACTAACAGCAACAAAGCCTACAGTAATACTTTGTTATAATGGCTTTAATACTGTCTCTGTAAATGTCAATGAAAACAATGTACACGAAAAAATTTGTAATCAAGCCAACGTGCTTTATAAACAATACAACAAAAAGCAATAAATCGCTCTTCTCACGCGACAATCCGTCGAGTTTTCCTTCCTGCCTCAAATTTTTAGCAATAAGATAGGGCAACCAGGTAAGGTACAGAAGGCTGACAATGGTCACGGACATTTTGAGAACTCTTCTGTTTTGCTGTTCTCTTCTTTTTCTTGCCTCGTCAGTCTGGTTTCCTGGTACAATGTACACGAAAAAATTTGTAATCAAGCCAACGTGCTTTATAAACAATACAACAAAAAGCAATAAATCGCTCTTCTCACGCGACAATCCGTCGAGTTTTCCTTCCTGCCTCAAATTTTTAGCAATAAGATAGGGCAACCAGGTAAGGTACAGAAGGCTGACAATGGTCACGGACATTTTGAGAACTCTTCTGTTTTGCTGTTCTCTTCTTTTTCTTGCCTCGTCAGTCTGGTTTCCTGGTGCTCTGCGATGACTAAACTTACAAACGGTTAAAATATAAAGAGTTGTTGTCAAGGGAAGATTGATACCAACAAGTAGAGATATCAAAAAATAGTAATAGATTTTGTATTGAGAATATTCGTCGATCATATGAATTTTACAGTCCGTCACCGCCTTAGTTTCAGAAAGACGGGCAAAATGAAGAAGAGGCGATACAATCAGACCTGACCATAGCCATATCCCTGCAATGATGTATTTCTTATATCTGAAAGACTTTTCCATGGATTGGCCACTGCGTAATACCGGTCTATAGCAAGAAAAACACAACTGTGCATTGAAACCGAAGTCGAAATATACGAAAAAAAGTAAGTTTACACACGGCCAGCCCAACGTTGCTACTGCCGACAAGCCATCTGTTATCGAAGTTAAAGTTAATCAGAAACCAAGGAAATTCAACGAATGTTTCGAGAAGATCGCTGACAGCCATGTTGGCCACCAAGAAGTAGGTGGTAGTTCTCAACCGAAGGTCTTTGTAGGTTACCCATACGATCAGGGAGTTGCCGATAATTGAGAAGAGAAAGAGAAGGCTGTAAGAAGTCGTCTTTTGAAGTTTGTGATCAACAAAGATCTGTGAAGATATGTTTTCATTCGTTTGAAGTCCCGACGCATTAAGGTTATCCATCCTGGATCCTTTATGATAAAATATGAACCTGCTTCGCGCATTAGTTCCGTGCTTACTAAGGAACAGTTTTCTTTGGGTCTGTTCTCCTAATTAATGAATGTTTAGCTAGACAATAATATAATGATTGGCTGGAAACACCTTCCACATGATTTGATTACATAGCCGATTACTACATATGGACGAGTTTGAAATACAGTGATCATCAAATTATTTTAACATCGATCAGAACAGAAAAGATGCCAGTAACATGACTTATAACATTGAGGGCAAAATTACTTGATTCTGATTGGCTAATCAAGAAGCTAGGGCTTTTTCCTTAATTCGGGGCAAAATTACTTTCACTGCACGTGACTGGTCGCTAGTCGCCTTGTTTCAACATTGAAAATACCATGAATGAAGAATGAAAGTCGCTCACAAGTGAATTATTTGACACCGACTTCTCACTGTATCCTTGTTAAAATGCGAGACTTCCTACTCGTCAAAATGGCTGCCAAAACCGTCATATGGCATATTCCACTCATCGCTTCGCGTCTCGGTCAATTAAGGAAAACTTTGAAAACACTCTGACATGAATTAATCCTTGACTTTACTCGGTTAGATGTACTAATTTATGTGAGTCATGAAAAATCAGATTAAGCCAAAGGCACGAAATATAACCTAGATGGATTCTGATTGGATAAAATTTCATTTGTCATGGGCACTATTAAATTACCATATAAAATGTGGCCATTTTCTGGCTTGCCCACACTTTTATCAATGATCCGGATAATTATAAATTTGAAGAAGCATCTTGTCAAATTTGTCAAAGTTAAAGTTTGACAACCATATGCCGAATACAGCTAGTGAAATTTATCGCCGAATTCCCAACAGTTGACCTTCGCAGTTGTTAATTATATTAAACAATGAACAGTTTCCAGACTGATCTAATGTATGCTGAAGGTGATTTGTTTCATCGGAAAAAAAATATGTTCATATAATCAGCTGCTCACACCCTCCAATGTCAGGCCATACGAATAGACTAAAATAAGGTCTCAAAACTACAGTCTTTGGATCTTTTCTCAAAATAAATTACTAAACAAAAATACCACGCTGGATACAGTTAAATGAACTTTCATGGACCTCCGATCCAGTCATTAAGTAATTTAATTTTAATCTTTCTTTTGCAAAGTATAAGAATTTTTTTAGTTGTATGCACGCTTTTGTGTGAATTTCTGAAGAGAACAAGCGTGCTAGAGACGATGTCAAACCATAAAATCGTCTCTCTTGAAATGAAACAAACCCTGTCGAAAATATACTTCCAGATCCACGCTGGATTCGAAATCCTCGCGTATTATTGTAAAGTATATCAATCCGCAAACATTTCGTTAAGTATTTTAGTTAGCTTTTTTAGACAACACTAACATATATTACATTCACCTTACATTCCTTTTTTGTATGTTGAGAAGAACAAGTACATATTTCACCTAATCTAGGTAATCTAGTCGTTTTATTGTGAAAGAAAATATCAATAATATAGACAAAATATCGATAAATATTCCAAATAAATGGTTTTTTTTCCAATGCTTTCTAAAATTGTTTTTTTCTTTAATATTAAAGTCTGCTCAACCAAGTTGAAAACAGTTGGCCATGTGATCATAGCTTTAATTCAGAATAAATTTAAATATCTTCCAGACTGATATAATTAAAGCTGAAGGCGATTTGTTTTGTTTGTTTTTTGTTTTGTTTTTATCAGTTTTACTAAGTAAATCATACTGTCTGTTTATGTAGTCCATCACTAGCTTCTTTATTATGTAGCATACTTGTCAACAATATTTTGAACATTTTAAATAACATTTTGCGTAAACAGTTTGTAATCATCACATCATTTTCTGATATTTCAAGGAAGTAATACAGGGTAGAAATATTCTCGAATGAGGACGTCTGCTTTTTGAGTTATAAAGATTTAAAATCAGAAATGCATTCCATCTCTGCTTTCCATCGTCATGCTACCTCTTAGGGGAACTATAATCTTTGTGATGTACGCTCACCGATATTGAACAATGTGATTTTGATGTTTTGGTGTGTTTTAATCAGTTAGTTCCCTAGTTGTTGAGTAAATGTATGGTTGGCTCATATATTTGCTTGATTTTACTCATTAAGGCAAGTAATGGCACTTCCCTTCCTCCACCCCGTGACATAAAAGCTCGTTCTAATTAAGGTTTATTAGTTCACTTTATAACGATGCGTTAGTTGCTTCGCTAAGAATCAACCACCTCAAAACAACTAGATGACTTTTATAATTTAATGATTTATCATTACGTCAGGAAATCCTGGCTGGAATATTCTCTTCTATTAAATATTTCACATTTTAGCAATGTTTAAATAAAATATTTCTGATTAACTTGCGTTTTTAGAGTGCACGCCATACATCTGTGAAATAACTACTAATTATTTAAGTTTTAACGGATATATGGCGTGCACTCTACTTTAACAAAATATTGCTTTTAAAAAGGTACTTGAGACCAAATTATTTAACGTCAGCGTTCGTATTTGCCAAATTAAACTTTTTAAACTTAAATTCTTTACATAATTTTTACAAGAATACAGAAACAGTTGGGAATCTTGAAAGACAAATACGAGCACCGTTATTCATCTACAGATCTGTTAAACTCAAGCACTAAATAGTCTGCAAAGCTTTGTTCCTTGCAGTGTTACTCGGCAGTCGTGAAGTCCAACTCTAATTTTCCCTCTCACACAAAACATTTTGTGGGGAGGGGAGGGGGAGGGGTGATACTAAGTGCAAGGAGAGGGGATGACTACTTATACGATTCCAACTCCCCGAGACTCATAACATCGTTCTTCTAGCTAGTGTCTTGGATATGTACGGTTTCTGTGAGTTTGGTTGGACGTAGTAGGTTGGAAGGTCTGGTCCAATGCGAAAGGGAAAACTACTTAATTAAACTCTTTAAAGGCTTGTAACGTCTTTGTACGATGTCCTTCAGGTTCTAACGTGGTTTCTTCTACTTAATTAGGCTGAAACTCCTCAAAGGCTTATTGCAACTGTGCAATTTCTAAGGGATTTACCAAGCAGGGGAATACTACTTCATCAGACTGAAAATCCGTCAAAGGCTCATAATAATTTTGTTCAGTTTCTGGGGTGTTTAATATGCAGGCGAATACTACTTCATCATATTGAACACCCAAAAGGCCCATAACGACTTTTGCGCGGTTTCTAGGGGGTCAAATATGCAGGGCATACTACTTCATCAGGTTGGAACAAAGGCTCATAACGATTTTGCACAGTTTCTGGGGGTCTAATATGACGGGGAATACTACTTCATCAGATTGGAACACCCCAAAGGCTCATAGCGAGTTTGTACGGTTTTTAGAGTGTCTCACATGGGAGCGAGGTAGTTTCTGAGATATGCTATACTCAGCGGTTGTCTCTTTGAAAGCAAGTCGATTAATCTCCATGGAAGAGTGGTGTTTCCAAGATGGACCTGGGACGACAAAGACAAAGAGAAAAAGTTTAAAAACCCAAAGGAAAAAAGATGACTAATGACTTTGAGCATTGTCTTTCAAATCAAGGCGGGTCAGCAGGTTTGTGTAAATCTATTGAATTTGTGCAGTACGGATAGCGACCTTCAGGAGAGGAAAGTGAAAGGGAATTGGAAGGGAAAGGTGACGAAAGGAAAGTATCCTACACTTCTCTTTTCTCAATTCTCCTCTTTCCTCTCTTCCCGCTACGCTGGCAGACTTTGGTTCCAAACCAGGGTCTTAAAAACATTCTCCAAAGACATTGAACGAAAAATCATAAGAGAATGGTAGCGCGAGGAGAGACAAAGAAGGGAAAAGTGTACTGTAGTGTAGCCGACTCAGAGAACGGATATAAAAAGGGGACGGACACAAATATATATGGAATGGAAGGAAAAATATATTCAGAAAAGTATGACTTGTAAATTATGAAAGGATTTTACCGTTTAGTTTTGGAGATTTTTGCCCCAAAAGATCGACCGCGCGACATGACGTCAACAAAATAAAAATTCTGCAAGTTCCAGTGTTGCGCATGCTCATGATCTTGAGGGCGCGCGCGCTAAACTATAGTGAGCTAAAAATGGAAAAAACTGTAATATAAAGAATGTTCACCTTAGTAATATACCATACTAGAGATCCTTGTTGTCCGTTTATTTCAAGTGGTTCCACAATCCATCCACTTGACATTACCTAATAGAATACACATGAAAACACTCAGACTCAAACAGCTCTGCATTTGTAATAACAAATGAGTTTTAGAAAGATTACTGTAGAGTAATTCCTATATAATCCTCTTTGCTACCTGAGCTCTGATGATTCCATTGACTGGAGGAGCCTTGGGATGATCAATTGACTGTGAGGCCATGACATATTTCTGTCCCTAAAATGTTGATAGATATCATGAAGTAAAGAAAACTTTAAAGGCCCACTTGGATGAAAATCGATGAAAATTGGAAACTGTTTATTTCTATCTGAAGATGAATGTAGTTAAATAACTGTCTACCCTCTGCCCAAAAATCTGCATTTCAAGCTCATTATCAAAGAGAAATTTCGATATTAAGTCTAAAAGAACAATAGGGTTGAGTAAATGACGTCATTTACTCACAACTTAAATGCTAAAATACTTGACAATTTCTATTCGTCTCGTTTGAATGTAAAAAAAATGTTGCTTTTGGTGATTATTGGAAGTCGTACAGATAGGTTTTACCGGCTAAGTTTCAAGTCATTTACAATTTTAATATATTTTCATCCAAGTACCCCTTTAAAAATATATTATTTTCTTATTAAATAAAGAATATATTTATTCTACGGTTGCGACAATTCGACCACTTTTTATTTATTCGATTATTTTTACAAGTGAAGCGAGTGACAAAGTAAACCAAAAGACTGAGGGATTTTGGATAGTCTACGTCTATTTCAACAGATCGTTTATTAAGTCTACTTCTATCTTAACATTTTTTTCCTCATTTAAGTCCTTACCTCGACTCGTTCCTTAGTAACATAGCAGAAGTCACGTGAGTGAGTCATGAAGCACTGTGTTGTTTCATGTAGCATGTAAACTGATAGAGAAAAACATGAATTTACTGAGATGAAAATTAACCAAAAAAACATTATTCTAGATCATTTTAAAACGCGTCTTTTTCGTCTACGCTAAAACAAAAGACTGAAAAAAAACCAGTCTTTTGTTTATAGACGGAAGCCAATTTAGCTTTCGCTAATCTTCCATTGGGCCGTCTTTCATCTCACACTCACTACCTCTACACTTGAATATTTTGCATGCAATGCTCAACTCACATGTTGATTTTTGCCGAGGGAGGACAAACCGAAGAACCCGGACAAAAAAACCCTCGTGGCATGGTAGAGAACAACACATCAAACAAACTCAACTCACATATGATCCAGCGTAGAGGGGAAGACATGGAAGGAAAAAGGAATTACTCTGTTGAGTGGAAGAAAATGAAGGAAAGCAAAAAGGTTGGAAGAAAAGCAAAAGGGAATAATAATAAAAAAAAAAAAAAACAGAAAAATTACGACCGAAAGAAGCAGGAAAGAGAGAAATGGCGGCAAAACGACACTGGTTTTTTTATTTTTCAACAACACGACAAAAATGTATACGGCAGGGTATACACTACAGTCAGAAAAGTGCTTGTGATTTGTTCAAATAACAAAGAACAGTAAAACAAAAAAAGGACAGAGGTTACATGTAAAACAAAAGGCATTTTTCATCATAATCCACACATTCTTTGTGTTTGTTATTTGAACAAATCACAAGCTTCGTTACAAGCTTCGTTCTAATTGTAGTGGTCGACCCTATACGGCATAACGATTAAACTTACCCACTTTTAGTCCGTCTTCCACATGTTCAACAATATTGATTTTCTGCAAATAAAGGAAACAGATGACACAACACGAACCAAAACTACTATCTATGCTTGACGGCTGTAGCCTTACCTTAAGCATATTGTCATAGATATACCGAGAGAGAGGATTACGAACGGCCTCCCATACCGTTACTGGGGATGCTTCGATGATACCTCGGCCCATGAAACTATATATAAAAGGACATGGTTAAACAGGAAACACGTAGATGTCGATGCCTGCTAACGGTCTCACAAACGAGACAGCAAATGAAACGTAATAACTTGTAATCAAATGATGCATTGCATGCAATGCTGTAAAGTTTGATCGAATTCTATTTCAGTTTTATAAACTGCGACGTTGACACACGATTAATTTACCCAAGTATAATGAGCGTGTTTTCCATGTAGTGGAACTAACCAGCCAGAACGGCCTGATTTCTTAGGACTGGTTCAAGCTTGAGCTTAGAATTGACATATACCATTTAAGAACTGGCCGTTCTGGCTGGTTGGTTCCATGAAATGGAAAACACCCTGAGTGTATACTGCGTGAAACGAAATGGATACACGATGTATTTATCCACTGCGCGCAACAATTTTAAAGGCTTGCAGACGATGCAATTTATCTATGGCGCCTAACAATTTGAGAGGATGACACACGATGCAATTTATCCAGTGCGCGCAACACTTTCAAAGGTGGACACACGGTTCAGTAGTCCATTTCCGAGATATGCTTCACCTGCCAAATACAAAGGACTGAGAACAAGGCTTCGTGCTGAAACTTTTGTCTTGTTACGAATGACTGAGCTTTATGCACGTAGCCTCGTCTTGATTCCTTTTTATGTGGCAAGCGAAGTGTATCTCAGAAGTCGGTTATTTATGTATACTGCCCAGCATCCAACATCTGGCCTGTCTTACATTACGTATATATAACCATGTTTTCTTACCAGTAAATGAATCCGTTTGGCAGCTCTTCTCTCTTCCTTAATATTGCGACGTCTTTTTGATAACTGTGAAACCTAGAATAGACGAAAAATGTTTAGCCAGCCCTATCTGACACTATACACCTTTTCTTCATCGAATTCATCAGCCATTTTTCACCATAAATGCAAGAAAAACGAGAAAAATATCATTTTCGGAGAATTTATCGGATCTCATAACCTTATTTCTGAAGGCTTTTCAAGAGATAAATTGTACATTTCATGTGTCATGTTTTCCAATGTTAACAAATAGATTCCATTTTTCCGTGCGTCTGTATTCTAATAGATGCACAAATGACGTCAAAATGTGGTGAGAACGAAAAAGTACGCCACGTGACGAAGTCGGGACAGTTGTTCTCACCACATTTTGACGTCTTCTGTGTATCTATTAGAGTAATGGACCCCGTTGTTTGAAAGACGATTAGCGTTAACCCAGGATTAAATCTAAAGAAAGCCATTCACTTTAACCGAGGATTAGCGTTAATCGCACTTCAAAAAACCGGGCCCAGACCCACAGAAAAATAGAATCTATTTGTGTATATAATATCCATCGAAACATCTCAACCAATCAGAGCAGCTTTCTGTTGTCTAATTGATTTATAACTGCCCTAAGACGGAATCAGTTACTCACGTCCATCCCCCATGGTCAGAATCTCGTGCGTGAACGGGACCAGTTGTAGGAAACATACGAATGATCTCTGGGACAGTCGACGCATGAAGAGCCTGAAAGTCAAAGTCAAAGACGTGAATTAACTAATAAGTAAGCATGGATGAGGCAAATAATTACCCAATCATACGCCGTAACTGTACTGACCTCCTCTACGGTACTGACCTCCTTTAGAAGTTCAGCAGCAGCGTGATTTCCAATCACACGATATCTAATGTGAAGACGATTCACTAAAGAAAAACAACAGGAATATCGTTAGTTGAACTTTTCTTAAACATTTACGTTTCCTGAGTATATTGGGCCTCTACCTTGTCTCGACTTATAGCTGTGAAGGATTACAAAACACCATATTCAATTCAGGCTAGACACCGCGTCAAAACAACTGTGCACACACGAGTTTTTGCGGGATTACGCGCGTCAACGCGAGTCCACGTCGTGACGACAGGAACCCCAAGTAATATTTTTAAAATTTTTATCAATAGATTTTTTCATCCATATCTTTGAACAATTCTTTGAGCTTAATTTTGAACATTGGTGTAAACAGGAAAGTACTTGGTGTAAAAGACAGGCGACAGAATATACTACAATGTCCTCAAAATGATTTTTTTGTGACAAATTTTGGCTTCTATGACTTAGTTTTTGCCGGCAAAGTACACGGCCAAATATTTTCATCAGGGGTCGTTTCATAAGTCGCGCATGCGTGGGACATATTGCCGCGGCGCCGGCGAGCTACCTGTTGGTTTATATAAATATAGTGAAACCCCTCAAAACGAACGCCTCTCTGAGGCGGATACCCTTGCTTGGTCCTAGCGAAATATCCCCATATTCTCTTTAACAAAACCCCCTCTAAGGCACCCCTCTAAAGCGGACAACGGACACTTTTTATTGTAAAATATGTCACAAATAGGTCGGAAATACCCCTCAAAACGGACGTTTGGAACAAAACACGTAACAGATTGTTGCGTTTTTCAGTACTGCAATGCACCGAGGTACTAAAGTTACAAAACAAACATTGATCGTGATCAACATCCTCTCACAACAGATATTGTACGACCATTGAGAATTCATATTATGTTATATAATGGTCTAGTACCGCTCTATTTGGTATCAGATGTCTGGGGTCAAATTTTACAACTCCCTCTAAGGTGGACACCTCTCTAAAGTGGACACCAAGAGCTGGTCCCGAAGGTATCCGCTTTAGAGGGAATTTACTGTACAATTTTTGTATATTTGTTTGTTTTCGCGCCCAGTCTTCCAATCAGCACCTACCTAACGGTTTCTCGATGAATTGATACTCTTCAGTGCTGAAATATACAAACAAAAGTAATCAAGTTAAGTTAATAATGAATCGGTATAAAGGTAGTTGACGGGCATGGCATGCTGGGAAGCACTCCAGTTATTTTGAGTCCACGATAAACCACCTCGTACACTGGAAACCATGTCACGAATTCGTGGTCGTGGACATCTTTTAAAGGGGCACATAGACCCAACTACCTGCATGCTTGACCACAATGACTGAACACACTGTGGCTCGGCAAAGGCCGACCACATTACGATGATGACGAAACGGTACGACAAAGCATTGCCGAGCATCTTGACCCCTGAATATTAAACAATTGGTCATGAAGAAGTTCAAAAAGGACGATGCGAATTCCCATACTTGAGATTTTCCTGGTATTTTCTCTTTTCTTCCTCAGCGGTTTTCTTCAACTCTTCGATTGCTTTTTCTCTGTTCTCTTTATCCTGCAGTAGTTCTTTCAAAGTCGCTTCCAGTTCGTCGCGTTCCTCTTCACTCGTGAGAAGTCTGGTGCGGACTTCATCAAGTTGCAATAAAAGAATTTCCTTTTCTCTTGTTTCGGACAACAATCTAAAAATAGTAGTATAAATAATGATATTAATGGTATAAAAAATAATAGTATGAATTAACAAATCAAAGAGCAGCAAGTGATAACATCTGCGCATGTCTCGAACTTCTATTGTCTTGGACAAATGGATAATTTTGAAAGGATAATTTCTAGCTGTTCATACTTCTGCACTCGAATGTAATGCTCCGAAAAAATTTGGGGAGACTATAAACGACTCTATTTATGAGAGAGGTAGCCCTAAGCCAGGTTAAAACCGTAATTGAGGCCACTTCCGTCCAGCGGCTTGCGCAGACTCGTCATTTTATCACTTGTTGTTCAAATCAAAGTAGTGATAGAGGTCAGTGCTACATGTCATTTAAAAGGATGGGAAGGGTCGGTCGGGAATACGTAACAAGAACGCAGCTCTGTACGTAACAGAAGAGACGTATCCAGAAGAAAGGGAAGCGGGTTTGGTATGATTTAAAACAACGAACCTGCTTTCAGCTTCTTCAACTTTATCGAAAGTTTCCTTCAATTTCTTAGCTTCCTCATTCAAAAATTCAATGGTTTCCTCGCTCTGTAGGTCACCATACTCCTTCAGACGTGAGATACGCTTTAAACGCGACTTCACCAGTTTTCTCTCCCTGTCGCGCTCAATATGGAACTTATCTTTTTGTGCTGTTAGTTTGCTCATGGCTAGTTCTTTATCTCGTAGAGAGCCACGTATTTCATCAGAGATCTTTCGCTCCTGGTCAAGCACCCTTTCTTCGTCTTGCTCGAGCTTCAGTCTTTTAGCAAGACAACTAAGGAATAATTCGTCTTCGAGTGATCCAATGTGGTCAAACTTATTTTGTACAAGTTCCATAACAGACTTTCTTTTGGCAGACATTGCGTCCTCCCATTGTCTTTTCTTTTCACTATCTGGTATATTTGAACCTTTACAAGAGTCCATAACATTGCTTTCAATCTCTTTATACTCGCTCCACAACATTTCAAGGTATTTTTCACGTTCAAGAGCGAATCCAGAAATTTGAGACTCATTTTCTTCACGCATGCAGTCCATGCAAATACCTATCTTTTCAAGATGTCTTTCCTCCCGTGCTTTAAAACCATTTTCAAGTTCGCATAATTTTTCCTCGTTTTCTTGGATTTTGACTCGGTAAAGCTCTAAACTGTTCATTTTTTCTAACAATGCTAGTTGGCTCTCAGTTACAACTTTTGATTTCTCATTTTTTAAAAGTTCGAGTCGTTCGACTTCATCATCCAGTTCACTCAGCCTTCTGTTTTCGAAGCTTTTTCTGTTTTCGAGTCCACTTTCCTCTTCATAGCTGTTCATACTCGCAGAAAGGTCACTGCTTTGGAGGGATGAATTAGTAGAAGTTCGTTGTTTCCCAACATTCACACGAGAAGCTCCACTTCCATTCCCAATCACGTCCTTCTCTTCATCTGCAACTTCTTGAACTACTAAGTTCCCCAACATGTCTGTCTTTCGTTGTGATAGAGTTCGTATTTTCTTCTCTATATGTTCAAGTTCTTCTTTTCCCCTTTTCAGAGTCTTTTCAAGAGACGGTTTTACTTTGTTAAAGTCTTTTTCAGCTTTTTCGTAAGATGTTTTAAGCTGTTCTTGAAGTTCCAATATAGTTTCCTGTTGTTCTTCAATATCTCGTAGTTCTTGGTCTTTCTCCCAGTCTAAAAGCTCTCGTTGTCGCTTCACATCGAGTTCAACTTTGTCGACAGTCTTTCGTTTTAGAAGTTCAATCTCAGCCAGCTTGACTTCAAAGTGTTCTATTTTGTCCCACTCGTCTTCCATAAACGATTGCAAAGTTTCTCTTTCTTTCTCTTCTATTTCCTCAACTCCAGGGTAAGTCAAACCAAAATCTTTCCTAAGCGCAAATAACTTGTCAAGCTCATCGTTAATAAGGTTTTTACCCATTTTATTCTGTTCATCTATTGTTTCTTCCACCTTTACCAAATCTTCTCGTGTCTTACATGAGTTTTTCTCGTGAGCTAAACGTATTTGTTGAATCTGTTCTTTTTGGGCCTCTATTTCGCTTTGTTTCATCTCAATTTCTTCCTTGTAGTTTCGTTCAATTTCAAGACGACGAATCTCTGCATCTTTGTGCTTTGATATCAATTCGCTGATGTGAATCCTGGAAACACAAACATCGTTAATAATAGGGATCGCGTTTTACGCAAAAGAAAACGGTCATTTCATAACAAAACCGGTCCGCTCTACACTTTCAATTGACTCTTATGAAGCTGGAGTGAATACAAAAAATGTCACATTTATCGCAAAATGGAATTCAAAATCGAATTCACCATACCGAAAATAGTAATCCTGCCAAGTTTCAACAACATTGTTCTTAAACAAACAGAGTTATGAATTTTTGAAAGTCAGCATTTTTACAAAGAAATGTACTGTGGACGTGCATCGCATGCACGCCCAGCCTCGTTATCAGGCTAGACACATACATTTTCTTTGCAAAAATTTTTCACCAAATGCTTACATTTAAAAATTCATATCTTCGTCAGTTTAAGGGCAATCTTTACGAAACTTTTGCAATTGTACTATTTTTGACACAACAAATTCGATTTTGAGTTCCATTTCTCGATAAATCCGATATTTTTTGAACTCACTCCAGCGTGATAAGAGTCAATTCACGCAAAACAAAACGGAAAAGTCATTTCATATTTCACGAAAGCTCACTTCATGTTCAATACACAGGCCACAGGAAAACGGGAAACTTAACATTTTACGCAAAAGAGAACAGTCATTTCTTATAATATAAACGGTCACGAATATTCCAAGACGACATATTTTCAAAGAACGTTTTCATATTTTAAGATTTCACGTACGATAGAACGGTCATTTGAACGTTTTATATAAAGTCATGTCACTTTTTTAATTTTAAATCCACGAATTGACTACTATAAATGCTAGCCTCCTCCGCAGGCAGGAGTTTTTTATGTTCTTGGGTTTCCTGTGTAAAAGAGTGGAGATAGGGGAGAATGGGGAGAGAAGGGGAGAGAGTCCCCAGCCTTTTTTTCTTCTCAAAATTTCGCACAGGAAGCCCAAAAGGTTGCCTGCGGAGGAGGCTATATAAATGCAATAGAACTACTTACTTTAATTCGTCTACACCTTCTCCCATATCTACATCCACCCTATATATATATCAATACACAAGTGTTAGCATTGACATGTATTAAGTACAATAAAATTGCAAAAACTCATTTTGCTCTTCTCTTTCTTGCTCTTCTCTTCTCTTTGGAAACGGTACGTAACAGCTTTCTACGCACCGTGACGGCACAATAGAGCAGATTTCGTATGAGTGAGAAACGTACCGCGCCATACCCTGACCGTATCAGTGCCGTGATGTCTATAAAAACATTTGAAATTCCTGCCGTAACCGTGCCGTGGCGAGACTGCGCCGTTTTCACACTCATACGAAATCTACTCTAACCGTAACCATATGGTATACCCGTTTCGTAGCTATCCTATCTCTTTTGCGGTTTTCCACAAATTAACAAACTTCAAAATTCAAGTTTCTTATTGTCACACGCTCACTCACTCACTCACTCACAAATTGTAAACTTTTAAGCCCGAATATTAATGAATGTACGGTGCGACCTAAGTGCTTATCACCAATCACTCGAGCACTAGATTGTTGTTCAACCTTTGTAGAGGGAAAACAAATATAAGCTATCCAAGTGGGATCTAATCAACATCCAAGTCGAGCACGTTTTATGAAACAGGTGTATACAACAAACGAGACCTTGAAGAGGGCGGGGAAGGCAATAATTGGTTGACGGGTTGATACATTTTTCTCATGGTTGCGTGCATTTAAATTTCGAAGTTAGCTTTGCTTTAAAGCAAAAATGACAGCAAATTTTAGCATGAACAAGAGCAAATCTCAAAAAGATCGACGAATTTATTCTGAAAGAGAACTCTTTGTCGTGGTTCGCCTGAGTCCATCAATGAACCGTAATCAGTAAAAGGGCTATTGACTACCCCTCCCCTCCCCTCCCCAAGGGCAACCTACCCTGAATCCAGTGTAAATGGTGATGATGCATCAGATCTGGTACTCAGATCACCATGACTACCACGTATAGGCGACATGTGATATCCTAGAAGAGACTCGGAGGATTCCTGAAAGATGAAAGAGGAATGCATGGAAATATAAAAAAGGAGGAAAAAGAAGAAATAGGAAAAGAATGGGACAGGACTTGGATACTCTAGAAGCATTTAAAAGATGAAAACATTGAAACATTGAAAACAGGGTAAATGGAAAAGAAAACAAGAAAGAAAAAAGGTGCATAAGGAATAATTCTGAAAGATGAAAAACAAAAAGCATGGGAAAAAATGAACAACAACAACACTCACAGCACCAAACAAGCCCGATCGCCTCTGTTCTCTGAGTTTGGCTGCTTCGGTTGGAAAGTTGAATTTGAAAACGTTGTTCTTGCCAAGTACAATAACATCGCCTATGAGAAGGGAAAAAACATTTTTTAACAATGAAAATTACTTAGAGGTAAAATGCAACTGAAATGAGTTATGAATATAGCTTTCGTATATTGATTCTTAGTATTAAACATTAGTCGTTGCAAAACACTTAAAGTCAAAAATCAACGGAGAAGGTGATGGGACGTGAGAAGGACAAGAACCATCTAAGTCTTATGAATATCTGAAGAGATGCGCATAAAAAAGCATGATTTTCTTTGATCGTATACAACGACGCCTATTCAATTTATAGAGGAAAATAAGCACTAGTCCTCAAATTGGGTGTTTACATGGCACTAGAATCATCCTAGCACTAGGATCATCCTAGCAGGCCAATCATCCTACCTGCTATACATTTACTGCATTCTGTTTACATGGAAATTTGTGTCTTCACTTCGGGTACTAGGATCATCCTACTACTAGGATCATCCTGTCTCGCCGGTAGGAATATCCTAGCATTAGGAGTATGTTTCGGTCATGTAAACGGAAAAAGTAGAGATACTTCACCAACTGAGATTAGGAAACGCTGATGTTGGCTCGGGTGACGCAAAATTGTCATATAAACTAAACGCAAAGTTAGTTCGCCTGCTAGGATGATCCTAGTGCCATGTAAACATCTCCTAAGAGACTTGGATTTCTTGAAAGTGTGGATTCGATTTCATACTCTTTGTGCACAATTTGAGGAGTGAATAAGTCATTGCTCATTGACGAGCTTTTTGTACTGTATAGACCTTCAAGGCCAGTGTTACACAGGCTATGTTTTATTACACTAACCTTGATTAAGTTTAGTTGGTTGTATCACTGACACTCCATTGACCCAGCAAGCAGAAGCCAGAGGGTCTAGCGTCACTCGTCCTTTAACGTATTCTACTACGCAGTGCTGCTTGTCTATGTCTTCTCCTTCTAATACTACATATCATAACAACAACAAAAAGCTTCGTTTAGTATTACTAAGTTTTTGCTTTTCTTAACTTGTGCTTGCGCGCAAGATTTCTGCAAGTATCGCGCATGTGCTTGTGTGTCTAGTGGAAACAAGGCCTTATAACTCAGAATGTAAGTTACACGATACAATTTTTGCTTACAACTTGTCGCATGCAACAACCCTACAACTTGCTTACAACTGTTAGATGCGACAAGAACAAAAAGTTGTAGGATTTTAAAACATGTTAACCTTTATTCTTGTCGCATGCAACAGTTGTAAGCAAGTTGTAGGGTTGTTGCAAGCGCTAAGTTGTAAGCAAAAATTGTATCGTGTAAATTGGCCTTTAAAAAATGCAAGTGTAAATAAGGCAAAATAGTTTGCTTCATGATTGAATAAGAACAATTGGAGAAACACTTTACCAATATCTTGAGGAACAAGGGCATCTTCTAGCCCAATATTGGTCTTCCCGTGCTGTGAAAAGAATCCAAACAGAACATTGTAAGGCACGTACAAGGAAATAAAGCCAAAACATCAAATAAACTTGACAACATGGCTAAGGGAATTCCCATCTATAAGTCAACTTGCGTGCACAACATGTTATGCTACACGTTTCTTGCCAACAAACTCGTATTTTTTCCAAACGAAAAACAATTAGGATAGAAATTTGGTGCGTGTTTTTCGGTACTGAAAAATGCAACGCAGAGCAAACTTGTTTTGGTGTATCAAAAAAAAGCAAAATGTGCACACAAAAAACGTCTTACCATCAACCTGTAGAGTTTGATTTCCGTTTTTAGCGGGTCTTCTTCTAGGCGCACGAGATGAGGCAGTTCCAGATCGATGAGGACACATGATCCTTGACGTCGTAAAGCCAATTCACTTTCCTAAAAAATATAATGTAGATTTTACGGTGCGTTTCACATAACTTTTAACGATTGGATTTCCAAGTTCGTTTGGAAGTTCCAAACTTCATGTTGCACTTCCGAAGTTCATATGCACAAACGAACTTCAAACGTATATTTCCCGCGCAAATTTGGAAATCCACTAGAATCGAGTTTCTTGATTCCATGTTAATGATCAACTAATTGTGGACTTCTTTACCGCCTTACTTTGTGATGGAACTCATTCTCAGCGAAACCTCGATTCTAATAATTTCCGAATTTGCGCGGGAAGTACTGAAGTTGTTCGAAATTCGCCAATAAGTATAAAAGATTATTGCGAGACTGACTTGAGCTTCGGGAGGTCCGGACAAACTTTGGAACCCGTTTCTCAAAAGTTATGTGAAAAGAACTGTAGATGATACACACATGTAACTAAACAAACAGCACTCAGCAACCGGAAAGGCAGATAAAGCGGATAGAAACAACGGACTATAGAAACAAAGCGAACCAGAAGAACACTGTTGCCATGCACGACGAGACATACCGCACGGGAGAGAGACGAAATGACAGATCTGACACAGAAAGATACAATCAGAACGAAGACTTATAAATCAGAACAAAAAGTAGACGGACCAACACAGAGTAACAGAGTTAAAAACAATCGAAGATAATGATTTGATGATATTTAAAGATGGACAGCGAAGAACCAGACGTACTTGCATAATCATTTTAGCTTCTTTCCATTTCTCTGTCCAGTCTTTGGTCAACTTCTCTACTTTGGCTTCTTTGTCGTGAATCTTTTGACTTGTGTTGGACGCATCGTATTCGTTTAATTGCTGTAAGTAAAATTAGTTCCAATCCTCATAAAGCTCAACTGATATTAAACAGTGCCTATACAGACAGAGGGACGGACGGACGGACAGACAGACAGAAAGAAAAATACATATTGACTGTCACAACATTCACTTACCGTACTGCTTGATAGTCGTAATCTGGATTTTAGTCTCTCAATTTCAGCCCTTAACTCTCTGATTAATTTGACGTTTGGATCCTGCATGACGACAAACGTACATAAAATGAGCTAAAGAATGAACAAAGAAATACCGTATTTACTCGCTTTAGCGCCGCCCCCGATTAAGCGCCGCACCCAAGGGCAAAATGGTGAATCAAGTGCCGCCCTCGAATAAGCAGCGCATTTGTTCACACAGTGCGGCGCATATTCAAAAGAATTCCACTAGACAGTCATCTTGAATAAGAAAAACCAAGTACGGTATAACTCAACGTTGAAATTGTGTAAAATTTGAGGTTTTCTACATTTGAAGCACGTTTATATGTTGTTAACATTTGCTTCACTTATTAAATCGTTTTTGAGCCTTATGATTTCTTAATAAACGCCGCCCCCGAAACCCAAAAAAATGAATAAGCGCCGCGGCGCTAAAACGAGTAAATGCGGTAAACAAGTCTTTTATAAAGTACTCTACATGATCAGCGAATATTACAGTAGACCCTAATGCTACGCGACACTTTTCTTTTACGGGCATTTAAAGCTAATTAAAGCTACACGGAATAGAAAGACGTCGAAACAAGTGTGAGATCACTGGGAATTGAACGCGGGATCCCTCACATAGAAGGCCGCGCACTAACCAACTACACCGCACTTGCTCCTTGATGCCTATGGGTAAGTCATTGGAGAAGCAAGAATAACCCTATCTACCTCATTCACTGTTGGTCGGTTGATGATGCTCTTCGCTCTCTGTGCGTAACGCAGTGTACTCAGTGTTTCACCGTAGTTACATTCTGCTGGAGACACGGCTGAGGACAAACAAAAATATCATTCAAGAACACGGTTTTGTATACATCTATTTCAACAACGTTGGCGGGCCAAAAGTCCAAAACTAGGTGACTTACGAGGAAAGGAGTATGGGTGGAAAGTACTAAAACTACGAAATCAAAGAATAACTGACAATCTACATCAAGGTTATCTTGTCCGCATACAGCAAAGAAGCGCCATTTGTTGATGTTAAGCTACGGTAATACAAGTAACAAAATTACTCAACTTGTCTCGCGACAAGTCTCTGAATGCTGCGCGTTTTTCCACTTCAATTCAAACTTGTCTCGCGACAAAATTATTTGTTGTAAGTTGAGAAATTTTGTTGCAGAAAGTAGAAGGTCGTTCTACTTCTTGCAACAAAATTTTTAAATGTTGCACGTATTACCACTTCGACTCAACTCGTGTTGCAGCAAATGATTTTCTTGGCCAGTGAGAACTACATGATTCTCTCAGCTTGCAACAAACAATTTTGTCGCGATACAAGTTTGTATTCGCGTGGAAAAACGTGCAGCATTGCTTTTCAGCTCGTTTCGCAGCAATGTTACGAGACATGCAAGTTGAGTGATTTTGTTGGTCGTATTTATTTACCGTAGCTTTAGAAATCAAGAAGTCAACAAAGGCGACAACTGAGTAAAGAGCTTTCAATCTACCCATAAACCTTTTCGGTCTAGTCTCTTATGTTTTAGGCCTCTCGTTCGTCAACCTTTTTGAAAAAACTGTATTTGAGGACAACGACTAAACGTATTTTGTCAACTCATTTTGTTAAATTAGTCAATGCAAAAACGAGATGGGATTCCTGTGCTATACCACAGGACTCCCGGAGGAGTCGATTTTAAAACATAAACTGACCTGCAATCATGACAGTTTTTGAATTGCCGCCAAGACTGTCTTTGAGAAGGAATGTTAAAACAGAGTCACGGTAGGGTACGAAGAGCTTCTTTCTGTACGACAAGCGTTTGGGACCCCTCAACCTCGTTTAGTGAATTTTCAGCTGTAGACAAAAAAATATTTTTTTCCAGTTTGTGAGGTCTTCGGTGTATAGTAGGCACACAAAAGAAATGAATATGCTTATTTGATTCATTTATTTACACTTTAACCCTTTTTAGAAATTTCATACTACGTCATTCATAACCAAGCAACTTCGGTAAACTACAATTTCCTGGAATAGCTTCGATGTCCAAGTAAACGCTCCCTAACAATGTTGGCAAACAACTCATGCATTCAACGAGTTGGGTGTGTTTGAACACCTCTAAACACAACAACATCCACCTTTTTTCTGTTATCACTAAAGCCTAACACAACATTGTTTTGACGCTGTTGCAAGGCTTTGCATGGGGCTTAATACTGTGTGGTCCGTTGATTAACAATCGATTCCCTCTAGAAATTCACCTATCACTCACGACCAAACAGCTTTCCTGGACAAACAAAATTAAAATGCACCTAGTGCCACTGTCTGCTCACCTGTCTATTCTGTCCGACTACTTGCACCTCTGTCTGTCTGTCTATCTATAGGTGTCCATCCACCTCAACAGCTTGATCTACATCTGCATCTTGATGTGCTATTCTTGCTGTTTTTACATACTAGGCACGTGAGAACTTGCCTCCTACACAGCTTTGTTTAGTCTTGTCACGCAACGCACGACATGGTGACGAGCAGCGTTGCGTGACGACGCTAAACAAGGCTGCTAAGGCTAAGTGATCACAAAACACAAGTTGAGATCCAATGTTTTAATCGATTTACCTAAAGTAGAGATGACAATGCCCAATGTCACCAGCGACCTGTTAATATTGCTGCCTTCTTTTAGTCGCTCGCCTGTTGCACCGCTTGCGCTTGCTCTCTCACTGCAAAAAGAAGTGTTGTAAAATTAACAGACCGGCGTCACTAGCTCTTTGAAGCCCCGTCGTCGTTGAAGCGTTTAAATGTAAAAGCATACCGATATTTCAATATGTTTTGGACTTACGTCCATGTTTTTGTTTTTGTTTCGTTTCGCTTCGTTTCGTTTCGTTTTAATTGTTTTTATTAATCGTTTGGTGCGAAAACAGATAGAAGGGAAAAAAGATGCGTTTTCAAATTTATTCGGGCTAGACGCAGTGAAGTCAGAGATTCAACAACGATTCAACAAGACGCAACAGAGCATATTTCGTACAAAGTGCCTGGGAACAAGGCCTGCTTAGCAAGTGTAGTGTCAGCACGAAACGGGACGGCGCGTGAGTTTTCTACAATCACACGATGTCTGCTCTGATACTGGCATCATGATGGTGATGATGATGATGTCGATGATGGTCATAATCAGGAGAAAAGATCAAGTATGAATAAATAAGCCGAAAATGAATGAGCTATGATGCTGATCATATGATGATGACACCAGAAGTAGGCAATGACGTTATTGCTGATGACGATCCTGGTTGATGATGATTACAATTACAATGATGACGTACCTTCCTGCAAGGTCTACCAAATGAATTTTACTTATAGTCTCCGACGGCAGATTTTCTAGAAATTTAGCCTGAAAAGAAACAAACGAAATCACTTAACAATTTAGAGATAAGCCTAAGGTAGTCAAGAGTGCAGAAGGTGGACGAATATTCCCCTTATATAGCTACTCTTGTTTGTAGATCGATCCCTGGAAATGAAGTTCCTTGTGGGGCTAAATGAACAAACGACTGACCGACCAACCGAATGGACGGACGGACAGACACAGACTACTGACTAGCGCGCGACGGGGTAACTGGATTACCTGTGTAAACTTTATTGTAAATATTGCATGTGAACGGCTGCTGACTTCGTTCATCTTGGTCGCTGCTGTCGATCTAGTGACGCAAAAAATTTCAAGTTTTAGTAAAACTACAATGGCGGATGAAGAACTTTAAGATCTATATCAAAAACAAACCAGCCCCTGATAGCTCAAAACTTGAAAAAAAACCCTACTATTTGTAAGTACTATAGAGGTGTAGGACAAGAGACAATGCAACAACAATGGTGCCTTTATTTCTTCTTGAGTAAGGTAATAAATCGAGCCTTTTTCTTGATAAGAAATTAAAGACACGAATAACGTAAAAGCAGGATGTGGCATTGACCATTACCGGGTTCCCTGTGGTTCATGGGGAGTTTCACGAGTCTTCATGACCGGACGAGAACACGAGTTAGAGATGGGGTGAGGCAGGAAGGAAACCCACAAACATGATAATAACAATTGTCTAGCCCTTGATATAAATAAATAATGCTATTGAAGTACGAATATGGTGATAAGGGCACTCAAATATGGTCAATCCGTTAAACGGAAGTGTTGTCTGTTATAATCGCATCGAAGATTAATGAACAATTATTAGTCGTAACCAACCTTTGTCTGTTTCCCTGCTCGATAAGAACCTCAATCGAATCGTTATCAGACACGTGTTGTTTGGTTAATCCTGGGAAATTGATAGATGGGTTAGTCTAGACTGTGAAAGATCTAATTATGGATATAATTTAATAAAAGAACTTAGCAAATTATGACCGGCCACACCCATGCACGCAATAAAATACTAAAATAGTAACAAACAAAAACAAGCTCAGTCATTTTTTCACCATAAAATGAAAAAAATAAATAAAATGAATCAAACACGAAGTCGTATGTTCTGTTTAATATTTTAAAAAATTTACGAGCAAAGTTTTGAAAAGATTTCATCCGCTTAAAAAGCAAAAAGTATCATTTAAAACATACTGGAGTTCGTGCAGGATGTTTCGCGTGACGTGGGATCGTGAAGTTCTATTTTTCGTGATTGTTTAACAAAACGGATGTGCCTAAACAATGACATTCATTTCTTAGAAATCTTATCTATTATCTCAAAAATTCCAAAATTTATTCATATATTTTCAAATCACAAGTAGATAAACGAAAAGTTTGGTTCACACACCCTCAACATAGGGGCCCTCTTTTGGATGCTCTCGCACTTTCAAGTTCTGTTGTGGACGCTTTCGAAGATTCTGTGGTCTTAGGAGATCTCTGACATGTTCATTGTAGATTTCCATGTAGCTAAAAAGCAGAAAACATGAAATAATATAAACAAACACAAAATAAATAATGAAACGACAAAGAAAAAGAAATTAAAAGCAATGTAAACAAATATTGCACAGATGCATTTTCAGAATTTTAGATGGATTAAATTTTGCAGTTCACTTACTCATTCATTCAATCACACACCCTTTTTTTATTTCTTTCTTTCTTCCATTCGTTCGTTCATTCATTTATTCGTCCATTCACTCTTACCTAACTTCAGTCCTAAATGATGTTTGATTCGATGAATTCTGGGAGATATAAGCAAACAAGCCCTGCAAAACAAATTATAACAATCTTAATCTATGAATCAACGACAAAGTACAATGAGCTGATAAAAACTGGTGCAACTATTCAAAAACTGCGTTCTCAAACAAGAAATGCCTTGTTCTCTTCGCAGGCAAGAAAGTGGGAGAACTGCTGATTTATGAGATATACTTCACTTGTCACATACAAAGGAATCAAGACGAGGCTACATGCATGAAGCTCAGTCATTTCTAACAGGAGAAAAGTTTTTTTGAGCACATAGCCATTTTCTAATTTCTTTGTGTAGCAGGTGAAGCAATTATCTGGGAAATGAACTAGTGGACAGACCTTTGAATGTAATTGACTATTTATAGTATGGTTGAGAACTACAAGTTAATTTACCTTGCATATTCTTGGGATAAGACCAACTTCATCCTAAAAAACAAAGGCAAGAAAATTGAAAAAACACAATTAGTACCTACTGACATCATCATCATCATTACCACCCATTATCATCATCATAAAAACAATAAAATATTTGCATGAGATACATTTTAGTTCTAAGTTCCAAATGAACCAGCAAGGAATTCCTGCCATAAATTAATTGTATATAAGTGATAATCATTCACTCTAAACATCATCACCAAGATCACATCATCATTCATCATAAATCATCTTTACAATCAATGTTATCATACTGACAATCAACATTATCTCATACAATTTCCATCACCATGGCAACCATCATCAGCATGCCATTGTCATAGAGTTATTATTAATAACTGATTATGATGATTAATGACAACCACCATCATGACTATCAACCAACGATATGGCTATGTGCCAGGTGACAGACTATGAATTGTTACTATGGCTACCAGCTTGTTGCTAGGGAGCAGCATGTCTCTCATGGCAGCACCACAGCACCAATGCCCAACCTGAAGCCAATGAGTTTTATAAAGAGTCTAAGCCCACATGTATACTTACATTATTGCCCATCATCGTATAGGTCTTTCCAGCACTAGTCTGTCCATAAGCAAACACACAAGCATTGTAGCCTTCAAAGGCTGATATCAAAACTCCAGCACCAAGGTCATCAAAGATCTACAAAGTATATAAACTTATGAATCAGTTTGTGAGGTTGACTGCTGAGTAACACATCTCTTATACATGCACACACAACGAATGCTCACCCTCAGAAAAGTAATTTTAGAATGACTTTTATCCAATCTATCATGTGCATAAGAATGGTTGTTTTTCCTTCTAAAATAATTTTTTTCTCAAAAGAAAAAACATTGGATTTAACTGAAAGGAGGGGGCACCCACCCCCCAAGCCCCCTCCCCTGGATCTGCCACTGGGGCCATTTGCATGGAGCTTAAATGGCAAGTTTCACTTCACCTAGTTTATTTCTTAAAACCTGAAGATGGTGTATATGTAATCAGGCATGATAAACTACTTATGTTGAAATGTTTTAGGTACAGTGTATAAGTTTATACTTTCAATCAGAAACAACCAAACTCAACATATTAAGTAGTTTATTTTTTATTTCTTGCAAAATCTTTCTACTCAGTCTATACTGCAAATCATGAAATCCCTTTCCTTTTACATAACAGCACTTTCATTCTAAGAAAGATATCCCATTCAGAAAAGCCTACCCATTTATAGTCCAATACACCCTCCCCCTTCCCCCTTCTCCCTCCCCCAAGGTTAGTTATTGTAGCATACCTTTTCTTGTTCCACAAAGTGAGGGTCTTTAGGGTTTACTGACCAATAGGAATGATCGTAGAAAAATTCTTTCTTCAAATCTCTACTTTTGTCTCCATCCAAACCCACTTCACCATATATCTACAAAACAAATAAACAACATAAATGGAAGGTAGACCTCAATTAATTTATTTTTAGGTTTCTTTTGTGCCAAGATATACAGTGGTAACTTTATTAAGCAGACACCTATGGGACCTTGTCTGGTTTTCACTTCATAGAAGTGGCCTCTAAGCAGAGGTTAAATCTAAAGTAAATATGAGAAGAAATTTTTGCCGAGACCTGAGCTAGTGCCTGCTTAATAAAGGGTATCCACTGTATAATAGCGGGTACAACTGTATTTTTATTTGCTTAAAACATTTTTAGAACTATAAATGTAAATGCTGCAGCAAATCATCTTAGTTAATTCCAGTTCCAGCTAACATATAAAGAAGGGGGACATGGGGGATTGCCAAAATCTGCAAATCCACAAGAAAAATCATTTGAAACTGCAAATCTGCTTGGGAAATGGATTAAAATCTGCATGTGTAATTTCGGTAATAAACGCACTTCAAAACTTAGTACTATAATATTTTAAAAGAATGTTACAACAAATAATATTTATACATTTGCATGCAATGCTTTGATATATTTATACATTTGCATGCAATGCTTTGATATAAAGTTTGTTCTGAAATGGAATATTGTTAAAGAAAAAGCGATTTCTCTGACACAAAGTATGTTACACATGTCTGTAAGTAGCATATTGGCCATCATATAAATTGTAGTTTCAGTGGATCATTTCTTCAAATCCACGATTTTGACCATTGTGGATGAATCTGCAAATCCATTCTTTAAAACATCATTATTTAAGAATCCACACATAAAAGAAAGCTCAATCTGCTGATCTGCAAACTTCCATGTCCCCCCTCATAAAGCAGATTGAAAATTTTCAAGCATAAAAGATTGAGTCTGCAAAGCAAGGTATAGACCAAATTGGCTAACACATTGCATAGCAACAAGTTAGCTGATTGGTCTCATTCGGTCTATCGAAATGAAATATTGATTTAAATGATAATTAAATAAATTAAATGCTGGAGGCTTAGTACACATAATGAATAAGAAAAGGTGTTTAAAATTTACAAATTGAAATGGGTGAGTTAAAAAATGTTATAAAACTTATTTGAAATTAATAGTTATTTTGGTGAATCATTTAAAACAACACTCAATCTGCACCTAGACTATAAATGATTTTTTCCCCATAAATCATGCCCAAGATCAGACTATTATTATCTTGAATAAATTATATATTCCCTTTTTATCATTATATACAACATGAGGAGGAAAAACAAAGTGCTACAATACAATTGATTTTTTCCAATAAGTGCATGAGTCATAAAAATCAACCTTAGTTACCAAAATCTCTATCTTACGTGACATTCATG
This sequence comes from Telmatactis stephensoni, assembly GCA_029948255.1. Taxonomy (NCBI): domain Eukaryota; kingdom Metazoa; phylum Cnidaria; class Anthozoa; order Actiniaria; family Isophelliidae; genus Telmatactis; species Telmatactis stephensoni. The sequence goes on from JALIZF010001624.1 coordinate 408,576, forward strand.
GCAGTTTTTGAGAAAAAGCAAAATTAATGATTTGTAAATTGCTAGACTACCCTTGCTGTTACCAGGTTACAATCTTATTATTGCTGGACTCAGGACTTTCTAGAAGGCCAACGTACTTTAAAAAACTGATTGAAATTAAATACTAATTTTTGAAAAATAATCAAAAACTAGCACCAGTAAAAATTTCTTGCTAAAGAAATATATGATGTCTAAAATAAACATAATTGTTAATAATTTATTTTTATATTACATTTTGGTACACATAATGAAGATTTTAAGAATTTGAGTAAAATGGCCTGTCTTTTTATTAATTATTATCTTGTTTGAAGAACTGAGAAAATACTTGTCAATGAGAAAATATTATTCCAGATAAAGTTTTGTATTCATCACACAACTTATAAGACAGCTTACAATGCCTCAAAACCCTTCTTTAACACAAGACTAATATTGTAATGTATTAAATTTAATTAACTGCATGCAAGCATAAGGATGACATAGAAGCTCTAATATTCATTAGTTATTAAATACAGTATTCAGGTATAATGTATTTAGCCCTTCCTTGTCACATTAGAGGATTCTCGTGAGATTTCTGACAGGAATAAAAATATTTTAGCCTTAAGGCCTAAAAGCATTAATTATAGTACAGTTTAAATAACTCTATCAACCATTACAATATAAAATATTTGAGATATAACGCACAATCTGATTGGCTAGCTAGTGTGTTTACATTAGAGGACAAAAATTGATACACAAGGCCCAACATTAAAAAATATTTGATATAAACAAAGTAAAATGATTGCTTGTCTCTCTGTACTGTGATATAAACACTATATGGAAGATCTAGAGTGCATAAAAAGCAAAAAGCAAAACACTTACAATGTAGCTCTACCATGCAATTTCTAACTTGTTTTTTCTCGTGCTCTGTATATACATCCCCCATTGTGTTTAAATCAGCTGTCTATATGCATACAGAGAATTGGCAATTGTTTTATAATGCTTAATGGGAGTATGATGCGAGTATATAGCTGTACCATCATCTCAGAAGTTAGCATTAAATATTGCAGTAATGGATGAGTCCTTATAATATCAGCAAAAAAAACAACCACCAACCCTTAGTTCAAAATTTAGGCAAAAATTTTCCATTTTATTATTCAATACTGCATATATTTTCATTGTTTTCAATTGTTATTTTTGAAATTTTTTGTTCTGTGACTAAAGGAGTACCTTGATTCAGTTTCTATAGAAATGTTATTGACAATAAATCAAAACTTGATACAACTATAGAAAATGGAGTGATGACATCTTTTGACAGGTCTCATTAACAGCCATTCTTCTTTTGCAAACAATGTTGAATTTTGCTGAAATAGCTAGAAACAATTATCCATTCTTCTATTATCACCATGCAATTAAGAATTCACAAAAGCAACCAAATGATAAACAAACAAACTTCAAATATAAACATACATGGATGAATTTCTGAGAAATAAACAATGAATTCTGGAAATAAATGTGTGTTTTATCAAGTGTTTAAAATTTTAGCTTGAAAAAAATCCAAGCCCAAGAGGGGGGTTTGAACTCACGACCTTCTTAAAGTACCGTCTTGGACTTCACTGGTTTTTTTTTTCCCAAGCCAATTACACACTCGATGAAGTACATATATTCTAACTTCTGTCCAAATGACAATTCCATTCATAAAATGAATTCTTTCAAGGGTTCCATAGTTTAATTCTTAGAGGTTGTTGATATGAAGGCAATTAAGTTGTCCATGCCAGCCTGGATAACTCTTTTGTTTTGTGTCCCCAAGGAAAAGAAAACAAAAGAGTTGTCCTGGCTAGGGACAACTCGCCATCATAATTATATAAATAGCCCCTTAGTGTACTCAATGGCAATGAAGCAATGAACCTATAAATAAGGTTTGGAAATTATATATTTTCAGATGCATATTGGTTAAAGCCAGTGCAAACAATTATCAATTTCAATGGAACTAAAAAAATATTGTATCCAAATTTTAGGCCATAGTTTTACCAGCTGTCCCCACTATAAACCAAATAATGGCTTTCAAAAAAATATATAATTCCGGCAAAATTTAATTTTGCATAATTTACATAAGAAATAGTATTGGAAAATTATATTCAAATACGTGTCCGTACAAGTAATTGGCTGAAATTTTACAAGAATTTGGATAACAAAATGAAAAGAATAGCACTGCATATCTAAGTAAAATTTTAGAGATTTTTCTTAACAAGACAAGATTGGCCTCAATATATTATACATTTCTAGATGTGTCTACTAGTAAACTAGAAATTTGCATACTTGGTTGGCCATGGAGAGGTCGAGAAGGCGTGATATTTTTAGTGTGTTTATCTTCACTATTAAACATGTAAATCAGGATTAACATTATTGAGCCATCAGGACTGTGCAATAGGGTAATAAAAATCCCAAAACAATAATTTCCCTAGGTTTGACAAACGTTTTGTCAAGACCTAGACAATGAGAGGCTCATTGAGACAAGTCTCGACAAATCTAAAACTTGGGGTATTTTATTATTTTCGAAGGATGAAATTTCTTTTGGAAGAAATTTCGAGATATTGGCTTGATTGTTTAGTGTTTTCATCACGACTAAGACCAGTTTTCAAATCACTTGATTCCCGCAATTACATTAGGGTCGAAATCGTGACATGAACGATGAAAGGCCAATCTTCGATGTTTTTAGTAGCACTTTTAAAGTTTACAGTCAAAGCGCCTATAAAGATACATGTAAATTTCCGATTTGTTGATTTATTTAAGAAGTTTTAGCCGAGTTTACAAAACAGACTCCATCAATTGTAAAAAGACAATGTGTAGGCTATAATAACTGTAAGTTCAATCATTATTATGCAACAAAACATCAAATTTAAATCAAAGCTCACTTTGGTATTGTAGATTGTGGTCTTATTTCCCTCCATTTCAAGGATGCACTTGGACTTCAAATCAATCTCCCTGTAAACATATTTAAACCAATTTTCAGATAAAAATGATAAACATTAAAGTCAATTAATAGAAAAATTATGAAATTAACAGCACAAAATTTATAGACTTGCCTCTTGTTCAATGGCCGGGCGCGTACAGCAACTTTAAGCGATGCCATGACAATTATTTATTCGTGATAAGAAAAAAGATTATGATCTTTTGGTAAAGAATCGATCCATCCAACGCCAGTAGCTTTTTCGATTCGTATAAATCTCCAAGAAGTTCAGTAAATTAGATCGAGCATGATTTCTAGTCTGCCAAATGCTTCGAGTTTTCAACCACGTAACTTTAGAGGTGTGCATTTACCACATCAATATCGACTAATACATCAGATTGTCTCATTAATTTTGACTTCTTCAGCTTCAAACCGTCTTGTGTGTTCCAGGTTCTCTTATCTATAGTTCACAACTGATGAATGGACATGACCAAACCTTCCCAGCTAGCCAGTGGCAAAGCTACTAAAAGAATTCTTTCAAACAATGCAGCTCAAATAATGACTAGAAAAACATGAAACCGGACATGGATAGAGACTCAGGCATCTGTGGTCTGCCAACACAGTTGGCTTAAGAAATTAAAATCACTTTCCCTACCGTTCAAGTGGCCACAAGACTAAGCTAACTGTTCGTTCGATGAAGTGTTTTCAACAAGTTGGTTATTTTGGGTTCGCGAATCAGAGAAAGCTTCATTGATTTGACCAATCACTGACCGTGTTCTATCGCGCATTATTTGCATAAGCGCGCGTGACGTTGACTTGCGGTGATCTCGTGAATTTTATGCTCACCTTTCGGATAGACTGCGAGCAGTCCTCCTTTTCCCTACGATTCTGGAGGGAAAAGGAGGACTGCTCGCAGTCTACTTTCGGATGATAACCTTGTCGAATTTAAAACGCTAGATTAGAAATTTATAAAGAATATATCAAAATCTTCGAGGCTATGACAACAGTTTAGTGGAAAAGATCTAATATTTGTTATAGAAAAAAAATAATTTTACACCGGGAATAAGTTTATATCAGAAAAGCAAGTGCACAATTCGTGATTTATAACAATGATATCATAGCCCGAAATAACAAAGAAGCAAAAACGCCTTTTCCTCATCAGAAATTGGATATGTTTTTGTTGGTTACTTGCTAGCTGTGAAAGGCGATGAAACATTCAATAGCATTCATGTATGGATTTGTAATCCATTTCCGGTCGTTCTGAACGGCTTGTTTCGTCCGACAGTCGAACACTCTAACCACTGAAAGACGTCTGATAACCAAGTCAGCAGCTAGTTAGCACATCGTTAACGAGATAAAGATAATCGAATTTAAGTAATGATCCTTGTAAGAAGTAGGCAAATTCACGCCCCCTAATGCATAAATGACTGTTATAGTCAATTTGCAATCCAATTAAAATACGGCTACCTCATTGGTCGGATTCAATTCAAGCGCGAAATTTGAATTTACAAATCAAATTTCTTGGGATCAAAGCTGGTTTTCAGAACATCTTAATTTAAAAATTGCATTATCAAACACCATAAAAACTTCGTATGAAATTTAACGAAAACTGGTCGTGGGGAACATAGCTAAAATAAGTCTTTTCTCTCACTCGCTAACACTGAAACGTAACACGATACGCTGAGCTGTCATTGCGTGTTTCCTGTACACAGAACAATGTAAAACTAGCTGGCCAAATAAACTACAATGACATAAATATGTTTCATAATTATATGCCTAACGATAAATACAAAACATTCAATATGCAATGCAGGCAATGAGTCATCTTCCAGGATCGTCAGCCGTAAATTGTAAAACCGAGTCCGCCGAAAATCATCACGTTATCCATTTCTCGACTAAACTCGCATTTAGATGTCCAAAGGATAAAATCCATCTTCTGTCTCAATTCTACATCCCCCTCTTCTAAGTCTGGAAAACGTCTTGTTCAAAAACAAAAGTTCCTTTATTTTCTTTGAGATGTGCAATATGAGCTCAAACACGCAAAACAGAGCTATTACAAAGTTATTTGGTATGGTGTGAAAGGTCAAGGTCTACAAGTTCTTCTAAAATACTCCTTTCGATTCCACTACAAAATTATGCCGTACATGAACATGTGTTTGGCATGTCCAAATATGTCAGCAATAAAGGCTTTCCCTCCTAGTCCTCAAACGTAAACTCTAAAAGAGAACGAAGTTACTAAACGTCCGGCAGCCGGACCTAGTGACGGTCTTAAAATAACAAATAACTAAACATCCGGCAGTCCGATATTTTTCAACATTTCTATTCGAAATCAAACAAAATATTTATTCGAAAGTGTTCTACCTTTATTTAGAATCCTCAACTGAGCGCTTCCAGGCAGCCAAAAATCTCGAATTTGATGCGGTATTTCTCCAACCCTGTACACAGAGTGCGAAGACATCACAGCGCGTAACGCTTGGAGACAGTCCGATATTCTTCCATTTTTCGCCATGAAATCCACCAATCTTTCTTTAAAAATGGTCTATATTTAGTTAGAATCCTCGAGCGCTTCTAGACAATCAAAAAAATTCGAATGTTGTCGTTTCGCGGATGGTCAGGGTACATAAGCTTACGAATCGATCCGCGAGCGTGACACTTACAAAATTTTATCTGACACTGCCGGGCACTTGAGGAAGGTATCGTCCAAAACAACCAAACCAAAAACCTAACTCAATTTTAAAATGATTCCATAAAATGTGCAATATTGATCTAAAAAAGTTGAGATTTGCTTCGAAGTACGTCTGAATCCAAGATGGCTCCGACTTGTGAAACCACGCTGCTTGTCAAAGTACCAGTTCCCCACATCAAAAAGAGGCAATTTTTGGCAGAAACAATGAAAATAAGACTGGAACCGAATATATTCTAAAACATGGCGGGAAAAGCTAATTTTAGGTCTATTTTTAGGGTTTTTTTGGCCTCTGACCAATCAGAAACGAGGATTTTTATTTGCTTATCCAATTAGTATAATCGCGTGCTTTACATGCCATGCATTACTGGTGCCTACTTCTTACAAGGATCATTACTTAATTTTCTATGCGAGTAGGATTTCTGAAATCAGACCCCATGACCGCCAAGCTCGATCAACATGCTCTCCTCTGCGCGTTCAGTCATCTTAAACAGATGGCATAATCAGGATAGCATGAAGTTGTTCTTACCAACAGGCAGGATCAGAAATGTCTTGCTGAGTAATTCTCAGAATATTAGGAGAGGTGAAGGATATCCTTGAGGGATAGGAAGGGGAGGATGGGCAGTAAACCGCTATGAATACATACAGGATGTCTAGTGACATTTTACCTGAGTGCATTGCGTTACTCCCAGCGTTACACCTTTGCGTTACTACCTGAGGCACACATGCTTTGACGGGTGTGAACGCCTACGTTCCGGAACTACACAAGCATGGAGACTAAAGTGCCTAGGCGCAGTTCAGACGTCGAACTTTTGCCGCGTCAAACCTAATACATTTTGTAAATGAGAAGTGCGGGTTCTGAACCAAATGAGGCATGTGCTAAAACATAGACTGGACTATTTGGACTTTGGATTTTGGACTTTTTTCAAATCCAATTTCCAAAACAATAACAAACTCAATAAAAGAAAAACTCAATCATTATAAAATAAGACTTCATATTCTTCAATAGGTCATTTGCGTCTTAGTATCATATCACTACCAGTACCAGAATTCTCTGCCAACGTTTTTGTTGTGAAATAATTAGCGTCAATATTGTTAATTGTACTACTCTCAAGATCGGCACTATTTACCCCCTGGGTTGCTAAATAGCTTTGGCAAGTTTAAGGGTTAAGGGGGAATATGCCGAGTAGTTTAAGAACCCTATAAATGCAAACCCGTATTCACTCTCTTGGCTCCCCAGGAGATGGCATAAAACCTAAAACCTAAAATCTGGACTGGAATTTCTATTTGGACTTTGGACGTATGTGATTTCGGAAAATTAGAAATTTGAACATTTCACAAGATTCTGTTGTCGCTGTTATCTTCAACAGGATGAAATATACTTTTCAAAGATTAAGATTATCACACCTCTACAACGCCTGTGTGGATGCCTTTGTAGCGTATTAAAATTAGGAATAGGAAATAATCAACAAAAAATTAATGCCAATTGAGTCAGAAAAATACCTACGACCAAATTCTCTGTTTGTAAATGATCGCGTATTTCTCACTTCAGTGGCCTTAACTACTGGTATCGGTAAAGATCTCTGCTTATTGTACATTTGCAAGCATTTTAGCTCCTTTCACTTCATTCGCATTTGATGTATATATTAAATGTCTTAATAATTTGATACAAAACACATTAGAAAATTATATTTCGCTTTTTTGCTTCTTTCTTTCTCTATTTCTTTTTGTTCCTTTCTCAGTTTCTATTTTCCTTTCATTCTTTTATAAGTTTTTTCGTTATTTCCTTCCACCTTTCTTTCTTTCTTTCTTTCTTTTTTTCTTTCTTTCTTATTTAAGAAAATATTTAACAGAAAAGCCAAGCATCGTTAAAACATGGCTTCTTTGCATAGTGGAGTCAGAAATTGATGTACATATGGTGTAACGTCCCGGGGGGGGGGGGGGGGGGACTCCTATATATAAGAGGACGGGGATGCTCGTCAGAAATTTTGAAAATGACCCCTAAAAGGTACCTGAGTGGGAGTGGCAACAATTAGTTTCTACCCCTAAAAGGTACCAATTCAAAAACAATAATAAAGAATTAAAGTAATAAAACACTTTGTTATCGATGTGCTTTGAAGATTCAATTCAGATCATCGAAATCGTCCCTTTCATGCTTATTTTAGGTAGTTTATTTACCCCTAAACAGTCCCTAAAAGGTACCAGCTATGTCTCTGGTAGTCCACTTAAGTCCGAGACACCCTAAAAGGTACCAGATTGAAGATTTTGACCCCTAAAAGGTACGACGAGCATCCCCGTCCATTTACGATCGGAGTCCCCCCCCCCCCCCCGGGTGTAACGTAGAGAAGCGAAAGCATAAAAAACATTCTTTGAAAGTTATGCAATGGTAAAATTTAATATAATTTATGCTTCGTGATGACTGCCATATCTATTCTGTTGTACAATGCTCGCTGCATAATACTACGAACTCGTACAATATATATGGACTATATGGTTCTCTTTTGCACGGGATCTGATTAAGTGATGAACCAGCACAATTAAGTTCCAATTCCACAGCGTCCACAGCGGGTCCACAGCACTAACTTACACAACGACTGATAACAACTAACTAGAGAGTTATAAGTACATCATATTTATAGTACTAGGTTGACTATATTAACGAGAAATGTCATATTTATAGTACTAGGTTTAACATTAACGAGAGATGTCATAAACCGGATGACATTAACAAATTGTAATATAATTGTTGGAGGCGTAGGCCTTATTAGTATTGCCAAAAATATAGCTCAATAGGCCAAGCAAGGTAAAGTTGAACGATTACCGATAATACGTTCTATAATGAAAACCTTAATCGTGATATACAATTCAAGTATAATCGTAGATTACGCTAGCTAAGCGGATCAAAACATAAAAGTCGAATATAAAGAATTATAATCATTCCTGAGAGGTAATTTCCTCATTGATTTCCTTGCGTAGCGGATTTGACTGGACAGATTTTTAAGTGTTGATTGCATAAGGTATTTCACCTGATGACATGTCACTAGAAGTCATGGCTTACGTGTGACCTACAGGCCAAGTACTTAAGATTGTTGCTAGGTAACGTGGTGTCTGTGGGAGACCGCGGTGCGCAATGACGTACTCTGTTGGATGCACCTGTAGATGTGACTGCTGGTCACTGAGACTGAAGGACGAAGGTTTGTGAAGTACTCTGATGTGAGTTGTGGTTGGATGCATCTGTAGCTAGAATACCCGGGGGGGGGGGGGGGGGGGGGAACTCCTATACTAAGTAAGAGGACGGGGATGCTCGTCGGAAATTTTGAAAATGACCCCTAAAAGGTACCAGAGTGGGAGTGGCAACAATTGATTTCTACCCCTAAAAGGTACCAATTCAAAAACAATAATAAAGAATTAAGGTAATGAAACACTTTGTTATCGATGTGCTTTGAAGATTCAATTCAGATCATCGAAATCGTCCCTTTCATGCTTATTTTAGGTAGTTTATTTACCCCAAAACAGTCCCTAAAAGTTACCAGCTATGTCTCTGGTAGTCCACCTAAGTCTGAGACACCCTAAAAGGTACCAGATTGCAGATTTTGACCCCTAAAAGGTACGACGAGCATCCCCGTCCATTTATGATCGGAGTCCCCCCCACGGGGCTTAATATCAATCTTCAAAAATTAACGCCGCTGTGCTAGTTTGCAGGCCTCGATCCACTAGGCCAAAAAGGTTTATCAATGCACCTAGTGTTAGCTCACAAACATACGATCTGAAAGGAGCTATACATTTCTTTGATTTCTGGTTGGTATTATTAATTTGCACTGCAGTTTGCACTGCAGTGCAAATTACTTTTTCTTGACGTGTTAGCAATTAACATCGCTGCTCTCAGCCAATCAGAATCGAGAAATTTTTTCATGTATATTATGATCAATGAAATGGCATATTTCTGAGTCAGATACCAGTTGTTAAGGCCAAAGCGAGAAATACGCAATGTTATTTAATAGACTTTTGCGGCCGTACAATAATTGGTTACCGTCCGTGTATTCGAATGTCATTTACAAACAGAGCAAACAGAGAATTTGATCGGGTAAAGCGAATTTTCTGGTTCATCATTATGATGTTTTCTGTCTTCGCTACAAAGGCATCCAAACAGGCGCTGTAGAGGTGTTACAATCTTAATCTTTTAACCTTTTTAATCTTTGCTCTTACGAAATTGTTGAAGATGTTTCTTCATGTTGAAGTATAATAACAGCGACAATAGAATCTTAGCCTGAGAAATGAACGTAAGTATAAATCTATTCTACTCTGAACCACGTGACAAACATCGATAAACTTTGTAGTTCGGGGAGTTTCGAGGCGAAGTTTCCACCCTTGCCATATAATCGGGGTTTTTTTTAGATCAAATAAATGACACACAACAACATTTGAGAGGTTTCAACTTTATTTTAAATCATTTTCTCCTCTTTAGATATAGCTCAGAAGTATAGCTTGGGCTCCCTGTGATTGCACACGCTTTCTGCGCACAACTTATACCATGCTCGAGCTCGCATACATGGCCGAAGACTTTCAAGTTTTCAAGATGGAGGCCATTTAGATGAAAAACACCATTTTTGAAATGTAAACACTTTCCCCAGTTACTTAGGCATTTGTCTGTTGGTACACACGATGCAATGTTCTGTACATGTGCTATAAAATCGGGATAATTTTCCAATGATAGGAACTGCCTAGATATTTCGTACATACTGGCCTATCATGAATGACCAAAAATTTCCAGTGATTTACTGAGGACAATTTTTATGAAAAAAATCAAGTATTACGCTCAAACCCACAGTCAACTAACCTTCGCTACTTCAAGTGTTGCGAGCAACTAAATCCGTAAAAGTCCCTTTATTCTTGTGTCGCCATGGGGTTTGAAGTAGTTCACTGAGTAAACCTTGCACGAGGCAGCGAGCATTGCTAAAAAGTGCAACTGTATCGCTCACTTCACAATCAAATCAGTCGAACGACTGTGACAACGTGGTACTGACACTTTGGCCACGCGTATGGCGGCTGCACGCATGTTCTTTCAATGACCAAATTACTCCCTGAATTGGTTTTCTCAATCGGCTACTGAGTCACAACACATGGTATATTATCTCGGGATTTAACTGCGGTAAAATTTGGCCTGTACATAGCTATAGCCAATAAAGTAATTGAAAAAACCTAGTTGTTATTTCGATATCATTTATATGACTTTTTCCATCTCACTTTATTAATACTGTCGAGTTATGCTAAATTTTAGAAATCCATCCGATAGTTATGATAAATTAAAGAATGCGCACCGTACGACAGAAAGTCGAAAAGAAAGAGAGAGAAAATAAATAAATAAATAAATAAAAATTAGCACATAATAAGCCGCAGCCCAGAGGAGCTCTGGCCGCAGCCGATTGATCGATTTTGAAAACAGCAGGGATGCCTGTTGCTAAGTGTGACATCATAATCAGTTTAGTTTGTGGTTTGTCTAAAATGGTGCGAACAACTACAATTTATTTTTCTTCTGTCCTCATTTTCAGCTCAATCCTTACCAAAATTTGCATGGACACATAACTTCATGACCTTAACATTTAAGGAGGAAAAGCTTTGGGATTTGGCTGTCACGTGACCTTGAACCTCACTTCCAAAACCCCAAAAATTTGAATTAAAATGCATGGGGAGATGGCTATTATCTGTACCTGAAAGCTGTGGCATGAAATAGCTTTTAATGTGACTTCTCAATAATTGGGCGTTTAGACATTTATTCGTCAAAACAGTTCACGCGCGTGACCAGTTGGTACCAGGCTGTTGGTACTCATTTATATTTTCAAATATCTCCTTTACTACCTTCTAAAATGGGGATACGAGTTTTACTAATGAGATAAATATTATGGTTTTAAAATCATTGCCATATATGGCACCTCAACATCCTACGTTTAGACATAAACATAATGTCTAAACGTAGGATGTTGAGGTGCCATATGGCAATGATTTTAAAACCATAATATTTATCTCATTAGTAAAACTCGTATCCCCATTTTAGAAAAACTACTTTTCCTCCACTACTGGTCACGTGACCAGTGAAACACAAATCATCACTACTTAAGGTTGGTCAGTAGAAAATCTGTTCATAGACGAATCTTGGTAATTAAATTTTCATCAAGACGTTTGCTCATAACAAAAATAAGTGTATTTTGAAGATTGTGGCTTCAACCCAGGCTTAACATACTTGAGACTGTTTTAATTTCATCGATATGATAGACTAAGAGGGAGTGAACTTCAGAAATTGTTTTTAGTCCGACTCAATTCCAAAACATTGTTCGTAAAAACAACTTCCTTAGAATTTAACTTAATTATATATTGGGTTTAACTAATATTTGACTATTAATTAAAGATGATCAACTTGGAAGTGAAGAAAGGTCTTAATGAAGGACCGACAGAAAAACGTTTGAATGAATGATCAACTGGAATTAAGTCAACAGTCTGAATGAATGACCGATAAAAAGAAAGTTTGAATGAACGATCAAATGAAGTCTGAATGAAGGTCCGATAGAAAAAATGTTTGCACGAACGAACAAAGGAAGTCTCAATGAATGACCGAAATATGAATGATTATAAGTCTGAATGAATGACTGATAAAAAGAGAGTTTGAATGAACGACCAAAAAAAAAAAGTCTGAGCGAAGGACCGATAAAAAAGTTTGAATAAATGATCAAAGAAAGTCTTAATGAATGACCGAAAGACTAAAAAGAGTTTTGAATAATCAAACACTTTCTGAATGAATGAACTCTGAATGATATACGCCGAAAAAAAACCGAATGTTCGAAGTTTTTCCAGTTCATTATAAGTTATATTTACTTTAATAATATAATATCTAATATGTAATATATGGTATTTTTTGATACTTATATTTTACTTAAACACCATGCAGTTTGTGTGGAGCGAGGGTCGATAGCAAGTCCGTCCGCCATATATAAGAATCATCAAGGATTGATGGATGGATGGATGCTTGGATGGATGGATGAGGATGGATGGTTAATACACCTTACAACAGGACATCATGGCATCCTTCACCAAGGAATCCATCTGCAATATCATATACATCTCATACCAGGTATCAGCCACTTTTGAATGACACTTTTATATAGATCAGTGTTAATTATGCATTAAATTACAAATGAAATGTTTCCATTTTCATGCACATATCTTATTTGCTATATTAAAGGAATATCGGGATCAGCTGGGATCGGCTGGGATCAGGAATCAGAATAAGAGAACATTTTGGATCAAAAAATATACCACGACTTTTTATTCACCCTTGATAACCATGCATGCATCACCCCATTTTAATTCCAAAATTTTAGGGTACATCGAAGTGAGGTTCAAAGTCACGTGACCGCTTTATCCAAAACATTTTCATCCTAAAATATTATGGTCATAAAAATATGGTCCAGCTAGCAAACAGCAAACTGAAATTCGTCGACGACGACGAATAGACCTTTCTCGAAAATGGCGGCCAATTCTTTTTCCAACCTAAAACGTAAAGATCCCTGAAATACTAAAGAGTATATCTCACTTAGAAACTATGCAAAAATTTGGAAAATATCGCAGTGAAAATCCGTAGAGCTAGATATGAGTTTTCAAATTTGCTTATTTTACCGAACAAATGTATGTCTGGGGGTGTAGTATATATCTGCAGCGGGTTTGTACTTCATGGCTGAATGTCACATGGTCGCGCGCTCTTATATATGGTTAACGTTAGGTTTAGGGTAAATATTAGGAAGACGACTATATAGGAAGACGACTATATGGCCATCTTGTATAGCATTCAGCCATAAATTACTTACCCTCCAGCTATACATTTTCTTAAAAAATTCACAATAAGCCCCAATTAGCATGATGACGCTTTGACCCACTCTCTATACCAGAATCCTTTTCGAGTAGCTTTTGTTCACTAACTGAATTAGTATAATACCATAAAAATATTTGAATATGAAAGGTTCTTAAAAATGATTCTGGTATAGAGAGGGGCTCAAAACGTCATCATACTAGAGGCTTATTTCAAAAATTCATATTCTCTGTGGATTTTCATTGGAACTTTCTAGTTTTTGCGCAGTTATTAATTGAGGAGCAAGGATGGCACAGTTGGTTAATTATGATGTACGGCCTTCAGTACAAGAGGTTCCGAGTTCGATTCCCATGCAGTCACCCCACATCCTTGTTTCGACTTCTTTCCTTTCCGTGTAGCTTTAATTAGCTTTGAATACCTGTGAAACGGAGCACTGATGGAGAGAGGGGGGTAAAATGAGCGCACCGTCGGCCTCAAGTTTATTAGTCAATTTGTGACTATTACGAGCTACCGACGTAAAATAAGGACTCTTTACCTTTACTTTTAGGATGTCAGGAAAGCAAATGTTTGAATTGAATAAAAACTAACGAAATAGAATTCTGCCTTGTGACAAAAAGAAAGCCATGTGGCTCACCGGATATCATTAGCAAAAGATGATGGAAATGTTTCTGACAGTGTCCCACATCTACACGAGATTTTCCTTAAAAACTTCAATTCTCTCAGCTTTTATTACAGTTTGTACCAACATTTTGACACTAAAGGACATTTTTCATCGGAAAATCTGTTTTGGGGAAAATTCAAACAGACATGGAACGCCGTTGGGATCATTACCACAGGCAGCCCAAACGACCCAAACTCATATTACCCCGTACTCACACAGAGCATGCGAGGCCTGTGGTAAAACCGGAAGGGACGGCATTTCTTATAGTAGCTGGCAGGGCCGGTACGTCCATGCAGGCTACATTTCTTACATATCTGTCAGCCCATCTTGCCCCTCCCCTCCCCCTCCCCGATCGAAGGCCGCGCAGGTCACGCAGGCTACATAACGGTATTAATTTTGCGTCGCCGTGACAATGTATAAGCGGACAGTTCAGGACAGTGAAGTCGTGTTGGTCTTCTTTTAAAAAACGCAAACGGAAACAATTAATTGGATTAATCTCAGATGAATCTTCTCTGTACGATCGAATCTAAGCGTTTGTGGCGTGACGAGACTAACAACGGCTGCGAAGGAGACTAATCGAATCCATATTTCTTAAAAAAGATGCCATGCGCACTGTGTTCCTAAATACGCTGACTGTTATAATGTGCGCTTTTGACCGTGTTTTTCTCCAGTGCATTACGTGGGTCACGTGGCCATTGATGTGTTAATGCTTTCATGTGGCTGGGCTCCAAAACGTTGCTACAATGCTGCTTGTTATGCAACATCACTGCGTAAGGGAAACTTGTAGCTAATTGTCGTGACTTAATTTCGGAATCAACATTAATGGGTTGCATTTCGCCACCTCAATAATTATGGAGACATTTAGTTCCTTAAATCGCTTTTCTGGTCCTTCTAGTCATCAGACACGGTCTCGTGACAACTATGACAGTGGGATATATTTAGCTCTATTACGTAAGTCATTACGTAACTTTGTACTAGTATATATAATCCATCAGAAATCAATTTCAATATTCTTCACGAAGAAATCAGTTGTGCTTAATCGATAAACATCAACCATGAAGTACTTTGGTGCAGTTCTTCTTCTTGCTGCGTGTGTACATGGCATACCAATGTATAAACTTAGTTCTGCAAACAAGATTACAGCGTCTACTCCAAATGGCAACCTTGTCGAACTTGCGGAATCTCTTGGCTTGACAAAGCTGGTAGATTTAGCAAAGAAAGCCAATATCGCTAACGTTTTGGAGATGGGACCTGATCTTACTCTATTTGGACCTACTAACGACGGCTTTGCTACAATCCCTGACCCAATCAAGCCGTGGTTGTCAAATGCGACCTTGTTGCGATTCCTCTTATTCGACCATGTCGTAAAGGGTAGAGTCTATGCTAACCAGATCAAGAATGAATTACTGGTGCCAAGCATCATAGAGACAAATCCCAAATTCTACATTCGCTTCAATGTTTATGAGAAGGTAACCGCATAGTATTTTGTTGATACAGTTTCACGAGACAAGAGT
Source organism: Telmatactis stephensoni (assembly GCA_029948255.1). Lineage (NCBI taxonomy): Eukaryota > Metazoa > Cnidaria > Anthozoa > Actiniaria > Isophelliidae > Telmatactis > Telmatactis stephensoni. Next base: position 424,236 of record JALIZF010001624.1, read on the forward strand.
ACACACTAGACAAATTCCATGTTGCCACTGGTATTCACATAGCATGCCAAAATATTGCTTAGCTTTGAAAAACCAACAGGATCAGATGGCTGTCAAACTGTAAGTCACGTTTTCTCGGCTTGATAGCCAGAGGTCATGGTCATTTATGGTGTTTTGTTTTGATAGAGATGGATTACTAATTACAAGGGAGGGCGGGTAGCCTGTGTGGTCGGCCCTCGGGGAGGTGGAAGGGGGGAGATGGAAAGGGGAGGTGGACTGGGGTTGAGGAAAAAGGAGGGAAGGGAGGCCCTTTAATTGTATCCTTTCCTCTTCCACCTCCCCCTCCCCCGCTCCCCAAGGGCGTCTATTGGTGTCCCGTCGTTTTATCGATCGATCGGGAAGTACAGTGTCATATATCTTTTTCATGTCAATTTTTGAATATACTCCTTAGGTTGTTACCGCGCAATGTGCTAGAATCATAAAAGTCAACCAAAATGCATCTAATGGTATACTTCATGTGTTGGATGGTGTGATTGTGCCAGCTGGCTACACGATCACTAAAACAATTCAAGTGTACAAACAGTACTATGGTACCCTGCTTATCGCTGTAACCAAGGCAAAGCTTGCTGATGTTTTAAATGGAAAAGGCCCTTTTACTAGTAAGTCAATAAAAAATAGATAAAGAAAGAAATAATCTTTTCAGAGCAGCATTTCACAATGTCGGTTCTCCATCTGCTGGCACTCACACTCGCTACCTGTACATTTAATATTTTGCATACGTCGCTCAACTCACATGTTGATTTTTGCTGAGGGAGGAAAAACCGGAGAACTCGTGGCGAAACTTATAAGGGAACCAAAATCTGAATAGAAAAGCAAGTTCGTAGAGCATTGTGATAGCTGCAGAGCCATCATGCAAACTGCCTATTCAAAAGACATCATTTCTTAGATTTTTACCCATTTTAAGAATGGTTTATCTTAAATACTTCTCATTGTTGCAAGTGTACAGCAACTTTTACGACAAAGCATGCAATAGGCAGGATTTTGCGCTTTTGGACCCGCCGAAAATTAGACTGCGAGCAGTCCTCCTTTTCCCTCCAGAATCCCAAAATACGAGTCCGATCGGAAACACGGACGAGCGAGGAATGGGGGAGAGAGGTCAGTATTCATATTCGTCCGTGTTTCCGATCGGACTCGTATTTTGGGATTCTGGAGGGAAAAGGAGGACTGCCTGCAGTCTAGCCGAAAATATATGATACCATTTAATCCCCAAAAGCAAGTGTAGCTCGGTTGGTTACTGCACGGCTTTCTGATGCCACAGGTCCCACGGGTCGGATCACCTTACACTTGTTCCGACTTCCTTCCATTGCTTATAACTTCAAATAGTTTTAAATACCCTTCAATTGGTGCACTGATTGAAAAGAAGGGGGTAAAGAGCGCGCCGTCGGCTTCCCATGGGAGACCAGCGTTCAGCTGAAGGAACTGCCGACGCTAAATATTAGTGTTTTACCTTCAAGGTAAAGTTTACCGTTATAGGGTCTTATAGAAAATGTGCAACGTGTTTCACCCTTACGGAATATAAGTATATTGATTGTGAAATAGTTTATAAACGGGTTGTTTTTCTTTTCTCTTAGTCTTTGCACCGACAGACTGGGCGTTCGCCAAGATCCCAGCAGACAAGCTGAAAAAGATCCTTGCCAACATACCACTGCTGACCAAAATCCTCAAATATCACGTGGTTTCTGGGACGTTCTGTTCGGCTGGTCTGCGAGATAATGAAAATGTACCTACCTTAGAGGGCGGTGACGTTAAGGTCCATATATCTGGTAAGAGTGTGTTCGTCAACAACGCTCAGGTTGTTTATCCTGATGCAATGATGACCAATGGAGTTTTCCATGCTATTGACACTGTGTTGATCCCTAAAGGTCTAGATTTGTAAATACTTTTGTTGCAGACTATATTGGTAACTGATTACTAATAGGTTAGGTACGTCTTGTGAGAGTAGGTTATCCTTACTGACACTAGTGAGAAACGTCTGCGCATGCGTGCATATTACGATGCTTTCTTAAGAAATGTGTGAGTTATCCCTTGAAATGAAATGCTCGGTGTATACATAAAATTGATCTTGTATACGTTTGTGAGACAGAGATATTGCATTAGTGAAGACATTATGTGAATACTGGCCCTAAGTTTCAAGAATTGACCTTAAGTTTTGACATTTTGTGAAAACCGTTGTTGAAGGCAAGCGTAAAAGCGAAATTGGCATAAGTTTACGAAAGCACGAAGACGTGACTACGAGCATGCGCAGACGTTTTTCCCTAGTGTCGTCCTCACTAGTTAGAGCCACAAATTCGTATACTTAGAGAAACATAAATAAAAATATACTGATAAAAATTGGTTTTAGTTATTGTTAGTGTTAATCCCTTAAGAATTGTTAACAAGAACTGTCTATTGATTGTATTAGTGATTTCTAATAGGCTAGCAACGGCTTGACCTTGACCAAGAGCTGTACAAATTCGTACACTTAGAGAAGCATAAATAAAAATTACTAATAAAAATTGTCCCTACTTATTGTGTTAGACTAAATTATCACGGTTGTTCAGTTGTGTGTTAGACTATATTATCACGGTTGTTCAGTTGCCAGCAAAATGTTGTCTTTCCAAAGGCGTGCTCCACTGCTCTTTCGATTGCACGAGGTGCCAAGAATATATTAACACAGGCTTCGGGATTACGTACGCAAATCTCAGTGGAACCATCCCGTATGAAGAGCCAGATTTAACGCGATGCAACGCGATAACATGACGCGAAATGACAACTATACATCACATTCGTTCGTTTCATTTTCGTTCGTTACATTTTCGTTCGTTGCGTTACTACCGTGACCATGACGAAGTCACGACGCCACTTCCAGGATGTCATATTGCTTATTTTGCGTCTTCTTGAGATCAGGGACGTCAATAAAGGTAATTCCATAGAAATAAAACCGAACATAGATTTTTAATAAAATTTCACTCAATTACTAAATAAGCTTTACTATTTCCAAAAATCAATAAACTAGAGCACAATCTCGTACCCAGAGCCCACGTTAATTTTGGCCTGCCTTCAATCACGTTGAGCATGCGCAGTAGCATAGTTTAACAATTTGCGAATGACATATTCGCATATTCGATCCCTCACTAGAACTGGCGGATTTGCAACCGTGTTTGTTTTGGCGCTAGATGGCGGTAATTTTAAGCATTTTTGAGGCCGTGCGCCAGCAATCATCAAGCCATTGTCAGCATTGAAATGTTTGCGTTATTCTATTTTTTACACATCGAACGAAAAGTAAAACCTCAAAAATTTGCAAAAAAAATTGAACTGTCGTTGATTTGAGTTCACCGCGTTCAGCGCTACAGCTCGCTATATAAAGTACAAATTTTGTCTTCAAAATAGGCTTTGACAGATCTAGTACCTATGCAGTTATGTAACAATGTCAGTACCAGTTTATGTAATCCTCGATCAATTAACCTGAGTATCAGGCCCTGTAGGGAGGGGGAGGGGGAAGGGAGAGAAAGGGGAGGGGGACTGGATGACCTCCTCGCCTCCCCATCCACAGTCCCCCCTCCAAAAAGGGCCTGATACTTATGTTATCCATGCATCAATCAGTTTGAATCAGTTATAGTGCTATTCACGAAGAAACCAGTTGTGCTTAATCGATAAGCAGTAACCATGAAGTACTTTGGTGCAGTTCTTCTTCTTGCTGTGTGTGTACATGGCATACCAATGTATAAACTTAGTTCTGCAAACAAAATAATTCCAGCGCCTGCAAATGTAGCCTGAGTATCAGGCCCTCTGGGGTGGGGAGGGGGAGGGGAGGGGAGGGGAGGGGGAGGGAAAGGAAAGGAAAAGAGGGCCTGACACAATCGTATATCGTGAGCCGTTCCGCCCCCTTGGAATTCGTGACGCGTGACAATAAATATCAGCCAATTAAAATCGTTTCCGGTTCGCGTTGTTTTGACATGTAGGTTCAAAGGTTTTTTATTTCCACACTCTACATTTAATACAATAATATAATATTTTACAAAAAAAAGAAAAAAAAATTGTGGAGGTTGCAAGAGAACAACCCTAGGGGTTAAACTGGCTCTTGCAACCTAATACAATTGTAAGTAGCCGCGTAGTCTCAGGCCAGTAGCGAACATGCCGTAAACTTCGGATGGACTTTTTTTGATTTGCCATCTTTGCAAAGTAAACATGCATAAAAGTAAATTATGGAGTAAAAGCATCCACTGTACCTCTGTTCTGCCTCAAGAAACAAAGAATTTTGCTCTTCATTTGGTGAACATATAATATTATCAGATGTATTGCTCGCCGTCGGAATAAGTGTGATCAAAACACAAGACCAAACTGGTAAACTTTGTAGGCCGTGTGCTCGAAAGATCTTCAACTGCTGCAAAGTTTATAAAGAAATAAAAGATGCACTCAACTCGAGAACCACAGCAAAGACTCCAGAGAGAAAAACGAAGAGAGTTACTTCTGTTAGGACACCAACCGGAAATACTCCGACTGCGAAAGATAGTACCGTCCTGTCCTCAAAGATCAGTTCAAGCGGGTTGACCACAATAACTTTGAACACTTTATCTTCATTGTGCTTCGCTTTCCACAAGTTAGAATAAATCTTGGGCACAATTTGATAGATGAAGCTTTTCCCGTAGCCAGTCGGGAGGACGCCAAGTACGTCTTGTCGGTCAACGACCAAACTTTTGACACATTCTATCTGTTCTTTCTTGGGATTTATGCCCGGAAAAAAAGTCTAGGGCTGTTCGAAAAGCTTCTTCTTTTACAGAAATACTCATTGATGATTACAGCTAAAATCTAAAAGTCGAATCATGAGAGAAAGACTTCAAGATGGTGGATTGATCTTACAGAACAAGTCTGTTAACATCCGGTTTGCGACCTATTGTTCTCTTGACCAATCAGGATTTCGGCCAAAATACGGCCGATGAACACAGCTCCTGATATGTGTTTGTGTCAGGCCCTCCTTTTCCCTTTCCCCTCTCCCCAGTCCCCTTCCCCTTTCCCTCCCCCTCCCCACCCCAGAGGGCCTGATACTCAGGCTACTGCAAATGGCAATCTCGCTCAACTTGCAGAATCTCTTGGCTTAACAGTGCTGGTAGATTTGGCAAAAAAGGTCGATATCGCAAAAGATCTAGAAACGGAAAAAGATCTTACTCTATTTGGGCCTAATGACGAGTCCTTCGCTAGAGTTCCCGAGCCACTCAAGCCGTTGTTGTCAAATAGGACTACTTTGAGGTACCTTTTTTGCCTTTTACTCTTCCATGTCTTAAGGAAAGGTTTTATGCAAATCAGATCACAAATGAATTGCTGGTGCCAAGCGTCTTTGGGCCAAAATTTAATATTCGCTTCAATGTATATGATAATCACGAGGTAAGAGATTCGCGATTTGAAATAGCTGTATTCTCAGTATGAGTTATTAGCAGGAGCCCATGTTATTAGTTCGATATTAGTAAAAGATTGTCTCTAACTGCTGAAGCTGCCTCGGGTACTCGAGACCATTAATTTTTCCTGTATCTAATAACAATACCTGTATCCTCTGCGCAAACTTTAAGGCACGTTTTCCCTCGATACTCACGTTTTCCCAGCTTGAAACATCAAGCTGCGCAGCGGACCCCTGTCACTTAAGGCCACTTAACGGCACGGCGATGTAATAAAAGACAAATCACTTACATATGTGACATGTGTAGGTTACCGCCCAATGTGCTAAAATCATAAAAGTCAACCAAAAAGCATCCAATGGTGTCCTGCATGTGTTGGATGGTATAATGGTGCCAATCGATTCGACGATGACTGAAGCGTTTACTAATAAAAAGTACACGCAATACTACAGTACTCTAGTTACCGCTTTGGAGAAGGCAAAACTTCTTGATGTTTTGAATGGACCGGGTCCCTTCACTGGTATGTATTAGCCTGCGTAGCCTGGCTCTTCAAGGGGATTGGGAAGGAGAGGGGGGAGGGGGAGGGGAAGGGGAAGGGGGAGGGGGAGGGGGAGGGGGAAGAAAAGGGAAGGGAGAGCCTGCCCGCAAGGCCTGGTATTTTGATTTTTTACGGTCGCCTGCGACCGTAAATTCTGATTGGCTGAATTTTGACAAATGATTGACAGATCAATCAAAACGCTGTGGCGTTGTCTTTTAGAGTAGTAATTTAAAACCAGAACAACAACAAGCAGTGCAAGCTCTACTGAGTAGAAAAGATTCTATCAACAGACTTTTGGAGGTATTTTGAAAAATGTGTAATTTTTAAGCTATAAAAGATTAAGGAAAGTCGAAAGAAACAGTTATGTTGTGTGTTTTTTTAAATTCAAGATCAGTTGAGAAATTTGAATCCTTGCTCGTAGCTTAACCTTGAGGTCAATTCGATGTTAATCCTTCCGACTTCCGGCATATTTTGATTGGTCGCCAAACTTTTCAAAAGTGGGCGGTTATTTAAATAAGATAGCCTTGCGGGCAGGCTCTCCCTTCCCTTTTCTTCCCCCTCCCCCTCCCCCTTCCCCTTCCCCTCCCCCTCCCCCTCTCCTTCCCAATCCCCTTGAAGAGCCAGGCTACGCAGGCTAGTATGTATAAGCAAACTTAACCTTTTTGTCTCTCAAGCTTGACTTCCGTACGTTTGAAAACTGACTTCCTTGTCCCATAAAGAGGACTATCTCAGATTTTTGTTGAATTGCTTTTTTATCTATTGATTGATTTTCAATACTTCTGATTGTAACAAGTGTACAGTATTGTCAGAGAAAAGAATGTCTGTCATTTTGTTTTTATGGCGACCCGTTTCTCAAAAGACCCGATAGCTTTTAGGGCCCGTTAACTTACCCGATAAAGTTTACAGTTGTTTCTTGAAGCGCGCGTTAAAGTTTTCCCTCAAATTGACGTCTCGTAAAGCTAGTTATCAATCATTTCTTTGCCGACTTTCGAGCAGGACTGGCTACGTGTTGCTAATTATAGTGATAATCAACACAAGACCAACATAGCCGGACAGAGCAAATCGAGCTATACAAAAGCCTGACGTTTTGGGTTAATCGAGTCAATAGTGAACGACTTACAGCCATTTTAAGGACAGAATTTTACAAAGAAATGTATGGCACAGCGGACAATTGTTGGTATACATTTAATTCTTAGTAAATTTTGGAGTGTTTGAATGGCTGTGAGTTGTTGAATATTTACCCGTTTTTAAAACACCATACTTGAGGATTCTGTATAGTTTGATGTGCTCGTCTGGCTATGTGGGTCTTGTGTTGATTATCACAATTTATTAACTCGTACCCAGTCCACTGCTCGGACATGAAAGTCGACAATGAAAGGGGCTCCTGATCCTGGAAATATCACAATATAAAAAGTCCCATGCTGTACAAAGTAAAATTGCGCATGTGCAGACCGTTTCGGTATTATGTTTGAATGGACTATATTTTGATGATACACGAAATAACCAGTTACAGTAGATACACGCCCAATAGGCATGAAATCGCACAGGAATCCCGGCTTTTAAGAATCGTAAATGAATAAATAGATCAATAAAGTACTTCGGGGTTTCCTGTGTTGAGATTTGAAACGAGGCGCTAATAATACGTTGAATTTCATATCACAAAGCATTTTAGTATAGCGGTAGCAAACCTTTGTAAGTAATCTCCCTACACCAAATGCGAAGCGACTTTCGCAAATTAAATTACTCAGCCGAAGCCCCACCTTTGTCATTTCTTACAGAATTGTGTCAGTTTAAACTATCTCTTTCATTACAACTCAAATTTGGAAAAAAACTTCCCCAGGCCATTAAATTGTTAAATAAATTTGTTCCAAAAAAAGTAAAAATGTTTCTTTTATCTAATCAAATTAAAACTAACTGACTTGACTTGTAATGTTTCATCTTTTTTATCTTACTCAGACTATTCATTTTTTTATTATTTTGGCATAAGGTGTTATCAACTTTAACCTTTTTCAATGTTATTTAAACAGATTTTGTATAACTTAACTCAACTAGGGGCTAACTAGAAAACGTCATGTTAACTTAGCCCCTAGGTACTAAACTATATTCAAACATAATGCTGCATCTTTCTCCCGAATTTATTATTATACATATTCTAGGCTATTATTTCTGTAAAATTTTGTCAATAATTGTGTGTGTGCCAATAAAGTTGTTGTTGTTGTTGTTGTTACATATACGTGTTATTTACCTCTCCTCTCTCCAGTCTTTGCACCGGTAAACACAGCGTTCGCCAAGATCCCGGCAGACAAGCTGAAAAAGATCCTTGCCAATATACCACTTCTGACCAAAATCCTCAAATACCACGTGGTATCCGGGACGTTTTGTTCCTCTGCCCTGAACAATGGTGAAAATATACCTACAATAGAGGGCCATGACGTCAGTATTCATTTTTCTCAAGCGGGCGCCTACGTTAACAACGCTAAAATTGTTTATCTTGACGGAGTGACGTCCAATGGGGTGATTCATGTTATTGATACCGTGCTTATGCCACCAGATTTGTGAACAAGTCTCTGACTGTGTCTTGATTTGTGTTTATAAATGATTTTAGTAATAAAGTTAGGGACACTTAATGGGTGTAGGGTAGTGAGAGCTACCGGATTAAATATGTGTATTCAGCCGTTTATAAGCGTGAATGAAATAAAGTATCTCATAAAAATGTTTGAGGCTATGGGTAGGTATGGATGACTATCCAAAGGTATGGATTATTATGTATAGCTTTGTATAGCTAAAGTGGTTGGTTTCCCATCAAAGCTCGATTGTCAACATAAAATTGGTTGTTAATTCTCCCATCTACAAAGCTCGTTTGTCCTAAAAGCTTGATTGTCAACATAAAAGTGGTTGTTTTCCTTACTATGTACGAAATTCGATTAATTGTCCTATAGTTCAAGTGGTTGGTCCCCTATCTACATGGCATATTTACAGTTGTTTCCCATGGCCAGCCCTCTTCATCCCCCCCCCCCCCCCCCCCCTCCACTCTCCTACGGGGAAAAACGGGGAGGTAACGTCTGTGTTAACGGCGTTTTTAATCGTGTTGCAACTATATCTTGTAATATCTGATACGGCCAAAGGGAAGTAGTTTTTAAACCGTTTATTTGTTATTGGTTGGTGGACTAGTCCAGACCCAGGCCTCTTTTTACCCCGCTCCGCTTCGGTAAAACAGAGTCTACAAGAACTTGCATGCGCATGCGTTACATGAATCAATCAGACCGTAAAATTTTGGTGTGTAAAATTCTGGTTACAATATAACTGTTGTTTACGAAGGGTTAGACGAAAGTTTATTTGAATTAAATCAGCTATATATATATTATATATGGGGCTCATTTTGAAAACGAATTCATCGAAGCAGTTAAGGTAATTCCGTAGAAATAAAACTAGAAATGGAATTCTCGTAAAACTTCACACAGTGACAATTTTTGAGTTGCTTATCCCAAAAATGAAATAAAAAATGGGGGTCACCGTAGCCGTTTTTGCGCTAGATTGCTTTAAAGTACACCATCTTTTGTGTCTTGAGGGCTCAAGATTTGAAGATCAAAATCGTGTCAAAAATAATTAATTTCTTAAATCTGAGCAGTGCTAGCTGACTAATATGAGCTCATTTTCTCTCTCTGGGCAATAGCCTAGTATTATGATGCAATAAATTGTTGTAAAAATGCGTTTGCTACAAGAAAGAAGGTAAAATTGGTTGATAGTACGTGCCCTTGAAGCAGCGTGAAAGCACTTTCCGACCGCACGTTTTATAAAATATCTAAAAAACTGGAAATGGAATCTTGACTATAATTATATATATAATATAGAACCTTATTACGGTTGATTTGTAAAAATAAAAAGAATAGGTGCCCGTGCTCGTTTCCGCGCTACGACGCGCTAAAGTGTGAAACAAGACGTCGTAAACAGCCTGTGACCGAAGAGGACTGAGGCGAGTAACCACTAAAGCGCCTCTTATAGAGTGTGTCTACTGTTCAAAACTTCATAAGACTAAAGCTTGCGTCATTTTAAGTCAAATATATATCTTTTACAATCAAACAAATCAAAATAGGCTGAACTATGCTATGCGCAGTAGAGATGCGCACTGCAAAACTACGGAATTACCTTAAGTTTGCCTTCACTTGTACGAAGCACACGTTTTTACACAAACTGGAGCAAGTTCAAGTCCTGCATGACTTGTCGAAAGGCCTTGTAACAAGGTTATACCAAAACTTTACGGTGTCTGATTGGTTCATGTAACGCATGCGCATGCAAGTTATTCTGGACTCTGTTTTACCGAAGCGGAGGGCTGTAAAAAGAGGCCTGGGTATGGACTAGTTCGCGCGCACGTCAAAACTCAAATTCTATTCTTCAAGAGCCTTGTGCGCGCGATGGCGTTGTTACTTAAAACAAGACGCTAAAATTGCGTTCACTCGGGGTACGGGGAAGCCCGAGTACCAAAGTTTGCTTGCAAAGAACAACTTTGTACGCTTGCTGGGTCTACCACAGGTAGCCCAAGTAATGAACCTATCTAATAAAGATTTGGAGTCGATAATTTACTTCTTAATAAACGAGAGCGCGGTTATTACGTAAAAAATATCAGATCGATCGAGGTCTTGACAATGCGGACAGAGCCCGTATAAGGCTTTAATAGATAAAGAAAGTACATTTTAGTCTCAGTTAAATTTATATGCCCTTCTTCACGTACAATCAACAAACTAATAAGCATGAGTTATCCAAATTTTAAAACTTTTTAAAGTACCTAAGTTTACTGACGCTTTAAGCCTTTAAACTTACCTCAAGATTGTTCTTGGAATGGGAAATCAGCATTGATAATCATTCAGCAAAGAAAAAACGTAAAAATCCATAAACAATCATTGGCGTAACTTTTTGACGTTGCAAAGAAGTCTTATGCATTGAGAAATGTTCACGGAAAATTATTCTTTTATTTATTCTTTCTTCTGTTTATTCATGAAATCATTGGACTTTGATTGGTTCTCCTATTTCCCAAAGGGTAGTTGGAACAGTCTATTAGCATCACAATGAAACTTCGCCGAATAGACTACCCCAATTAGACATTAAAATTATTAAGTGTCTAGGTAGCGCAGCGGTCTAAGGTGATATCTAAAGGTATGGATTAGGGTCCGGATATCGTCTCCCTCCCTGGCCTTCGGGCCAAGACAACTGTTTTATGTAGCACCGGGATAGCGTGGATGGGGCCGAAATCTTCATCCGTAACGTAAGTCGATTCGATGTCTCAGCTTCTATGAATGTCTCGGGAGAATCGTCCCAAAATTTAATTTTCATTTTAATTTTTTTGAATTATTTATTATTTCTTTTTACTCTGTATCCGGGGGGTGCCACTTTAGATGTTACAGGTTCGAGCCCAGACGAGGGCAAAAATGTCTTTCTTTTTTTCCTTTCTTTCCCTTTCTTTTTACTCCCTTTTTTCTTTTTCAGTTCCTTAATACTTAGATTTTAGCATTTTCTGTAATTTTTGATTATTTCTAATTTTCTGCAATCTGTTATAATATTTTTATGTTTTCCCCTGTCTGCGCCACACAAAACTATTAGGATGTGCTGCTGCTTTTCCTGAAGCTCGTTTACTGGGCAAGGCAATAACTCAACACACCTGAGTTTGGAGTGTTATGGCTGTGGGCGAAGGGACCCACAGCCGCTTTATTAAAACATCCAACATAAAATACACCATGTTAAAATACGATATGATGCGGATGTACAAAATCTAGACTTGCCCCAGTAAAGGTGAGGGCACAAAAACAATAAACGATGTTGGATACATCAAGACAAGACGAGGAAGGCATGGGGAGGAGGAGGGCAAAATTAAAGCTACCAGCTTATGTAAAGTCAGGACCAGAATGAATCACTTCGCCTGACAGCTCACGTGTTGTGCTGTCCTCAGTGGGGGGTCACTCAAATTGCCACTACTCCAGTACCCTATACCGACCTCACATGTATGAATGTTCCTACACGAAGACCTACGATTACACAATTGCATAATGCCTCTAGATAATGCTCAAATAAATACAGCCAAGAGAAAACATAAAAATCCTATTTGCGAGCAAATATTCCATTTATGTTTTCCCCTGTCTGCGCCACACAAAACTATTAGGATGTGCTGCTGCTTTTCCTGAAGCTCGTTTACTGGGCAAGGCAATAACTCAACACACCTGAGTTTGGAGTGTTATGGCTGTGGGCGAAGGGACCCACAGCCGCTTTATTAAAACATCCAACATAAAATACACCATGTTAAAATACGATATGATGCGGATGTACAAAATCTAGACTTGCCCCAGTAAAGGTGAGGGCACAAAAACGCCACATGCATCATGGGTAATGATGCAAGCCCCACCCAAAGGAAAAGCACAAGCACACACAAAAAAGGAATATAATCAATGATAATAGTAACTTCAAGTTGGGTACAAAAACAGTGGTAAAAAGAGTGACAAAAATAAAAGTGCACCTGCCCCTGCTAATGTACACTCTTATTCTGGCTTGCCATCTCAAAACCAAAGTCACATGAGAACAAAGATTAAAAAAAAATTGCAATCAAAGAAATACAAATTAAATAGTTGGGGTACGCAACGTCAAAACTTCGATAAGAAGTATAAAGTCGAAAAGACAAAAGTCCTGTTACATAGCTTACACATTGTATATTCCATAAAAAGTCATAATTATTATTAATAATTTATGGTCAAACCATCAAAACTTGAAATATACTAAGGCAAAGTCAACTTTATGCGCTGCGTTGATGATATATCATGAAGTTCAAAGAAAAACTCCTGCCCCTGCTAGGTAGTTTTCCTCGGTAAGTGTTTCTTAAAGACAAGTAGTTTTGACCAATGACAAGCTTGATATTACAAGTTACACGCATGTTTGCAAATTCAAATGGAAATGGTGGTTGCCAAAACTGTATCACACTTACTTACAGCCCAAGTTTCAGAGAGAACGAAGGTGTAGTTGTGCAAACTAAAGCTTCCAATGATATCGGTAATACAAGTCAGTGACAAAGCTTGCCCAGAATATGTAGTGAAACTTTAAAATGGTTAGCAGGACTGCAGCTTGCCGGACACGAACAACCCAAAAAACCACCCTGTGGAAAATGGGAAACGTGTACCCCCCTACCATGCACAGCCGACACCTTTAGGGTTTTCAGGCTCCTAGCTAACACTTATATGAAGATATGTAAATATACATGTAAGAGTTCAATGTCATGTGTGTCCTTGCTAGAACTTAGTAACCAGAAGACTTGAAGGGACTACACCCAAGTATGTAACTGGATGGCATTCTGATCCCGAGCAGACATGATATTGACGTTGTGGTGAACTGCAGGTGGCCAGGCACAGCTTCTGAAAGAAAATCAAACTGCAACCAGTACCATGTCCACAACATACAGTAAAGATAAATTGAGTAATATGTCATAATCAGCTATTACAGTTATCGATAAATAACAATGCCGAATAGATATAAGGACTAGTGTTGATAACTCAGTATAGCCAATGAAACTAGTTGTTTATAGTAAGTGCTTTAAGTGCCTTGTCACACAAGCAAGATTACGATAAGAGGCTAATTGAGTTCACTATAATATGGTAAACTAGTATCAAACTAATAATACGAATAGAATAATAAACCAAATCTAGAAGGAATAATAATAGTACCATAATGAACTGTGATTTATAGCCTTTTGACATCACATAAATTTGACATAACTACATCATATGTTTGAGATATACTATGGTAATATCAATTTAACTACGCTAATAATCCATGATTAGAAAGCTAATATTTGTTGATAGAAGGCTCCTGCCCCTGCTAGGTAGCCCTCATGTTCAAGCTTTATAAAAATATACATGTACCATAATAAACGTCTTCTGTGATAAGAAGATATATTTAGAGGAATAATAATGACACAGAAACAGCAGAGGTATCTATAGGACTGTCTAGTTTAAATATAACATGTACATTTTAAGTGTGTATATGATGATGAGATGATAGCGTGGATGATAATGATGATGTGAAGAAGTGGCAGGGCAAGCCATTTCAAGACAGCAAACTGCCAACAAAGTCAGCAAGCCCAGTGCAATGCCAAATAAATAAATAAAAACAAATCCTTGAGGACGTAGCCTCAAAGGTAAAAACATTCCTGGAGGGCGTAACCTCGCAGGTAATAACAATCCTGGAGGGCGTAACCTCGCAGGTAATAACCCTGGAGGGCGTAGCCTCGCAGGTAATAATAACCCTGGAGGGCGTAACCTCGCAGGTAATAATCCTGGAGGGCGTAACCTCGCAGGTACTAACAACCCTGGAGGGCGTACCCTCGCAGGTAATAACCCTGGAGGGCGTAGCCTCGCAGGTAATAATAACCCTGGAGGGCGTAACCTCGCAGGTAATAACCCTGGAGGGCGTAGCCTCGCAGGTACTAACAACCCTGGAGGGCGTAACCTCGCAGGTAATAATCCTGGAGGGCGTAACCTCGCAGGTACTAACAACCCTGGAGGGCGTACCCTCGCAGGTAATAACCCTGGAGGGCGTAGCCTCGCAGGTAATAATAACCCTGGAGGGCGTAACCTCGCAGGTAATAACCCTGGAGGGCGTAGCCTCGCAGGTAATAATAACCCTGGAGGGCGTAACCTCGCAGGTAATAACAAAATATGGCTGGGACAAGCCTTGTCAAGACAAGAGAGCCGACGCAGACAGCAAGCCCCATAACGCCAACAAAATAAAAAATATAAATAAAGTTCCATACCTCGGACGTAGCCTTCTTGGAACAAAAATAAATAAAAATTCCATACGTCGGACGTAGCCTTCTTGGAACAAACATAAAAATTGAGCATGATAGTGAGGGCGATAATCGAATGATGATGGTTGTTGATGATAATGACATTGAATATAATAATAATAATAATAACAACAACAACAATAATAACAACAACAACAGTAATAATAATAATAATAATAATAATGGTTTTAAGTACATCCACAAGTGGCTCTTCGCCTTCTAATTTATGAACATAAACTAATAATGAACTAGCAGGTAGACTACAAACTCAAATGTTACAATTGTCTGATTTATTGCCAGACTGCATGTTGACATGGACAATTGCAGCTAAATATTATAGGGAGACTTTGCTAATCCGTGTCAAAGTAGGATTCTTGCCATAAAAACAGCTAGTATTTTCTAGCCAATATGATTCACTAAACTAGTAACAATAGTCTCATTCACCAAGAAATATGAAAGACGCTAATGGCGCATATCATAAACAAACCAATAAAATAATTAAAGTTGACCATAGTTGAGACAGACTTAAAACTTTCCAATTAGTGAATACAAAGCTATACCCAAATTCCTGTGGAAGCGCGAAAACTAGGAAAGATATCATATTGCAAGAGGTATAATTTATATTCATCTAAAGCCCACAAACAGTGATAACTGCTGTAGGCTCGCTATTGTAATAAATCAGTGTAATCTAGGGCTTTGTCTCTGATAACAAATCAGCATAAAACCCTTTTTATCCTTGAGTGAGCAGATAATTATTGTAATCTTTGGACTCCTTTCTTATAATTTCGTGAACCATGGAAATATGGCAAAATAAAATACGGAGGATTAAAAACCACTCCAAACAATTGTAAGTCAAGAGGAACGAAGCCCTCATAATAACATAGATATGGCACCGAAGACCATGATAACATACCAAATAAAATATGGCACAGAAGACCATAATAACATACACAACTAAATATGGCACCGAAGACCATGATAACATACCAAATAAAATATGGCACAGAAGACCATAATAACATACACAACTAAATATGGCACCGAAGACCATGATAACATACCAAATAAAATATGGCACAGAAGACCATAATAACATACACAACTAAATATGGCACCGAAGACCATGATAACATACCAAATAAAATATGGCACAGAAGACCATAATAACATACACAACTAAATATGGCACCGAAGACCATGATAACATACCAAATAAAATATGGCACAGAAGACCATAATAACATACACAACTAAATATGGCACCGAAGACCATGATAACATACCAAATAAAATATGGCACAGAAGACCATAATAACATACACAACTAAATATGGCTCAGAAGGCCAAAATAACATACAGAATAAAATATGGCACCGAAGACCATAGCAAAATGCCAAGAGGAACGAAGCCCTCGAAATAACTAAAATATGGCACAGAAGACCATAACAAAATACACTATATCACAAATAAAATATAAGTCAAGCTTGGCACACATTAAAGTCGCCGCTGGAGCATGACCAAAATGATAAGATTATAAGCTTAATAGACAACAAACAAAAAATTATGTCTTCCCACCAAGCTTAACCAAAAAATTAACTATTTAAATAACCAGTCATTAAACTAAAACCTATCAAACCTAAACAAATGGAAAAAGGGGGTAATGACTAAGGAAGAAATACACCCGGCTAAGGCTGCACAGACTTTCTAGGGCAGTAGAAAAGATAAGGCTTTAAAAATGGCGCCCCTATAGCTACGATACAACAGACACTGTCCCAAAGAATTGACGTGAACTCCGTCACGCAATAATAATCGCCGCGAGGAATTGTAAAAACTTTTGTGGCGCCAACAAAAGACAAAAGGAAGGGCATTTAGAAGAACCTGGATTTCCTGGTTAAACTCAGTGACCTTAACATTAAAGGCATCTGAGGAGCGACGCGGGATAACAAGACAAACACAAACCACGCGGGCTGAAAATCGATCGTGTAACAAACGAACTAAAACCTCGATTGAGGCGGCCACAACCGACGGATCTTCACTAGTAAGATCATTGTGGATAGGTGAATAGGTAGACAGTCCACGTGGCATGAAGTCTCGGGGAAAATTAAGCTTAAACATGCACGTCGGTAATATGTACTGACTGAAATAATTAGAATCGTACCAAATACAAAACTTACCAAGTACTGCAGTGTTGAAATTACGGGGATTTGTGTGAAAACACGGGTATCCTGTTCGTAGCGAGATACCAAAAACAACAGCTCCTGTTCGGCGTCATAGCTTGACATAGGAATTTGACATGTCTTTTTCTCTCAGTCAATAACAGTACCTAAAGGTCGCAAAAAGTCCAAACGCTTGACCACTTAAAAGCTGCCACCATTGCCGGGGATAGCAACAACTTGGCTGATAACTAACGGATCGTTTCCTTGACCTGGTTCAGTACGAAGCGGTACCAGCTACTCGGTTCGGCACTACGCTGGAATGTAACTGACTGTTCTTGTTCTATCAGAGATAGTCGTACTTGTGAGCTGTAGAAATCAAGTCCCTCGACAACTTGGACGCGTTGAAGACCGAGAAAGTCACCCCAAAAGAATTTAGAAACTAAATCGACCTCCAAAATTAAAGCTACCAGCTTATGTAAAGTCAGGACCAGAATGAATCACTTCGCCTGACAGCTCACGTGTTGTGCTGTCCTCAGTGGGGGGTCACTCAAATTGCCACTACTCCAGTACCCTATACCGACCTCACATGTATGAATGTTCCTACACGAAGACCTACGATTACACAATTGCATAATGCCTCTAGATAATGCTCAAATAAATACAGCCAAGAGAAAACATAAAAATCCTATTTGCGAGCAAATATTCCATATAATACACTAGACAAAATTACTCGATTCTGATTGGACGAGAGGAGTACAATTAAATCGTTAATTGTACTCTGCAGAGTACCTATTAAGTCGCTATGGCAACTACAATCGTTAATTGAAATTTTGTATAGCTAGTGTATTATAAATAAAAAATCGCACGATCTTCTCGTACAATTCAGAATTAATAGTTACTCGTAATGTTTTGAAAACTCTCAAATAGGACTCGCCTAAAGGCTCGTCCTATTTTTCAAAACATTACTCGTACCTATTAATTCCGAATTGTACTCAAGATCGTGCGATTTCCTATATACAAACATTAATTTATGCAAATTCTGTTCTACTTATTTCTTGAATATGTTAGCGATTTTTACTGACATGTTTCGTGGCTAAAGATTTTAATATTCTCCTTTGTTTTTAACTTAAATAGCAATCTGTCCACATATTCCGACCTGCCAGTATAGTGCTATTTTCATCAACCTCGTTCCCAGGCCCTTTTCCTTTAACCTTTTCCCTTGTTGATTTTGTTCTTTGAGAGCCTTGCGCGCGCAGTGACGTTGTTACTAAGAATGACCTCAGTACTAGTCGCCACGAAAGTACACGTACGAACATCGCACAAACATCAATATTGAGTTTCGCTCTCTTAGTATTATGGTCTCTTGGTACGTCCAAGTTGTCCATTGTAAGAAGAGTAAGCCAATTAAAATTAATACACGTTTAGGACCACATGAAGTGACCGCAATTCCGTGATAGCGGTAGTTCGTAGTAGGCAGGAGTTGTTTCCATATATTTCTTTTTAGTTTCGGCTAGTCCAGAACTGGACCCACTTTATCTTCGCGCGCGCGGCCAAAATTTAAAATTGGAGCGAGCGCGAGCGATGTAACGCTAACAATTTTTTTTTTTTAACAATTTTCTTTCGAATGCGCGCGCGCTTCTTTTATTTCTTCGTTCACTGTTTATTGTATATAATTGTTATTGAGAAAAGTGGGTCCAGTTCTGGACTAAGTTTCGGCCAGAGATCTAGCTCCTGTACGTACTTCTCGATCCCTGGTATCAAGTGACCATAATACTAACAGAGCAAAACTCAGTGTTGATGTCTATGCGATTTTCGCTGCGTCTAAGACTATTTTAGTAACTTGGCCTTCGCGCGCGCAAAGCTCTTAAACATTAGAATATATATATAAACGCAGAAAGCAATCGGTCACTTCCGCACGCACATCATGCAATACTCAAATTCAAAATCAAATTCTACTGTTTGAGAGCGTTGCGCGCGCGATGGCGAAATTACTAAAAGTAGCCTTTATATTAGTCGCCGCCAACATCGCACAGACATCAGTACTGAGTTTCGCTCTCTTAGGAGCTGTATATGAACTGAAGAAGCGTTGTCGGGTCTAAAAACATAGAACATAGAAGCTGAGACCGAAATGGTGCTTGGGATGTCAATAATAATATTCTGATTTATTCATTTACGCTTTGCCTTCGATGCAAAATGCCAAAAGCATATCAGGACCTGGGTTGGCAGGCCGTTTGGCTTCGGTGTTTTATCGGTTGCAGCTTAAATGAATAAATCAAAATATAATCATTGACTTCCCATGCACCATTTCGGTCTCAGCTTCTATGTTTTTAAACCCGACAACGTTTCTTCAATTGACTATATATGGAGGCGAGCCAGCCCAGTAAGCGGGCTGACTTCTGTTTTCTTTTCCCTGGGGGCCACAGAACAAAAGAAGTCAGCCCGTTTACAGGGCTAGCTCGCCTCCATATATACAGCTCCTTAGTATTTATTAAGGCGCTGTTACACTGTGCATTTTTCTCAGCAACTTGTCTCGCAACGGCGTTGCGAAACAAGTTGCTGGAGGATTGCACAGTGTAACAGGGGTTGTCTCGCAATTTTTTTTGTTGCGCGTAGCGTTGCATGAAGTAGAACGCAGGTCTATTTTTCGCAACGCATTGCAGCAGCTTGCAATGCCATTGCACAGTGTATCACCCCTCCAGCAAACTTTCCTCGCAATTGTTGAGGTGCGTTTTCTACGAGCGCATGCGCAATTTCTCATTTCGCTCTGAAGAGCCATCTTGAATCTCGCTCCCAGCTTGCCTCGGCCAAAAATATTGCAAGTTGCTGGGGAAAATTGCACAGTGTAACAGCGCCTTTATAGTATCTTGGTGAAAATGCATTTTAATTACCATTGGTTGATTATTTAATCTTTAAGTTTGACCGTCCAAAATTGGTCATTGACCGGTCAAAAATATATTTGGCCGGATACATCATAACCGGCATACGACCGGCCATTATATCGAGCCCTGGTAGTGACGAGTTTTGAGATTGAGCTGTTTTTTCGAGGTAAACCATTGTTATTGACAACCATCATAGAGTGGTTTGTTTCTCAACGTATACATCAAGGTCCTGCACGAAATGCCAAGTGATATTTCTCGGGGAAGTCAACGTTCCTTTGCGAGTTTTCAATTTCATATTGCTGTTGTTTTCTCGCATCGTTCGAAGCCGCGTCCAGGTCTCCAGCTGTTCAGGCTACAAGACGATAAATTGTATTCGAACGTTCTTCAAAGAGATAAAATCTGACAGACAGCCACGTAATGTCCGTAAATTCTGGTCGATCGACATTTTTGTTTATTCGAATAGACTATACTCTCACTAGTTCAGTTTATAAATCTGAGACATTTATGCACATGAACCAAAACAATTTTTTGTCAGATTCTCAGTAATACCAAGAGAGCATAAATAGAGCAGATTTCGTATGAGTGTGAAACGGACCGCGCCGTGCCGTAACCGTGTCAGTGCCGTGATCTCTATAAAAACATTCGAAATTCCTGCCGTATCCGTGCCGTGACCGTGCGGTGCCGTTTTCACCCTCATACGAAATCTACTCTATGTTCTTATGCTCTCTTGGTAATACATTACAGCGTAAGTACCCCCCCCCCCCCCTCCCCCGGGAAGGTACCAGATATTCATCAAGTATCTTTTGCCACCAGAGGGTGCGATTCACATTTTATTCTAAACTACGAAATTTTAATCAGTTTTATAATCAATGCCGTTTAAAGATCGTTTGTGATTTTTGTTTGAAAAAGTCAGTAAATTTGAATAAAATGTACTTGTACATTTCTTAAAACTTGTGTGGTTGTATGAAGCACTAGTCAACATGTTTGAAAACGTACATTTTGAAATAATTCAGTATACAGTACTTAGGGGAGGTTCATTTAATATGACGAGGGGGGGGGGGGCATGAAGATTTGGAAATCTAACCCAGAAAATTTTCATAGCCCCCCCCCCCCCCCCCCCCCATTTTGACCTTGTCGATTATATTAGGCCCCTCCTCTTATATGAACACAAACTTGAGGCCCCCCTTTTGACCATCCCAAAAATTCAGAAGCCCCCCTTAACATCTTTTAAAAATCAAAGGGCCCCCCTTGAAATCTTCATATCCCCCCTCGTCATATTAAATGAACCCAGTTCCCTTAAACAGCTCACAGGACTTCACTTTCAGTTAGAAACTGCTAGTAAATCTACTATATTGTGCACCATACAGGACCTGTTAGTATCTGGCTTATATAAATGAGATACATATCCCTTCCTGTATAATGGTTGTGCAGTTGTCTTGAATTAGATATAAATAATTGCTGCCAAGCGGGCGAGCCTCAGCGAGCGAGCGCTCGCAGCATTCCTATTTTAGCCATCTGGTTTGAGAAAACGGTCATCCTGGATTGAACCACCTACGTCAAACCGGTTAAAACCAGTTTTATATTCGATAGCAGTTAGCCAATAAAAACAGTAAAAGTACTGGGAAAGTTGAACAAACCTGTTCGCAAACCAGTTCTAGGTACGTACTCACATGTGCCTATTAGGGCTCCTATTAGGCCATTTGCACGATGGCGTCATATTACTACAACTACCAGAATGCTCTACGAATTTTCTTTCTTATTCAGATTTTTATTCCCTATTGAGAATAGTAGAAGAATTGGCACTAATTACTTTACAAAAGAAAGTGGGCAAAGCATTCTGGTAGTTGTAGTATATGACGCCATCATGCAAATGGTCTAATTTCAAGTGTTTTGACTGAACTTGTGCAAATGAAGTCGTTTTTCTTTGGTACGAAGAGCCAAATTTGATAAGATTTCTTGCAAGTTTTTGCTTAAATGTTAAGCATCCCACATAATAGAGCGCTTTGCCTCCCTTTAAAATTCGTTTGGCAGCACTCACATAAGAGCGATAACACTTAAACCGCGAAATAACTTAGTAACTAAATAGAGACAAATAGTAGCAAAACCCTTTGTATTCTATTGTTTCATTAGTACTAGAGCGATTTTCACCGGACTGTGAAATAGTTACTAAGCTAATAGACACTAATAGACTCTGCACCCATTGTTTTCTTTTGTTGCAATAGAACTATTAGACACTATTAAACACTGACTATTAGTAATTGTTTCACAGTCCGATGAAAATCATTCTATTTGTACTTTTTAGTTAGTACTTGTTTCACGGTTTTAGTGTTGTCGCTCAAGCATTGCTTAAAGCTAGTTTGTATTCGTATAATTTGTATTTATGCCATTGGGCAAGAACAATGGAATGTTTTTGAATGAGAAAAGATTTGATTTCACTTGAGAGAAAATAAAAGAGCTATTGTTTTGATCATAAAGATATCTGCCAGGAATACCTTTATATACCTCAGCTTTCAATAAATTTACATATGTTTTTGCACCCCCGCGTCTTATTGTTTAGTTAAAACTAATTAACAAATTGAAGATGGTTTTGAGTTGTCTGTCCTCTTATTAGAGTTATTCCGTGTTAGACGCTTTTGATACCGTTGAGATGCAAATGTGCAAATGTTATCCTTGGGCATGCAAATTACGAATACTGGCATGTCCTGTGAAATCTTTTGTTCAGTGAAAAGAATCATTCAAGCAAAGATTAACTTTTGAAACCGATGGAATTTTGCTCCTTTTTAAACATAGAGATAGATAGATGGATAGAGTTGCGAATAACGGAAACATTTCGAAATGAGAAGGAGAAAGTGCGAATTTACCTAACGTTTTCTTACTCTGTCCAGAATAACACTCTTTCGCAGGCTTTCCTTTCAAGAAACTACAACGCCTTTTCATCTTTTGTTTATCATTTCACTCACCTTTATAAAAAGCTAGAAAGCTTACGATTCCTTCGATTTCCTTTTTTTTAACTTCAGTATCAGCGTTTTTATCAAGTTGTTTCTTAATCCTACATATTTCATGGCCATTGAAGCATTGTAAGATATCCAAAATAAATTATAAAAACGTAAATTTTTAGGCCGCTCAAGCATCTCCATTGCCCACTGATTTTTTTATGAATAATGAATTGGAATTTACAAGTTTAGGAAAAAACTGGACAACGGAGATGCTTGACGACCAGAACAACATTCCCTCGATTAATTTTTTTCTAACTTCAATTAGCAGCGTTTTGACCAAGTTGTTTCTTAATCCTGCACATTTTATGGCTATTTAATTATTGTAAGATATCCAAAATAAATTATAAAAACGTAAATTTTTAGGCCGTTTACTTCGGGTTAACGTTGTTTTGGTCGTCAAGCATCTCCGTTGTCCAGTTTTTTCCTAAACTTGTAAATTCCAATTCATTATTCATAAAAAAATCAGTGGGCAATGGAGATGCTTGAGCGGCCTAAAAATTTACGTTTTTATAATTTATTTTGGATATCTTACAATGCTTCAATGGCCATGAAATATGTAGGATTAAGAAACAACTTGATAAAAACGCTGATACTGAAGTTAAAAAAAAGGAAATCGAAGGAATCGTAAGCTTTCTAGCTTTTTATAAAGGTGAGTGAAATGATAAACAAAAGATGAAAAGGCGTTGTAGTTTCTTGAAAGGAAAGCCTGCGAAAGAGTGTTATTCTGGACAGAGTAAGAAAACGTTAGGTAAATTCGCACTTTCTCCTTCTCATTTCGAAATGTTTCCGTTATTCGCAACTCTATCCATCTATCTATCTCTATGTTTAAAAAGGAGCAAAATTCCATCGGTTTCAAAAGTTAATCTTTGCTTGAATGATTCTTTTCACTGAACAAAAGATTTCACAGGACATGCCAGTATTCGTAATTTGCATGCCCAAGGATAACATTTGCACATTTGCATCTCAACGGTATCAAAAGCGTCTAACACGGAATAACTCTATTGACACACTCTTGACCTCATAAAATGTTCAAAACTCAAGTGGAATAATCACGAACGCAGTCCTCTTATTGACACACTCTAATCAACCAATCAGATCGCGAGATTAGTATCAAGTGTTGTAAAATCCGCACTTGCAGCAGTCAGTTACGGTCACTTCATATCGGTGTGTACAGTCAAGAATACATGTCAGGGCATACTTCACACATTACTGGAAATTTTATCTTGAACAACGAGTCATCGAAAGGGTAAGTAAATATAAAAGGATAAGGTTTCATGGGGTTTGGGGATCATTAATGTGCTATTACAAGCATATAAGCCACTTCACGCTAGCTGATCGTCCGCCATTTCAGTTGAACTGGAGCAAACGCGCCAAAATGTATAGAAATCTGAATCACTTTGACTGACCATAACTCGGCTCGAATTTGTCGAGTTTTCAAAATTCAAACTTCAACGACTTACAAACATGCCTGCCATATGTTGGACTGAAAATAAGACCAATACAAGTATTTTAACTACGTTTTCCAAGTCAATCCTTTTTCGCGAATGATCTTAATATTTACGCGCCGGACGTTTTATTTTGTAAACAAAAATCCCCTTTTTCTCATCTTGTAATCTTCCACTATTTATCATGTAAACAGTCATAAATAACAAATTAAGCCAAAATCGTTTCAAAGAATTAAATCTTTATAAATACCGATAAAAATGAGCTGAGTTATGGTAAGCCAAAGTGATCCAGATTTCTATAGATTTTGGCGCGTTTGCTCCAATTCAAAATGGCGGAAGCGTGAAGTGGCTTATTGAATCATATCAAGAGAGCATAAATATTTATGCTCTCTTGATCATATATGAGTACAAAAATACAACACTTCAAAGCCGCGGTTTATCGCCTCTTAGACAAGGCGCATTTTCGAACAATCGGATACCTGGAGGCATTTTGGGGTAGAGGCTGGTAACATAACTATTCTAAACCGATTTTTCATGCTGAATGCGAATATGACTGTTACGTACCAAGACGTATTCTGCAATCTTATACGTGTAAATGACGTATTTTGTGAATTGCTGCAGTCATTTCATACTAACGGCTTTTTCATGTAATTCTAAAAGTTCCCAAACTAAAAACGATTATCATTGATAGCTGAAAAGAGTACATCAAAATCAGTAAAACTGTGAAGTTTGAAGGATATCAGTTGAAAAATCAAGGAGATACGAATTTTCAAAAATCGAAATTTGTTTGTATCTCTTGCATAACTGTAAGTGTTTTCATACAAAATTTCGTTTTTTGAAAATTCGTATCTCCGGCCTTGATTTTTCAACTGATATCCTTCAAACTTCACAGTTTTACTGATTTTGATATGCTCTTTCCAGCCATGGTAATTATTTTCAAGTTTGGGAACTTTTGGAATTACATGAAAAAGCCGTTAGTATGAAATGACTGTAGGAATTCACAAAAACGTAATTTACAGTTTAAGACTGCAGAATACGTCTTGGTAACAGTTATATTCGGATTCAGCATGAAAAATTAGTTTAGAATAGTTATGTTACCAGCTTCTACCCCAAAATGCCTTCTGCACTTTTTGCGATCGATTTTTTCAGTTTTGCGCCTAGTCTATCTTATTGCTTGCGCCGTTTGAAGAGAAAAAGGCACCCTTGATGCAAACCTGGTAATGAGTTTTGTTTACAAATTCAAATAAATTATTAAATCTTTGGACTAAATTTCCCGCTTTAAAGTTGCAATGAAAATGGCATTTATGGAAGCATACGAGATCGTGAATTTTAATGATTTTATACTTCATAGACTATATTGCTAGTCTGGCGCAGCATTGCATTAGGGACCTTACGCAACTAACCACGACGACGACGGCAGGGAAAACGGGACGTCAAAACGTATTCAAGCGCAATATTTACTGCAATTATTTTTCAAAAGTTTTGAAATGAAAGAAAATGAAAGAGAGAGTTTCTGGGCGAACGGAAAATAAACTGGTGTCGTCGTCCTCGTTGCCGTCTTCGTTGCTTAACTGAGCAAATTAAAAGATCCATGAGCGATAAGAGACGTGAAACTTGTGTTCAAGATTATTGCTAATCTCAGTATTGACATCAAATAATATAAATCATAATGCACATAAGCTAAAAACATTTTTATTTCCTCTTTTTATCCTCACTTTATGCAAAATCCTATTAAATACTCTTTTCTTCGTTTTGGCCACAGGAAGCCCAGCTTGGCGGATTTTATAACATGACAATCCCTAATTACACTCAGTGAGTTATAGGAATTATGAAAATTGTGTGAAGTAATAGTCAACAAGTTGGGCTTCCTGTTGCCACAACATCTTTGGCAAGCTAATAGGAGGTATATTTTTAGAATATAATTCAGAAACTAGAATGAATTGAAAAAGAGAGAGTGAAAGGATATACACCTGATAAACAATTGGAAACCGCAAAACCATAAAGAAAATTGAGAAAAAAACGCAAAAAAATCGTCAAAATCCTCCCAAACCGCAAACCGCGTAAGTCAAAAACCGCAAAACCGCAGTTTAAAATTAATAAAAAATAACCGCAAAACCGCATCAAAAACCGCATACCCTTAGAGTTAAAAGGTACCCCTTAGGGCGAGGCCTCATGCCACTACGAGGCAATAATTAAAAGGTTAAAAATGTTTCTTTCAGATGTCCACTTGTAATGCTTTTATTCGTCATGATTATCAACTTCTGAAACAAGCTGCAACTGATCTTGAGCAACAGCAAGACGACGACGTCGTTTTACTGAGAGAGGAAAACAATCTTTTCTCAGCCCATAGCGAGCTGGACAAATCCAAAAATCAGGATATCAGCTGTTGGAAAATGGCTTTCAATATCATAAGCTATATGGAAGGGGTAGGATTCCTTGCATTGCCTTACTCTGTGAAAGAAGGTGGAATAACAGCAGTAATTGGATTTGCTGTTCTTCCATTCATTATGGGATACACAGCCAATCTTCTTGCTGTGTGTCTTGATGAAGAAGATGAATTTGGTGAGAAAACAAGAAAGAGATCGACCTATCAGGATATTGGGAAAGACTGCTGGAGCCCATTCAAGCCTATAATATGGGTTTTAATCAACATTGGCCTCTTTACTATTACTGTTTCGTATACTGTGCTATGCGGTTCTTTGATGTCGCATCAGTTTCCAACCCTTCCTATAACCGAATCTCAGTGGGCATGCCTTGGGACACTATTGGTTTTACCAACGGTATTCCTGAAGCAGTTTTCCCAGATTGCTTGGATAAGTGTAATAGGGCTAATAGCCATTATAGCTTCAGCTAGTGTAGCGTTGAGCTATGAGTTTCAAGATACGCCCCACTGGGATTTCCAGTCGTTGTTATTCTGGGATACTCGTGGTGTTTTTGTATCCTTGTCGCTCATCATATTAAGCTACGGATGTCATGGCGTTGTCGTTTCCATGGCAGCGGATGTCTCTAACCAATCAAAATTCAAGAAAGCTTTAGTTTGTTCTTATCTCTTTACAGCGATATTCAAACCAGTTTTTGCGATTTCTGGGTTCCTTGCCTACGCCAAAGGCACCAAAGAGGTACTTCTCAACAACCTTCCAGCTGGAATACCAACAAAATTGACTGCGATGTTCTTTCTCTTTAGTGTACTTTTAACTTATCCCATTCCTGTACTGGTCATTGTAAAAAATATTGAAGAATTGACTTTTTATGGCAAACTGGAAAACAGGGCCCCCAAAGTCAGCTATATTTTGCTACGTATCTTTGTCATATTATCAGTTCTAACCTTTGCAGTTTTGATACCACGCTTTGCTTTAGTGAGTGCTTTTTGTGGATCAATAACGTTTTTGTTTGGCTTGACGTTTCCGGGATTGTTTCACTTACGTTTAAAGTACAACAAATTGAGCAAACTTGAAATGCTTGTGGATGTGACTTTGGTCATCTTTGGAACCATAGGTGCTGGCTTTTCACTTGTGACAACCATTTTGTCATTTCTTTAAAGTTAACGCCATCAAAGGCTAAGAGTTCTCTTTGTTAAAGGCCCACTTGGATGAAAATCGGTGAAAATTGAAAACTGATTATTTCTATATGCAGACTAAATATAGTTAAATAACTAGCTAATCTCCTCCAAATATCTACATTTAAAGCTAGTATTACGGAGAAATTTTGGTTTAAAACCTAAAAGAACAATAGGGTTGAGTCAGAGGGTTCGCGACGTCATGATGCGTCATTTACTCACAATCTAAATGCTAAAAACCATGACAATATTTATCCGTCTCTTTCGGTTGTGAAGAAAATGTTGCTTCATGGTGATTATTGGTGCCGTATTCATAGTTTCTGACTGAGTTTCAAGTCATTTTCAATTTTCATTGATTTTGATCCAAGTGCTCCTTCAAGATTACATTGTCAATTTGATGTTTGCGGGCTACCTGTGACCCACATTAAAAGAAAATAATTACTGTTCTTACCAAAACTCATTGTTTTCACTCTGCATTATACCAACGAATGCAGAGAGAATAAGCATAGAGCAGCTGCATTATTGCAAACTAGACGCTAATGAAGCGTGAAGTCGGGCTACTTGAGCGTAAAATTGTTTGTTGTTTGCAGCGCGAAGATAAACACTTGCGACGTGAGAAAGTTAAGTGCTGAAAGTTAAGTTAACATAGAAAGTTAAGTGCTGCGAGCAGAAAACAGCTGGTGTATCCACGTTAGCAGAACTGTTCCCCTAAAACTCACGAAAGTACACCGCTTTCTCTGATATATGAAATGTTTCTTGTCTATCTCTTGTGCGTTGTGTGACGAACATTGCTAGTTGACCTTCAACGGTTGAACTACAAAACATAATTCTCCAGGATCAGTGTCGAACACACACTATGACAGTTCAAAATATTTAGCACTTTGAGTAAGAGTAATTTTTCAAACAATCACAAACGGCTAGCGTTGGCGGCAATGATTATAAAACTAACTGATTTTAAAAAGCTAGTTGCATCACGGTCAAAGATACAGAAGATACCGCATTGTCTACTGTATTTGACGCTTTATAGTATAAAATTTTCTTTCATAGGGTAACCAAATATATTGCAGAGATTCTCAGTGCGACCTCACTTTATACTTATTATCTTGGCTTGAATTGATTGGGCCCGTAGACGAGCTGCGATTCGAACAGTAACACGCAAAATGACCCGTAACAGAACATTGCCCTCTCGAAAAAATATCACTTAGCATTTTGTGACTTTCATTTTTGTCACTGTCATTTGTATTGTCATTTGAAATATTTTTGCTATGATCATCATCGATCTGGTGTGAACTAGTGAGAACTCGTTTTAGCTTGTTTTCCATATCAGACACAAGTAGACATGTTGAACATGTTAGACAGTCCTTGAAACAACCCGGGTCGAAATGTACGCTCATAGACATCTTTTAGTGTGGGTCTATCACGGACGGTGTGTGCATTTGTATGTGATTTGAGCGTCTTTATAGCAGGTAATTTCTTCGACATCTTCTATAAAAGTCTTGTAAACATATATCTTCCATTCGCTCCCTTCTCGAAGTTCGATGTGGCTATCGTAAGACATGAATGGGATCCCTGTTGTCGAGTTCGTAAAGCATCATGGGAGGACTAAACGCGACGTGACAGAAGACCAAAAGGTAGAACTAAAGTCGGGCTAGCCGCCCGACTAATAATGCCGTCTGTCTAATCTAGCAGACGGCATTATTTTTAATAATGCTGTGTGATTCTGTGATCCCACAGCATTATTAATAATAATGCAGCGTGTTTTGCTTACAGGGGAACCAGATTTGCAGGATGATAAAGTAATGTAACTACTAAGCTAGCAGTCACAGTACTTTTCAGAGCCTTTTCAAAATCCAGCTCCCCATTCAGAATTTAAGTACCGTAGCCTTTCTTTGTTATGACAAAATCAGCAGAACTACGCATGCTCAAACAATACTTCAACTTTTAAAAATAAATAAATACCTCAATTTAAACAATTTTGGTGATTTTGGTGGTTATGAATTAAAGTTGACCAGTAATTATAAAAGATAATCACTTCGGCACTCACAGCATTCGTGGGTATAATGCATTATACCCACGAATGCTGCGTGCCTCAGTGATTATCTATTAACGACTTGACGAACGTAGTTTATTCGTTTTCAGCTTCACTGTTTGACAAATAAACTCCTTTTACTTCCTTTTTTCTCGTAAGTCTGTACTTAATTCATGGTTCCGTTTCCCCTTAGTTACCGTTGCTATGTCCCACAAGCTCAACGAATTTGCTAGAATACTGATCTCGGAATTCCTGAAAACTCTGATCGCTGAATATTGATTATCACTTTGTTTTAATTGTTTACTGTCCTGTAAAAATGAAACAAAATTGCCTCATAATCACTTGTAGTACTCTATAAAATAGATACTGAGTATTTCATGTTTGTGGGACAAAATTCTAATTCCAGTGGGAAAAGTGCTACATCGATGATTGGCTTGTTGAGGCCACTAGCTGAGACTGAATTTGTTCCGATTTCGATTAGTTCAAATTCAGTTTCTCGGCCATGCTTGTAATATAGCCAACTGGTTTGCCTCCTTGCCAGTTGGGATTCTTAATCCATTTATGTTTGATTTAATTTATATGATTTAGTTAGGATTTGTAAATTGAGCTGAAAAGCCCTGTTGAGGGAGTCTCAATCATGTATGTATGCTTGCTATTGTTTTAGTCGGAACCATGAATGGATGTAGTGCAGATGGCGTCAAAATGTGGCGAGAACAAAAAGTATGTAACAGGATGAAGTCGAGTGGGACGTCACAACTTTTACTTCATTTTCAAAGTCCTTATTTTCCTCTAATGCTAACTCTGATCACGAACTTCTTTACGTGAGGTAGATTCTTTACTTGTCTACTGCAATGAAGGAAGGAGAGAGGGAGCTAGGAGAGATGGAAGGAAGAAGGAAGAAAGCGAGAAAGGAAGGGAGAAGGGAAAGAAGAAAGGAATGAGGGAAGAAAGAAGCTAGAAAAGGCAAAATAAAAGAGGGAGCAATTATTATAAGGCAGGAAGGAAAGGAAGAGAGAATGACGATTCGATCGCGGATTGTTTTCGATTTTTTTCCGTTCTGTTTGATGTAAGTACAGTGTTGATGCTATTCGATCCCATTTTTGGTCAGCGGTAACCCAAGCAATTGTATGCGCGCATTCCAAAAACAAAAAGTGGCGGCAGATAGATGGATGGATTTATTTTTGAGCTAAAAATTATATGATGAATACCAATTAATCTGTCATGGAGATATGGATTTGACCGAGAGCTTGTTTTCTTTAGAGATTCACGTTGAAAGTGTCAATCGTTTGAAAGTTTCGTGTGTAATTCCGGCTGTTAGTTTTCGTCTTCTTGACTTTCCAACACTGATCATCCATAATGTCAATCCAGCGTCTGTACACAAACTACGCGAGAAATCTCATGTTCAAGGGATCAGCAAGGACTACATCGAAGCTGAATTCAGAGACCGTCATGCAAACATCCCATTTTCTAAAGGAAAATCGTGTTTGTTTAAAGCAAACTTAGAGGTTATTCAACAACAACTGCAAGTTACTCCGTTATATGTTATGCTACTGGACGTCTGGCCTAAAAAGCCTAAGTTAGTTGGGAGTACCATGATTTCTTTAAGAAAGACTATAGATAAAATAGCATATGATGTGCAGAAATCAGGAATCTCTGTACCATCAATTTCTCAGCTGGAAGGGGCTTATGAGGTGTTCAATCTTATGGGGACAGTTATTGGGGATATTAAACTTGCATTAAGGATTCTTAGCCTTGGAGGATGTTTAACACCACATATTCCTGCTAAATCTATCATGACCAGAGAATCAGGAATAAAACAGGAGCAAAAGGAAACAAATAGTGATAAAGAGGAAATTGTTGTTGAAGATCTTGAGGATATAAGTTTAGATGATGAACCTAACTCTAAACCTTCAGTAGCTACAATGGTACAGAGTGCAGCGACACAGACAGCTGTACTAGCTCCAAAGGCCCATAAATCAGTAGGGCCTTCAAGACCACCATATATGGAAGACACAGCAAGTGAACCTGCAATCATTACTAACACAGTGTGTCCACCTCCACTCTACTTTCATTTTATGTCGCATGATGAAAATGCAGGGAAGAAAAGTGAAAGAGAGAAAGTGAAAGAAAGCAGTAAGAATGGAATGGAAATAAAGTCTGATGATGTTGACTTTATCTATTATAAACCAGATTCACTTCAACCAGATGGAAGTTGTGGATGTGCATCTGTTCAAGTTCAGACTGAAGAAGTCCAAGAAAGTGAACCTAGTTTGACTTTAACCAATAAGGAACCATTGCAACATGAAAGAGCCCATGATATGAGAATAAATTCAGAAGACCTCCCTCTTTTGAGTGCACTGTTAGATGAGCTTAGTTATTTGAGAACTAATGGAGGTGATGGCAAAAGGGAAGTGGCATCTGCAAAATCTACTAAAAAAGCAGTTGAAGCAGTGATACCTCCTTCTAAAGAACCCCCCAAAACACAGCCAAGGGTTAGAGAATGCTGTGCCCAAGTCATGGCCAAGACATCAGGTGCACTGAATAAACAGGGCAGTAAAATGGGAGTTCTTACCCCAAAAAGGGTTAAGTTTAAACAGACAAATTTAACACATGGTATGACAAGAACATACTTAATGAGACTTGAACTGAACAAGAGAACAAAACAACAAACTCTTACAACCATAAACGATGTGTCTGAGAAACAACCAAGTCAGGGTAAGAAATCGTCTGGTTCTGATGTCAGAAAAGACTTTGGTAGAACCCAGATTTTGTTTCCCCAACCTGCAGAAGGCATTGGAAATGTGGTCTCTACTGAAATGCAAACTGACAATGGTAAGTAAGAACTTAGCCAAATTGTTTATGTTGTTTTGCTAATCTAAACCTGTAAGAAGCCCTTGCATAGTGGAGTGGTTTTCATAAACCTGTGAAACACACTTTAGTGTATTACACCCTAATGCACCCCAATTCCATTCTGTTCTTTTGTTACACTTTAACTAATACACTTTGTTTCACAGCTTAATGAAAACCACTCTAATCTATCACTATGTAGAATGTCTTAAAGCGCTGTTACACGATGCAATTTTTCTTGCAACTTGCAATGCAATGCTGACAAAAGCAGAACATTGCAAGTTGCTGGCAAGATGTCAGACGGTCGCAATTCTCTTTGCAACTCGCAACGCAACTCTTTCTTGACCTTCGAAAAACCAGATATATCAGTGGTCACTACGTTCTGATTGGTCATTTGCGACAGGGATTGCATTGCAGGTTGCTGGATAGATGTTACACGCTGCAACGTGCTTCGCAAAGTTGCGAAAAGTAGAAACTCGTTTAACGTTCTCTGCAACTTGCAACGTTGCATTGCAAGTTGCAGAGAAGGGTGTTACATGCGCAATCTCTTCTGCAACTTGCAACGCAACGGCGTTGCATTGCAAGTTGCAAGAAAAATTGCACCGTGTAACAGCGCCTTTAGACCCTATCTTTTTTCATTGACAAGGTATACTTAGGTACCCCTGGCAGTCAGCCATAGCAAGCAAACAAACAAACAAATTTTTAAAATAAATAAAAAAACAGGCAACAATTTAAGCACTGCACATTAATCAGCAATTGAAGAGTTGTCCATGAAAATAATAATAATAAATGATGATGATGATGTTGATTGTCATCATCATCAATCTTATACAGTGCTTATTCAGGTCTGTTCTAATTGCTGATAACAGGGGATTTGACATTTGAAATAATGGCGTGAGTCAGACTCATACCCAGTCGCTTCTTGTTATTCGCGAAGGGATTGATGGGAAGGATTTGCATCAAGGGAAGGACGTTTGCGTGCCCCAATCCCTTCCCAGATTCCTTTGCAGAATGAAAAATAAGTGACGACTGGGCACGAGTCTGGGTGTGAGTGACTTTTTGATGGATGTCCAGACATTGATATATGGGCATAAGCAAGAAGTTAATTGATATCATTTTATACCATTGAAAAAATCATCAGAAATGTCACTTAGGCCATTTTTGTGTGTTCACCTTCAATTCACAAAATCTTCATTGTCATTTAGGCTTTGGAAAGATGGTTGTTTTATCAAAAGGCAAAGAGGAAGACAAAGAGACTGGAAGTGATTATGGTGGTGGTAGTATAACCAGTAGTGGAAGTCTTAGCAGTCATAACAGTGTAGAAATCTTCTTACCTCAGATGGAAGGCGGTAAGAACTAGAACAAATTCTAATGTGTCAAAGTTGTGAGTAGTAGATCAGTGCAATTCAAGAAATAGAGCAGTTTTCGTATGAGCAGGAAACTTACTGTACTGTACTGTGACTGTGTCAGTACTGTAATGTCTTAAAAAGCATTCAAAATTCCTGCTGTAACCGTACTGTGCAGTGCTGTGCCATTTTCCCAGTCATATGAGATCTGCTCTTTGTAGTAAAAGTACTGCACAATGTTTATTGAAATACATGTAAGTGGAAATTGTGTGTACATGTGTGTACACTATGAATAGCTGTTATTTAGAGGTTAACGCACTCAGCGAGTGAATTATCGGGATTTATCTTCACGAGTTTGCTAACAATGAACGAGAAATTTTAAATACTGCACGAGGCGTTAGCCGAGTGCAGTATGAAAAAATTTCGAGTTCATTGTTAGTAAACGAGTGAAGATAAAATCCCGATAATTCACGAGCAAAGAGTGCGTTAACCTTTTTATTATTCAATTTGAATACACTGCAGAAGCAGGCTAAAACTGTCAGTCGACATCTAAGATCACTAGAAATAAGCTTAACTCAAGTCATCCAAAATAGTAAGACTTATTCAAAATTTATTTAATAGCATTTGGTAATTTTAACAATACAAATTAAAATAAACCTTTCAGAAGAAAACTAGGAGAAAAGTACCGTGATACAAGAATAATAAACGAGTTCTCAGAATCCATGTTTACAACTTGCTCGGTAAAATTGAAATCGTCCATAAGGTCTTATAAACAAAGAACTCAGACTTTTTTGGATCGTTAAGTGATTCATCACTGAGTCCTAGAACTCGGTAAGTGAAAGGTCTAGAAAATTATCGCTGGAGTTTTGGATATAGGTTTAAACTGGCGACTTACGGTTGAAACGCTGCTAAACCTTGGTGCATGAAGCCGGGAAGAAGTAGTTTTCGTTTGTCGACAGCCGAAGGCTGAAGTACTCGTTTGGCGTTTTTTTCGATTCCTGATAAAATTTCTTTACCCCATCTGAGAGAAGTTGCGGGGAAAGGATTTCCAGACTTTCTGTTGGATATTTTTTGGATAGCTAGTCTAAAAAACAAAAATTATAGTGATGAATTTGCAAAGCCGGCGAATAGTGTTTTGACAAAAACAACACGCCAAAAACTGAATTTACGGTTTGAATGAAAGTTAGAACTTCGTAAGCTTACCGTTAAAAACAGAGACAGACTTGTGGCGACAGACTTTCTAAACTTTCTATGAGCTTTGGATAACAGTTGAAATATGTTGATCTCAGTAAGCTCCAAAAACTTCAATGAAATTGAGTTTACCTTCATAACGCACGCGTGATTTTATAGAAAATTAATACGTCGGTATTAATCCCTCGTGACGTGTTGTCACGTCATAACAACGCGTCACGTGGTACAAACTGACCAATCAGAAAATCAGAATTTGTACAGTGTATGAAAATTGAATAATAATAACTATTAATCTTTTCTTTTTTAGGGGAGTCTGATGCCAGTGACGTCTTTGATGTCACTGCCTTAGATGAAGATAGGTTTGCACCTCAGTCCACCTACAAGAAATATGGGCACACAGGAATCCCAAGCCCAGATCCACAGGAACCTCACAGTAAAAATCCTGACCAATTAGACTTCACCAAGAAAAGCTCAGGCCAATCAGGAGAAAGTCTACACCAATCTGATTTGATAAGGAAAACTTCTAGCCAATCAGAGTCTCCAACCAAAAGTTCTGACCAATCAGAGTCACCGAGGAAGAGTCCTAACCAATCAGAACCCACCAGTAGTCCTGCTTCAGGATCTACTAGAAAAAGCAGCCCTGACCTTGGCAGAAGAAGATCTGTGACCTCACAGACAGCTCGATCAAGAGCATCTACTGCTCTGTCAATGTATTCTGATGATTTTGAGGAATGTCCTGTATGGGACTCTGCTGATGGGTCAGAAAATGATTCTTCTGATTCATCAATTTCACACACATCTTACCATTCTGTTGATTCTCAGAATAAGGGAAGAGATAGTGTCCATGAACCAATCAAATCATATTATTCACCTTTAAAATCCAAGGATTTGAAAAAACGTAGCACTTCTAAAAGGAGCACATCAGATGAAGGATCGCTCCCACCTGATGGACAACAGAGCTTGAAAACTACCATTAATAGAGAACAATTTTATGATTCTTTGAACTCAATAAAGTCAAAGGAAGAAATGGATGACAGTGAAAATATAGACCAACAGAAAGATGTGTTGCACTTACCCAAACCTGCCATTGACTTGGGTTACACTTTTTAAATAATCTTACTATCACTTTGTCAGTGTAGAGAAATATATGGTGTAGTTCTTTCAAGGCATAAACCCTTAGGACAAGCTTTTGATCTTAGCATTGATATTAGGCATGATTTTCATGATTGATGGAAGCAGAAGCAACACATATATATACAGACTCAGTAATGTACTGCTGATATTTTTGACACCTACCTGTGAGAGATCCAATACTGAGTCTGTGTATGTTGTTTCTAGCCTCCTCTGCAGGCTACTCCTTTTATTCTACTTTTGGGGTTCCTCTGGAGGCAGATAAGAGACTGGAGTTTCCCTCTTCACCTTTTGTTCCAAAGGAACCCCCAAAGTAGAATAAAAGGAGTAGCTTGTGGAGGAGGCTATGTTGCTTCCACTTCTGCTTCCGTTTCTGTAGGGAAAATGTCCAGGCCTTAGAGAGAGAGGTTAGGTAGAGAAGCATATGTAGTGCTGTCTAGTTCTGATTGGGGCTGGCTGTCTATCTTAGAAAGGTGTTGCATATTGAGGGCATCCATTCTTTTTTATGTCCAAGAAGAACTGTTGCAACTGGTCTGGCAATAGATGTGGAAGACAATCTGCAGTAGCAAGGATTGTAGCAAGTAACATGTACCTTCTATTATGCAAAATTATTGAAACAAGTTGCTGCAGTCCCTGTAAAAAAAGCACAACTTCAGTGCTCTACTTGCCACAAGGACAGCAGCAACTTTACTCTCAATGACATGGCAAGATCAGTTGCAGAAAAAATATTGCTGCATGTAACAGCACTTTTAAGCCCATTGTATAGACGACTTTCAAAAATGGTGAGCTCAAGATCTAGAACAAGTATATCCTGTAAAATGCACAGAAAATAGTCAGTATTTCAAAAGAAAGAGGAACACATTGTCTTTGGTAGGAATAGAAGTGTCGCCACACTTATTTTCTAGCAACAAGGCCTTGTGGCCTCGTTCTCATGTACTATTATAAGGCCCCCATTTTTGAAAGTCGTCTATGCAGCATCAGGTCTTGCAGTGACATTGTAAACATGTTAAACATTGCTGCAATGGACAACATTTGAGATACAAATTAATTCTGCTTGATATGGTTTCGGGGTTTACAAATAAGAAATGCTTGCTTCTTGTTGAAGAGGGTCATTTCTTTTGTTCTACTCTTGGAATCCTCAAGAGCTAGGAAGAACTGTATCAGGAAGATTATTTGAGATTGTGAATGATATGTATTGCAATAATCACAGCAACTTGTCTTGCAATGATTTTGCATGATGCAGGTATATTAATAATTTTTTGCTACAGTGATTTGTGCAATTTGTTTTGGAGAACATTACAAAAAAATTGCAGCATGAACAGCTTTTTAAAAAGAAATATTGATGTGTACAACTAGAAAGGCAACTCCAAGTAGCATTCTAGTAGATAGAACTTTGTGTACAGTACAGCAGCATTTTCAAATAACAAGGGTTTGTTACAAACAGACTGACATTTTTATAAGTATATTTGAAGTTTTATTAAAAAATGGTCTATTTTACTTTTATATTATTGCATTATTTTGACACCTTTGGATGAAGTACATTTGTTCATGACTGTTTTTGTATTGCATTGTTACTGTAAATATTATGTGCATATCCTGAAAGCTGAGACATTACAAGCAGCATTACCAGGAAATTACATTATGCAATCACACCCTTTACATGAAATTTTTCTTGCAACCCTAGCCTCCACATTATAAAATATGGCCACTAAAATTTAATGTCAAGTTCAATGTTATAACAAAAGTTAGTAAGAATGACTCCTATTAATTACAGGGTTTGTGCTACTTCTTAAACTCCTTGAATTTCATTTACATTTTCAAGGGCGTTCAATTTTAGAAATTCTGCTCAAACTCCTTGAAAACTCCTTGAATTTATACTTTAAACAAAAAACGTAAGGGACTTGAATGGGATGGGAAACATAGAAATTCACTTTTTCTTTTACATGTAAGTGAGGGAAGAGGATGCCCAAGAATTTCACTAAAACCGTTAGTAAAAAATTTGAGTAACACTACTTGAAAAATCGTTTTTGGGTCCTTAATTAACTGTCCTTGAATACTCCTTGAATTCTCCTGGAATTTTAAATTCATATCTCAGCACGAACCCTGTAATTATCTGTTTATGGAAGCACTTTCTTAGATAGTACAGCAAATGCAGAGCTTGATCCAACTTCTGCAACATACAATGTTTGAGTGCGGTTGCAAAGTTCACTGGTATTGAATGCAACGTTATGTGTATTGTCAGCTCCCATAGAGGTAAATTTAAGAGTTCTTTTCTGTAATATGTAAAAGAAATAGACTCAATGTTTACTCCAAATCACATTATTTTGTTTGTCTAAGGTGTCATTTTGGCAAAATAATTATACTGGTTTTAGCCAATAGTCCAGTTGTAAGATGGCATCATCTTGAGCTACCAGAATGCTTATGACTTTACTCATTCTAATTTTTATTCCCTATAGACAATTACTACTAACAGTACAGACACTAAAAGCATGCAGTATAAATAGTACTAAATAGTGCTATAATTTTATGGTCACTCCATTTTCTGTCTCATTAGTACTGTTTAGTACTTAATAGTGCAAAGTTTTGGGTCATCCACTGCTGTTAGAACGAAGCTCGCGATTTGTTAAAACGACAAAAACAAAGAATATGTGGATTACTCTGAACAATGTCATTTTGTTCTACTTGTCGCCTGTGGCATTGTTTCCTTCCGACCATAGTGTATTACTGAAAGTTTTGCAAGCTTTTAATGCTTGTACTGTATTTCTATTGTTTAAACAATTTTCTTAAACTATTTTACAAAATAAAGTAGGCAAAGCATTCTAGTAGTTGAAGTAACATGATACAATCAGCCTTTAACCAGAATTACAAATGGTTTTTAGTCTGAATAACTGCATGTGCAGCCAACAGTTTCAACTGCTTCAAGAGCAAAAATTAAAACTAAAATGCAACAAAATTTCTCAAGAATACAATACAATTCATTGAAGATTATTTTTCTATTACAAGTTGCACATAAACAGTTCGAGTGATTTATCAAGTGCACACAATGATGTACATTGAGCAAATAACAGTTGATCAATGACAATGAATGACTGCAAAAAATCACACCACTCAGCCTGTGTTCACAGCATGGCACAGTCATGACAATGAACTTGAAAGACTTTTAATACACAGCATGCATCTAGACGGCAAAGGGATTAACATGTGATATGTATCATTGATCTAAAACTGGCTGTGTTTTGTTTACTGTCGCTATGGCAACACAAATCGAAGTTGTTGGTCAAGAGTAAGTACTTGGAATGCTCAATTTGTGGAATGAAAAACAGAAGCGTGGTCAATCAAAAACTATATTGAGCCACCTTAAGCTACTGTTTGCTTTCTGCTGTATATGTAAGATGCTGTACAGATAGACTTCTAAGACTGCACTGTGCTTTGATCATGTCAGTGACGTGATACCTATAAAAATACTGGAAATTCCTGCCATGATTGTGCCATGCTGTGACTGCAATGTTTTCAGTCATACCAAAGCTGTTCTATTGCATTGGAAGTATGCTGGTTTGTCTATATAAGATGTATGCATGTGCATGGGTGTTCATGATTGGTTACTATAAGTCTTGTTTCATCTTGAGTACAGAATGCAGTAGATGTAGTTCAACATGTCGGCAGGAAATGATGGAGCACCTTCATATCCTAGTGCAATAATTATATGAACATTAGAAGTATGAAAATTGATATTAAAATTGCAGGCATCACAGGTAATAGCTGACAATCTATTATTATCAACAACCATATTTTGACCAGCTATAAAAGTAATCTACAAAGGCTATTATTATTAATATTACAATTTATTATATGGCTAGATAATTTCCTGAATTCTGATTGGCTAACGCATGGTCTGTATTTTGCCATATCAGGACCGCTGTCCCAGATGAAAAGAAAAGTTTGTGTTTGGCAATTGTTTTAGCGGGACTTCTCAAAGCCATATAATAAATAAGTTATTAACCTCGTTTGCTCGGTCTGTATGGGAAAATATCAGACCTCAGTCTTTTTGTACAGACCTCACTGTGCTCGGTCTGTACAGTCAAGACCTCGGCCTGATATTTTCCCATACAGACCTCGTGCTCGGTTAATAACCCTTTAGTATTTATATTATGTTATTATACTACAATGTATTTAATGTTCATTTCCTTTTTAACCAAAAGAGAGCTTCCAGGGTTGACAGACGATGTGCCCTTAACCCTTCTCACATCAGTGCCCCTCCCTGTCCTAGCTTCACCATCATAAATGATTAGAAGACAAGGATGTGAGAATTGCAGATACAACAAAGGGAAGCAAGCTATGAGCCTTTCACTTAAAAAACTGCACCAATTAGAATTACCACACTGTCAAATATAGTCTAGAGATTGACAGACAGACTAAACATTTGACAAAAAAACAATACACTTTTGAAGTTTGTTGACATGTTCTGACAGAACCTCTGTCATCTTCAGTTACAAGATAAAATGAATAACGAATGTGTTATATAAGCAAGGTAACACAAAAGAATGTTATGTAAAATAATAAAATAACGTAAAAGAAAAAGCAAAGAAGAATGGTTAATGAATATTATTAATAGGGAAGAGAGAGAAGCTTATTACTATATATACCTGGGAAATAATTGATGTCTATAACCACATGATTGTTAGTTCCTTTTTCAATTACAATATCAATACCAAACATTGATAAGCCCTGAAAGGAACATGAGTTAAAATTACCAAAAGAGTTATAAACACAATTTGAGATGCAATGAACGAATGTAGAAAATTAAATTTAAAGGTCAGATTTTTCCACTGTTAAGTCAACCTAAAGGCCAACACATTTAAAATAACATTTATTTAATAAGCTCTTATCGTTAAATTCCAAAGCAAGTTTTGCACACATTCCTGAAGAGCGAATATCCATGCTCAATTCAGTAGGGCTTCACTTGCTCAGAATGTCTTTTCCCATTGGTTCGATGCAACAAAAGAATCTTTTGTCATTATTGCCAATACACCGATCCCGGCTTTGCTTGAATGGCCACTAAACAATGGATGGAATAGTAAATGTCCGAGCAACAAAACTCGAATTTGAAGATGTTTTAGATATTATCACACGATTTCTTGATGTTCCTTTAGAATGCACTCAATATCAGACAGACCTTTACAAATTTCAGCAATCGGATGCCTGTATCAGGTTGTACATCAAAAAACATGTTAGCTCGTCCGACGTAGCAACAGTAACTACGGAGGCAGAACAATGGATGCAGGATCGGTGTATTGTTTTGTTTCTTTTGTTTGGAATCTAGAGTAATGAACCACTTTGATGGAATCTTCCGAGAAAGTGTGACTGCTCAAATTGATGCATGCATCGTGATTTGAATAACACAAGAGTTCTAGAATAGAAAAGAGCTAAAGCATGATAGCTGCTGCATACCCAGAGCCCACATTACTCTTGGCCTGTCTTCAATCATGCCGAGCATGCGCAGCAACATAATTAATTAACAATGTGCGAGTGAGTGAGTGAGTGAGTGACACATTTGCATATAGATTCGACCCCTCACTATAACTCGTGGAAAAAACTGTATAAGTCAAACTAGGAAAACTGTGAACACAGGTTTCTCTGTTGTCTAAGAAAAAGTCATTTCTGAGTGGTTAATTATGGACAACCGTTCTGGGAAAAATCTTGGGAAAAAAAAGATGTATAATTTTTATAATGTATCCAGACTAGTGTGGAGAAGGCCTGAAACAATAAACAATGTACATACCAGCATTTTGTATTTATGAAGCCTTACCAGTTTATCTCTGAGTTTTTTGACAATTTTGCTGACAATGATTTCATCCGTTGGGACAATCTCATCAATATTATCAATCTTATCCAACTATTGAACAAGGAAGGAAAATATCATCTTGATGAAGTATGCAATAACTAAAAGGTACTCAAGGTGCAAAGCCATCATGCATTATTATAAATTATTTTTATTCTAAACAGTCGACTGTGCTAATGATTGAACAAGGAAGGAAAATATCATCTTGATGAAGTATGCAATAACTAAAGGTACTCAAGGTGCAAAGCTGTCATGCATTATAATTATTATTTTTATTCTAAAGAATCGACTGTGCTAATGGCTGGGTAAAATTCTTTACATGGCTTAGTGCATACTTGGTACACAACAAAAACAACAAAAACAGCATACAACATAATCTGGATTTTGCTGAGCAATGTGTTTTGTTCTACTTGTCATCTGTGCTTTATATTTTTTCTTGTTCATTAATTATAACCCATATCACCCAAGTGTGACATTATAGATTATTTGATTTGTTGGCAAAAGGAATTCACTATCAAATTTGTCACATTTATATATAATAAAACAACAAAGTTTCAGAAAGATTGCTATTAAATTGGCAAAGATATGAATTTTTAAAACTTAGCATTTTTACAATGTACAGTGGACAGGCATCACATGTCCAGCGAGCCTCGTTATCATGCTAAACACATTTCTTTATAAAAATTCCACAAAAATATCTAGCTTCAAAAATTCATAACTTTGACAGTTTAAGGGCAATCTTTATGAAACTCTGCAATTTTACTAATACCGATATGATGAATAAAATATATTTTATGTCACGCTAGCATGATAAGCAAAAGCTTTTATCTAATGGCCTATAGATCTCATTTTAAGATCATGATTTCACTGTAGATATGATATGTCACACAGGATATGACTGCTTACTTTACTTAAATGTGATGAAGCATCAGCTTTTGAAACATCATGACTGTTAAAATATATGGTCTCCAATTCATCATCTAGATATTTTACAAAGCAGAAGAATCAATAAAAACAATCATAACAAAAATGGTCAATAAAAGAAAGATCTAAGGCAACAAAGAATTAGAATAAAAAGAAAAGGGATCAGAGGGAGGGAGGGAGGAAGGAAGGAAGGAGAACCTAATGAGAGAAAAGAGAAAAAAAAAGAGAAAAGAAAATGAATAAAGAAATCATAAATAAATGCCTAGTAAATAAAAATACAAGAGAAATATTGCTGTACAAAGCCCAAAAGTATGACCAGCTATAATGTATTTGCATTCTTTTGTTATAGCAATTATCCAATCAGCATCCAAGGATTCTTTTATCTTTAGTTATATCATATCTACATGTAAGTGCTAATTGGAGGATGACAAGATGAAAGTATGTGAATACATTAACACTGGTCACAGTTTTGAGCTTCATGAATGAAAAAAAAAAAGATCTCAACAAGCACAGAAACAGCAGAAGTGAAAGAACCACAGTACAGGGCTTGAATCCTTATCCATATAGGAGTGATGGGAGGAAAATTAGGGCCAAAGAGAGAAAGGATGAAAGAAGGATGAAGAGAGAAAAAGAGAAATCATGACCAACCTTTATTTTTATAAAAGTTTTTAATGGAAGGTCTGTGTACAGTGTAATGTCTCTTTGCTGCCACAAAAACCTACATGTACAAACAAAACAATCATATTGGATTAAAGTCTTACATGTACTCACACCTGATTGATGAAATTTGGTCATCATTTCTTGATGTGGTCACATCAAATAAATCTCATACACAAATTTCTGAACTCCCCTTAAAAACAACATTAAAAATGAATGTGAATCATTTGTTGGACCTTTATAAAATCAACTGGACTATCCTAAAATTTACTGCTGATATAGTCTCTGTTGCTTGGTTTTAAAAGCCGTTCCATCCTCTAAA
Organism: Telmatactis stephensoni; assembly: GCA_029948255.1. Classification (NCBI taxonomy): domain Eukaryota; kingdom Metazoa; phylum Cnidaria; class Anthozoa; order Actiniaria; family Isophelliidae; genus Telmatactis; species Telmatactis stephensoni. The sequence continues at coordinate 468,318 of JALIZF010001624.1, forward strand.
TGCTCAGTAATTAACATACTGGATCTCCATGCATCTGCTTACTCACTGTGAATTCATAGTATTGTGGACCATTCTTTTGCTTAAATGTACATTCCTCCAATGCAGGTTAAATGTGCATGTTTTGGGAAATGGGGGTACAATTTATGTTACTGGAATGATTTTTTATTTGAAGTTTTTTCAAAAAAGTTGTATTGTATGTTAGAGTTAAATCGCTTTGTTTCCTTGGATGGAAAATGTGTTTATTTAGGACTCAGGACAAAAAACAAACAAACAAGATGTTTACCTTGTAGAGAATTGCATTGTGATTGATAAAGTGTTGAACGACACATGGAGGTGAAATATCTTTCAATCCCTCTTCATTAAATATTAAACTCATCTAAGAAAAAGATCAATTTATTTTATATTTATTTATTGAAACAAATAAATAATTATCAAAAGGTGAAGCAACGAGTGTAATGAAAGACGGCATAGCACTGAGATAGAATGAAGTGTAAGAAGTCCTAGATGGGATTTCTTTTCTAGCACTGCATCTTTTATTCAAACTTTCACTAATTAAATAATAATTATTATTACAGTAGATGTATGAACTGAATAGTTGTTGACCAAAATGTTTGTAAGGTACTGGTACTACAGGCATATTATGTCAGTAAATTATTGGTAGGGTAACAGTAGGTTGTTGGCAGGGTGTCAGTAGGTTGTTAGTATACTTCAGTAGGTTGTTGGTAAGATGTCAGTAGGTTGTTGGTAGGGTGTCAGTACATGTAGGTTGTTAGTATACTTCAGTAGGTTGTTGGTAGGGTGTCAGTAGGTTATTAGTATACTTCAGTAGGTTGTTGGTAAGATGTCAGTAGGTTGTTGGTACCTAGGGTGTCAGTAGATTACTGGTAGGGTACCATTTGGTTGTTGGTAGGAACAGGTAGGTTGTCAGTAGGGTGTTAGTCAAGTGTCAGTAGAATGTTGGTAGGGTGCCAGTTGGTTGTTGACAAGGTATTGGACCAGGTATGTTATTGGTAGGGTGTCAGTAAGTTGTAGTGGGCAAATAGGTTGTGGGTAGGGTGTCAGTAGGTTTTTCGTTGGTTGTCAGTAGGCTGTTAGGATGTCAGTAGGTTATTGGTAGGATGTCAATAGGTTGTTGGTAGGGTGTCAGTAGGTTGTTAGTTGAATATCAATAGGTTGTTGGTAGGGTGTTACAGCATAATATACTTCATTGCTTAATTTGTTGGTGGACTGTTAATTATTGGTGTCATGTTGCCCTTTGATTGGGTTGTTACATGTATAAGGTTTGGACAGTAGTTCATAGATAGTTTATTGATAGTTTATAGAGGGATTCCATCGCAGACATGTTTGTGGTCAAAATAATAGTGTGATTTTCTCCCAAGAGAAATAAAATCTTTTGTTATTCAGAAACTTTCTATTGTGCTTGCCCACAAACATGGCTGCCAAGAAATCTCTCCCAATATTTTTGAAAGGCTGTCACTAAGTCAATAATTATTGATTCTTAATTCATGAAATAAATATTCATTATTTTTGAAACAGCAGTGTTTGAGAGTGTGGAGACAAATTCTAAAACTTACTTTGTGACTTTGATCAGAACCATGACCAATCAATGGTTTACAAACTGAAATGAACAAAATGGCAACAATAATATTATTTCAGCTGTGGTTAAATTTTTTTGCACTGGTTTACTGAAACTTTCATAATTATGCAAACTCTGACCTTCAAACAGTTCATTGGAATTTGGTTTTTCGCTTCTGCCCACTTCCAATAAAAAAACAATTTAATACTCATAAAGATCCAAAGATATTTTTCTGAGTTAATTTTATTAGTAATAAATAGAATGACGAGAAGTTTTGTTAACAAATGATATTTCGGACAGTCTCCACTGTCCATCATCAGATAATTTAATTGCTAAACTTCTCGTCATTCTATTTATTACTCATAAAGATCCCTAAAAACCTATCGAAAGACTTAATATGATCATTAGACAATCTGTAACAGCCATATGAAATTTTTGTATTAGTTAGATCTTTCGTATTTTTGATTTCTGATTTTGATTGACGGAAGCAAATTCGGCAAAAACCACTTGTCTGAGTATTTAGATGTCTGAGTTCGCATGATTTTGAAAATTGCAGTAAATTTGTTAAAGGTTGTTTTAAAGTTAGCATAAGGGTTTTGTGGTGGGTAAGTTGATATGTATTTAGGTCATAAGTCACTTGATATCAATAATCTATTACTGACAGTAGGTCCTATTTTATATCTTCATTTAAATCAGAGACTACTGTCTATGAACTCACCCATGGGAAATTGAACATTTGCAGCTTTTATTCTTCTTGAATTCTCATTATGATCCATACTGTCGATTCTTACAAAGTTAGGCATATATGTTCTGATTCCTGATGTAAAGTCAAAAGAGCAGCATTCAGTACATGGCATATCGAAAACACTTTAATAAAAAAATTAATTGTATTATTGTTATTGTACCAATTGTACCATTTCTTTTAGCCTTTTTTCTTTAGTTACCATGGAAACTGTAATTTTCACATGTAGGTATTTCAGAATTAGGAGCTGTTTATATGGAGGCGTTCAACCAGCTTGGTAAGCGGGCTGACTTCTTTTGTTTTCTTTTCCCTGGGGGCCACAGAACAAAAGAAGTCAGCTCGCTTATCATCAGGCTGGCTCGCCTCCATGTAAACAGCCTCTAAAGCTGAAATACCACTCCCCTCAGCCAATCAAATTGCACAAATAATTCTTTAAATTATTATTTATTTATTATAACTGTGAAAACACTTAATTGTATCATGACCAACAACAAATTCAAATTTTCAGTTGGATTTTGGGTTTTTCTGATCCGCCAATCATGTGAGAGAGGTGGAGCTTAATATGCAATATATATTGACATAGAAGAAGCACACTTTTGATCATAGCTGACTTTCACTGCTGTGCAGCATAAAACCTTTTAAATTATTATTCTGTTGCTCATTTCTCCCTCACAGAAAAATACTCAGGCTGGAGAAACAGTCTACCAAAACGTGATTCTTCTCAATTCAATGTCAAGGGAGGAAAAACAGAAGAGAAAATGAGTGTGAACCTGCTTACCATCTTCAACAAATTCACATTGCTTCATGACTTGATAGCTAACAAGTCTATCACAGAGCTTTTGAACACATTCCAGAGGATCAAGCACTTTAATATCTGGGTTGCACTTCAAATAATTCTAGAAAATAACAATCACACACTCACTAAGAATGTCTCATAATTGGAAGATCAGGCTCACTAATCATAAAGCCAAAAAAAATGGGCTTCAACTTCCTAGCTCAATATACAGTGCCACCCTCACATATCAAACCCCCCACTATAATAAGTTCCTTCTTGCATGTCCTTTTTCCAGAGCCCAGATTTTAAGGTGGTTATTAATAATTAATATTAATATAAAATTTAGGCATAGTTAAAATCAAGGTTGTTTGTTAACTGTCTGTATTCATTGGACCCTCTAAGCATGCTGGGAGCTCCCACACAGTCAGTCTTGTGAATTATGTAAATCCTTCCACACTTGTACTGGTTGCGTATGCACAGATGCTACCACCCTCCTTGCCCTTTAATAAGTACAGTAGGTGGGTATTTTTTCCATCGATGCTAACAGTGTGACAGGTGGTGGACCATGAATGGTAACCAAGGTAACCACCTTGTCATTGGAAACAGGTGCATCTCTGCTGTGATGACAAGGCACCTAACCCCTAAGTTTGAAAAGAATGACATTTTCCCTGCTATTTCAAGTGAATCACCTAAAAGTTAATAGAATGAGATGGTTATAAAGCCTAGCTACATCCACTGTAACAGCTGTATCTTTTTGTCCACTTTTTCCAATGTGATTGTGGACAAAACAAAAGCATTCCTGCACATATCAGGCAATCAGTCATTATGAAAATGTTTGGGTCTGGTCATCCAAGCATATTAAATTGAAGGTAAAAACAATAGATTGTGCACAGTCAAATCCCTTTGAAGTTTGGTGAGTTTCATATAACCATTCCACTCTTACTAACTTTGTCTGTTAAGGTATTTAATAAATCAAATACTAAATTATTAATATTTAATATAGTATGTTAAACTGATGTAGTACCTCAAAACTTTTAAATGTTTTCAGTGCATCTTCATCACCCATTTTTGCTTGTGCCATGATATCAGTTATTTTTTGGATGATAATGTCAAATGGCCCTTGGTCCTCTAGTGGGATGTTGAGATCAATCTAAATATAACAACAATCTGGTAAGTAGATATTTAACAAGGAACACAAGGCCTTTGTTTTATGGTATTATCCTATTTTACACAATTTAATGATAAAATTGTGCTGAAAAGTCATTTGAGAGCTCTAAATTTCAGTATATTATCTAGCATTTTCTTCTGCCTAATCAGCAATTTTTTCCACATATTTGCTGAAATTTACACCTCTAGAGTTTTTGTTTTTCTCATAATACAGATAAACACAATGTACATGTACCCTGTACATTTTGTGGTTTAATTTTTTCCAAGGGTAGTTTTAGGGCCCAGTTTAGGTATCATGGTGGGTTTATAGTTAGTACATCTATGGATTTTGGTTAGTCTCAAAGGATTAAAGGCTCTTTCTCTGTATATCCCCATTCTGAAAAACCTTTGTTATTCAAATCATGCACTCTTTCTAGAACGAGGCATACAACAATACGAACTATTGTTATTCAAATTTTTGGGATTTCATGCCAAGGATATACTGCAATAGATCTGGATTAAACTTGAAGGAAGTTTATTATGAATACAAAGTAAAATAACACCCTAAAAATTTTAAACCAACGAAAACATTTAAACCGCTTCCATATACATAATGTATTTGTGTACTGCTGCAAACTACAAGTAATAATACACCATTCTTAATTATGAATTATAGTATTAGTTATATTTCAGTTTGTACATTAATAATGTGTAATAATATCAATATCTTATGCCCATTCCACTTGCTGTGACAGTCATATCACAGGGGAAAAAATGTCAATTCACAGCTTGGGTCAAACATGGGGCTTCCCTGGAGTCTAACCAGGGAATTCCTGGGAATCTGTTCTATTTTAACAAGTTTGGGTATTACAGATTCCCAAGTAAAATAGAACAGATTCCCATTTTAGACCCAGGGAAACCCCAAGTTGGGAATTAACATTTTTTTCATGTGTACGCTATACCCAGGGTTTTCCAAGTGATTCCAACAGCATACTTAATTAATGCTATAGTTCTAACCATTCCTACAGTGTATGCCCCATAATGCATTAATCACTTGAATTTAAGAAAAAAATAAAAATAAATAAAAATACCCCTGTGAAAACAAGTTGACTCAGATGCCATTCTTTTGCCCAAATAATTCAGTAATTAGGTACAGTCTGAGTGGTATAGAGTGGTACAGAGTGGTGCCTGGAGCAGGCTTTTATAATAAATTGAAAAAAAAATGTTACATTGGACCTAAGCCAGCTTTGGTTCTACATACATGTAATTAAAATATTTTCTATTCTTTAATTTCCTTAAAGTTAAAGCAATATAAACTTATGATCAATTCAAATTTAATAATTTTGAAAACAAAGATGGGATAAAAAAGAATGTTTATGTTTCTGTATCGAAAAAAAAATCTTTAAAATAAACATGAAAACACTTAGAAAAATGTCCGTCTGAAATATTCACTGTCAAACTGATGAAACGAAAGCTTCTAAATATTCAAATATCAAGTAGAAATTATGAAATTCCATTACAGAAAAAAAAATTGATGACAAGCGAACCTAAATTACGACTATATGATGGAATGTTTTCATCACGTACTGGACAACAATCAACTTTAACGATGTAGTGTTATTATGACTGTCAAAGTTGTGATCGAGACGTGACGAGAACACTTCTGAACTTTTATAACGTGCGTGACACTTTTTAGTTTCGACACAACTTCTTTTACAAGTTCTAAGAGGGTTTCTTGACCGAAAGCAAAAGAAGAGATAAGCTTGAGCATGTCGTTATTTCTACCATCCAATAACTAGTGCATGTAACATAAACAGTACCAGTGATCTGATCTATGATGCTTGAGTTTGGGAAACAAATGAGTCAAAAATTAACTTAAGTAACATGAAATTGAAAGATTTGTTCGCCAATGACTTTCAAATTACTGAATAGTTTTAAAGTGCTCTCTCAAATTGTCGTCCAGTTTGTTGAAAAGACGACGAGGCAGCATAAACCATAACACGTAAGCTTAAAATCCTCCACACCCACGATAACACAACATCAAAACAAAACTCACCTCAACTAACTCGATACCAGTTTCGCTGAAACAAAACCGGAATACAAGTAAAAAAAAACACACAAAACAATTTTAACTACAAAGAAAGAAGATAGACGACGAACAAGGATAAAGGAACATTCTGGCAAGAATTTACACTAAAACTCACCCACACAACTGCATGAAAGCATCCATGATAGTCTTTCGTTTCTTCTTTGGACTGAGCAGAAATCCCACCCGTTTTCTCCTCACAGATGAGATGACATTGTTACTTATAGAGTTCATGGCGCAGCATTAGCTACAATGCCAACAAAGGTGAACAATTTCTGCTCGCATTTCCCAAATTGGATTGTCTATGATATTGCTTCATCCATGTGGTTTGATTAATTATATGCGCCCGCGATACCGAAAGAATGAAGTAGCGGCAACACGAAGTAAAACTGCACAGCGGTTAATGCTATGATGTCACGCGCAACCAACTATTTCCCAGTCTTTTTCATTTCGACTATTTCAAAATGGCGGCAAAGTTGGCAAATGTTTTTAAAGTGTCTTTTTCTAAATCTTTTGCGACGAATAAGCCCGTTATATTGGCAAGAAGTATCTGTAATGGGGGTGCTTGTTGGTCAAGGGTAATTCCTGGTGCAATCTGGGCAAATGCAGGTCTTACAAATCAAGCTCTTTCGGTGACTCGGACTCGATCATATCACGTGGGACAAGTATTGGGTAATATAAATAAGCCTTTACGTACACATGCAACTTGTACATGTGGCTTTGAGGCAGCAATGAAATTGTTTCAAAGTATGGACATCAGTGAATATAGCCACTAGTAAAAAAAAGCTCTTTATAGCATTTTCTTTAAGACTTATCTCATGTTATCTCCCACTTTTTTCTCTTCCATTTTCCACTCAATATAAGCTTTAATACATGTAACAGGTAGCTACACATAAGTTTTCTTCAATCTGCCACTTTGCTTCATAATAAGATATACTTGACTAACAGTATTTTTGTTACTACCTGTTGACTAGGTATTAGAGCATCAGAGCTGTCAAATGAAAAACCATTACAGAAGGCAGATGTTGGTTGTCCTATTTGTAGTGCTAATATCTCATTTTCTTACAAGGTACAGTAAGCATGATGAAGCATCCAGCAGTGTAATCTACAGTTTTGTTACCAATTTATTGGAGAGAAAGGCAGCTGGGAAGTGGCCATGGATGGGTAGGTCCTTCATATATGGTACATTATAATGGGTCCATATATAACGAAATACTATTATGTTATATACAATAGGACCCATTATAATGTACCATATATGAAGGACCTGCCCAGCTGTGATGGTGGAATGCTGACATGTATTATCTGCATATAGGAGGATGCATTGTTTACACTTTGCCTCATTTGCATAATATTGAATTTCAAGCTATACACAAAACTACTCTAGAAATGAGAGAAAGGCATTGGTCTTAGCAATACCTGAAATTCTGAGATCAATTGCTTCAGTAGTTTTTGAGAAATAAGCTTTTTATTTTGCAAATTTTACAGTAGACAAAATTACCACTTGTATTTGATGAAAGAGGCTGACTTCAACTCGCGTTGTGCACTTGAGTTAAAAGCTTCTTTCATCAAACACACACAATGTACTTTTAAAGGTAAAGGTAAAGCACTGATAGTGCAGATTTCGTATGAGTGTGAAAAGGACCGTGCCGTGCCGTGACCGTGTCAGTGCCGTGTTTCCTAACATTTGAAAATTCTGCCGTAACTGCACCGCGACCGTGCCGCGGCCTTTTCACACTCATACGAAATCTGCACTATATAGCACTGATGGAAAGACAAGGGCAAAGAGTGCACGGTTAGCTTCCTGGGAGACCAGCATTCAGCTGAAGGAACTACTTTACTTTATTGGTACATGTAGTTCCTTCAGCTGAATGCTGGTCTCCCAGGAAGCTAACCGTGCACTCTTTGCCCTTGTCTTTCCATCAGTGCTCCATTTTAAGGGTATTTAAAGCTATAATTAAAGCTACAGGGAATGGGAAGAAGTCAAATCAAGTGGGGTGGACCACTACCATTAGAACAAAGTTTGTGATTTGTTCAAATAACAAAAATGGATGTGTGGATTATGATGAACAATGCCTTTTGTTCTATATGTAATCTCTGTCCTTTGTTTTGTTTTACTGTTCTTTGTTTTGAACACTTGTCACAAGCACTTTTCTGACTGTAGTGTATACCCCAACAAGTGTGAGGTGCTCTGACAGAGAATTGAACTTAAAGACCTCTTGCATCAGAAAGCTGCATACTAACCAACTGAACTACACTTGCTCCTTCAAAGCATTTTGAATGTTTGTCTTGGTCTGTTTAATTTCCTATTGTATTTCTTATCTATTCTTCTTGGACAGTGTAATTTCCTATTGTATGTAAGTATGTTATAACATATTTTCCTTTGCCAACAGGATGTGTTATTTTTAGCACAGTTCCTATCCCCTGAAGGAAATTTACTAAACAAGAGAATTACAGGTACTTTTTACAAGGGCAGTTACCAATTGTGCATTGTAGAGTGCATTAATTTAATAGAATGATCACACTTAACGTGAAAAAGTCCAAAATCTAAATGGTGCAAAATCCTTGTTTTTCCATTGTTTGATAGTGCTATTTTGCATCATTTTGCTAGCTAGTACGTGTACAATTTTGCAGGTTAGAGTGATATCGCATTTAAGTACAAAATCTAAATAGTACTAATAAGTCCCAAATCCTTTGATTCAATCCCACTGTTTAATTAGTGCTGCTTTGCACTATTTAGTCAGTACTTTTGCGACCACTCTAAGTGCAATCAGTCCATAGAATGCAAACGTAATATCTGTGAAATATTTGCAATACTAAATTGTGCAATTTTATGCAAATTCCATTGTTTCTATTGTTTAATTAGACACTATTTTGTACTATTTAGTAACTTGTATTTCACGGGTAGAGTGCAAAGTGTGCTGAGTGCACTATTTATGAATAAACTGATTCTATATGAATGCGAAAGCTGCCCAGAACCCCCTCTTATGAGTTTCTCATGGTACAGATGTACAGAGGATATGATTTTGTACCTTTTCCTAGTCAACACTACAGTTATGGTATAAATTACAATGTATATCATTCCCAAAGGTGTTTGCGGAAAACAACAAAGAAAGTTGGAAAAAGCCATTAAAATATCAAGAAGACTTGGTGAGTGGTGCTTATCATTATCAAAGTTATCTTAATTTAGACACCTTTATAAGTTGCAGTTGATCCTATTTATGCTTCAGAGAAACAACACTTTCGAGTTTTTTGACAATTCTAGTGCTTCTGCCATCTTCTAAATGATGGTTACAAGGTACATGTAGAAGTATTGCCAAAACATGTCAAAAAATAATAAATCCTCAAAAATGACATCGTTTCTCTGAAGTTCATACATTGCTGTTTTAAACATTTGTGTCCATTCCATTTGTAGTTTGATTTGGACAAGAAATGTATTTAATTTTGTTGTGATTTGAAATTGCTTTGGGTTTGAAAAATAATTTTCAGCTTGATATTTTTGCTGTCACTGTGTTATATTCATTATCATAATCTGGAACTTGTAATAGAAAATCAATATCAAACTGGTTGACTATTTCCTATTTTTTAGGACTTCTGCCAAAATGTGGACCAGTTATAACTGAGGAAACTTATAATCATGAATAAAATCTACATGGTGTAACGATAAATTTTAACTTTTTTTCATGAGGAGAAAGACATTTCAATTGTACATATTATTGTTGTAAATATCAATAAAGTTTATTATGAGTGCTTTGTTAAGGTTTGATGCTTGTTGAGGAATACATTATTGTAATCCACAGTTAGAATGGCTCAAGCTAATTATAACCCCCAAACATCGAAGATTCAATTCATTTCTGCATTATTTACTAGTCATTATTCAATTTGAAGTTGAGTTACTGAAATCAACATTTGAACAAAAATCAAGAAATCAACATAGTAATATTCAAGTATACTTGAAATATTACCTTGTGAATGAATATCATGATTTTGTATGTTTAAATATTGCAAATAATAAACAGCGGATTATTTAGCTACCATTGCTAGAAGTAGCCATGACCAGTTACAGCCAATTAGACAGCTGAAAAGCTAGGAAAATAGAATTTATGTATCAAATTTCTATTTTTGAAGTTTGAATTTTCCATTAAGTTATGCGAATTACAAAACAAACCTTGATGCCAAATTTTCAAGAATTGAATCAATTAAGTGTTGATGTTTGGGGGAAATAAAGCTTGAGTCATTTTGAATTATTGTAAATAAAAGATATATGCCTGGATGAATTGCAGTAATGAGTGGCAGTGGTTGATTGCTGATTGAAAATACGAATACCCTTTTCATGACATCAGTATTCACCTTTAATTATATTTATAATGACAGCATTCATGTACAGTGCAGATATAATAAAAAAGAACAAGTATATGCAAGTTTGTGGACTTAGTTACAAGCTACATCTCAAAACACAAAACAAACATGAAGAAAATAGTCTTTGATGTGGTTACAATAATTATATTGGAGTACATTTACCATTACAACATTCTGTACATAAATACATTGAATCAAACATATTACATGGGAAGGAAATCATAACATAAAGGGCAAGTCTAGATTCTTGTTTCCAGTTCCAACATAAATTGAACCAAATTTTCTAGTACCAGGGACATGGAAAAATGAGAATCCCAGCCAGTGGAGACTTCTCAGAGTGACAAGACCACTGCCACGTTCAAACTGAATACTCCAAGAACCTGTTAAAATGAGTGAAATTAGATAAATTCCTGTTTCATACATTGACAAATCTCCAACCTCGGCACAACTTAAAAATGTTTTTTAATTAATAGTAATATTGCAACTGCAAAATTTTGATTTAACTTAAAGAGCTCATTTGATCACGTTTTGACCCCCTCTCTATATACAAGAATCCTTTTCAAAAACATTTGAAATTCAATTGAGAATACAAACACAATGTTTTAATTAGTGAACACAAGCTAGCTAACTCAAAAAGGAATCTGGTAAAGAGAGGGAGTCAAAATGACAATGCCCTTGGGCCTCATGTTGTGCTCAAATTTTCAATTGGAACTAAACGCTCTCTTCAATTTCTAGATATTAAGAACTTGAAGTTTAATTAAATTCTACAACTGGAGCAAAATGTAAACATTACATAAGCCTGTTGTGTATATAAAACAGTTACCTCCTCTGGGAATGTCAGTGTCAATAGGATCCAAGAAATCAATAGCTTTATCTAGTTCAGCCTGCAGAAAGAGTGGAAGTAATTATAAATTACATTCACCATAAAATGACTACTGGAGCAGCAATTTTATAGAAAGGTAGTATAGTCAAAGTACCTTTACATGTATGTATAGCCTTAGCTTACTCTCACCTTTTGAAGCAAACTCTTCTTCATAAAAAGAACTGGGTCTCGGAAATGGAAATATGATGATAGTTTACCAGCATCAGCCACAGAAAGCCCTGTTTTGGAATTACACATTGATTTAGGTAAAGTAATTCAATTAGCAAATTAGCGTAGAAAATTTGTAAAATAATGTTGTCAGATTGCCTATTGATTGCCTATTCATTGACTGATGAAGCTGTCAGTCATTAACTGAAACATCTTATTTATTTTATTGATTGTAATTTTAAGTCAGAGAACTAATTATTTTACAAATTTTTCAACTGCCTGACTGCAACTCCATTTTCAATAGAGTAGATTTTGTATGAATGTGAAATACAGCCCTGCATGGTTACAACAGGAATTTCAAAGGTTTTTATATGACAACATGGCACTGACAAGGTCACAGCATGGTGTGGTTTGTTTCACATGCATATGAAAACTGCTTGTCAAAATCTTGTAATCTCACAGTCAGAGATGTCCAATGATCAAGTAATGGAATGCCACATGTTTGACAAATCAAAGCCTCTTCCCATCCAAGATCATTTCTGTCATGCAAGCAGGGAATTTTTTTCTGTCAGTGAGATACAAGTAACAGAATAATCCTCTGGATTTGCAGGGATGAGCTTTTTCAATCCCAAGGAAAAGGATTAAAGATGCTGAAGAAACCAACTAATATTGCCTCAATCACATTGCCTGTGATAATAAAGCCCCTATGTACATGTCCCCAATGTAACTCACCATCAAAACTTCTGTTCTGTTGAACTGCAGCAGTAGCTGTTCTGATATATGCTCCTCGTGGAGCAATCCTTACATCATAGTCAATGGCTTCTATTGTTGTTGCTAGTCTGTCCTCCTCTTTGATCAATATCTAAAATTACAATTGAAATGACAGTTATACAAATCATTTTGTTTTTGACTTTGGGTTTTAAGTTGACTGTGCAGCTTCTAAGCAAAAGATTTGTAATATTTTGATCCTTATTCATGACAAGCTATAGCTTGCATCCACCCCTGTTTACAACCCCTTTCATTATTATCTGACCACAGAAGTTGCAATACCAAAGTACAATGGCATTTTTCACTACCATCAATCAAATAAGGCCCGGTTCACACAACGACATAAGCATAAGGGTTTTTTTACTGGTTCACATGTGCAACATAACGTCATAAGCATAAGCATAAGAAAATGGAAAAGTTTTGTTTTCTTATGCTTATGACTATGCTTATGTCGTTGTGTGAACCGGGCTTAATAATCAGTTGGTACCTATTAAATTTTTGATTGATGGTAGTGAAAAATACCTTTTGCATGCTGGTATCTGAACTTCGGTGGTCGTGTAATCATGAAAGGCACTGTAAAGTATCCGATGTATAGTGGCCTTAGGTACCAATAAGGGTGAAATAGGGGCGACCACAGCTCCTACTGCACCCCCACCACCCTCCCCTGGAAGTACTTGTAGGTGTAATGGAAGGTCATAACATCAGTTTTGAGCTTTCAAGCTAAGGTGTTCGTTACTATTTACCAACACACATACACACAAAACCAATTTCAATTTCTTTACCGTGTTTTCCTCTTCGCCTCCCTCATTTTTCTCGCCTTCTTGATTGTCCACTTTCACAGTTTCAGTGTGTTCATACTCATATGATGGATCCCCTGTAAAGCGACCTTTCACAAAAGAGCACTCATTTCTCATTTTGTTTGTAACTACGGGAAGTAGTCCCCAGTGGATGCAATCTTGACTGTCAACAAAAGAAAATAATATCAAAAAGTACATTCTGTGATATATCAAAATAATATCTAAAACAGCGCTAAAACATGCAAACGTATCTTGAAGGATATATAAAATACCTGTACAATGTTTTACGGTCTTTGAGCTCGTCTTTTCCGACTCCTTGTACGATAAAATAGTCATTCTTTACTCCAAAAATCTTCCCCCAAAACACGACTCGAGCAAACTTGTAATTATTTTTCGAAATAACTAAAGACGACTGTAATGCTGCCTTTTGCTCTGTACTCAAGATCACTCCACTACTTCCAACGTAGTCTACGCTCATATGAAGGCCTTCTGAATCCATTTTATTCGACTGTAAAATCGCACAAATTTGAGTTATTCTTTCTTGTCTTGTAGTATTCACCCCTTCTTTACTGTGTTGCTCGAGTTGCCATGGCACTAGTAAGAAGCCGCTGACCAGATATCAAAGAATTAGAATGAGTGCTATGATTGGTCAAAAGCGCACGAATCAAATTGTTGATAATAAAAGTCTCAAACAGTGACGTTGCAGCGTAGAAAAGTTTTTAGAAACTTCGAAATGGCTTCTGCATCAATTTTTGATCCTTCGTTGCTACATTGCGAGGTGCTTTACAACTGCTGCTGTTTTCAGGCAGTTATGGACAAAATTGTTGTGAATCTCTCGAGTCAATTTGATCGCAAGCCTCTTCAGGAAGATATGGAGAAGAAGATCGAGAAGACTTGGCAAGAAAGAACATTACAGTATCCATCGCTTTACAACGGCACCAAATTTAGGCTAAACAATGTTACCATCACAGGTGACTGTCTTCTTTTAGATGTGGGAATGACTTGTTATCGTGATTTTATTTGTACAAACTTGAATCCAGAGCTACGAGAAAGTATTCGAACTTGGGGAAGCAAGAACTATGGGAATCCCCATGCATGCTTTGCTGATCCTATAGGTGTAAATGGATTACTTTTGTCGAGTGACGATGAACTTGTATTCTTAAGAAGGAGTCGAAAGCTGTATGAATATCCAGGGATGTTCCATTCTCCCGGGGGCCACCCTGAACCAAACGTAAGTAAGAGAGAGTGTGTGGAAGGGTGTCAACTAGGAGGAAGGGGGCAAGACCCCCCCTCCCCAAAATAAACTAAAATTGGGATGGGGTTGGGGGGGGGGGGGGATAAAAGGGGTGAGGGCAGGGAAGAAAGAGAAAGATAAAAAGGTAAGACAATGTGTTCAGAAATACCTGCGATCAGGAATACCATGAGCCTTTTGTTTTGGGGGCTAATTTGAATCAGCCCATAGATCACTATAAAGATGTCTGCAAATTTACAAAACTAAAGATACAAAAAAAATGTCTGCAAGCTCTTTCAGTTAATTTTGAAATATTTGTGACTTTCTAAATATTATTTTGCTATCCACACAAGATATTAATTTAGCCTATGTACAGCCATTTCCCACCCTCCCCTATGGGGAAAATTAAGGAAAAGTAGAGAAATGACCAGGAGAAATTGTACTGGGTAAGACGCATGACAAATTAACACTATACTAGTTGTCATGTCATGAATATAGAAAGATATAATTTGTTACATTGTATCATTGTTATTCATAATCTTTTGAACTGGGCATCATTTTTCAGGAAATGAAAAATGAAAACAATGAGGTTTTGGAACTTAACGACATGGATTCAAAGAAAGTGCTACATGAAATTTTTTACTCCATCCAGAAAGAAGTTAGAGATGAGGTAAAAATTTAAATTTTTTTCCATGCTTTTAATTTTTGGTAGCCATGTTATGGTCAAATTGACTGGCAGTGAAGATGTCAGACTTGTCTGGTTGCTTGAACAACTCAAATAAACTTTTGATAATATTTAATAAATGGCCCAATCGTGCTACAATCAATATTACAACCCTTTTAAGAAAATGAAGAACCCTGCAGTTATTGCATGCTGGTCATCCAAATAAACTTAGTCTGAAGGCACTTCTGTATGTTACAGTCTGTGCAATTTTTCTGCATCTTATCTCACAATGCTGTTGCTAAACAAGTTGCAGCAAACATTATTGCAGGTACAATTTGCACAATGGCAATAAAAACAACAAGCCTATATTGCTTCAAAGCAATGATGTTTCGGCCCACTCAAAACCCTTTAGATTCCTTTACGAGACTTGGAGTTCTAACTTGCAAAGAAAAATGTAAACTGAAAATCAAATTTGTTCATTAATATCAGCGGGATTCATTGTGACTCAACTAAGCGGAAAGTTTTTAAGCAATGTAGCAATGCAGCAATGCAACAAACCTCGATAAACAGCCTTTAGTTTAGGGCTGTAAATCCTGCAAATCCGTGTGTTTTAATGACAATTTTGCCATAAAACTTCCAATGACTATTATAAATAGAGCGTAAACTCATTCATCGAGATTTCTATGATTTCCTCTCATGCCAGATTGGCTAATTTCACACAAGTGATGAAAAGGGCGTGTATGATTGTTACAAGTTCTATTCCCGACCAATCAGAAAGGGGTGTTCCCACGGTCAAATAAACAATAGATAACACAATCTTTGCAAAACGTTTTAGCGCTTCCTTTCATGCGATTGGATGTCGGTGACAGGCACGTCAAATATCATTTGTTGGTAGGTTTTCACCAACAATTTTTTAATAGACGTGAAAAGAATGCGACATATAATTGGATGTGTTATAAAAGTATGACAGCTAATTTACAGACGAGCCAAAAATTATGGGTTAGCAAACCAAACACAGTAACGTTTCGGCCTGAGGGCCGAAACAAAAACATTACAAGTGGCTGATCCAGTAGAGGGGCGGGGGGCTGATGCCCCTCCTTTCATTTGGATCCATTTTTTTTTTCTTTTGAGAAAATTTTTGAAGGAAAAACAACCATTCTTATGCACACAATAGATCCGATAAAATAATAAAAGTCATTCTAAAACTTATTATTTGTAATGCCATTGTGAGACAAGTCAGAAAAAAAAGAACTGTGTAACAGCAATTAAGTTAAGGCTTATAATTGTGTCACTGAGATCTGTCCCATAGTTGTGCCATATAATATTATGTAGTTTTGCTCATGGCCATCAAACTATCTGGTTGTAGGTCAATGTTCCCATTGAATCATTGAGTTGGCCAGTTCTTCTTGGAATACTTAGGAATGAGCAATCAAGTGGGCGACCAGAAATCTGTTTCCTTTTAAGGTAACTAACCAGAAACACATATTTATAATTTATTGTGGGGGAGGGGAGATAAGAAAATTTTACCACTTTAATCAGATGATGATCCCTACACACAAACATATAGTTACTTAACTTGATATTAACATTACAATTAGTTGAGAAAACCTCTCAATGTGTTAACTAATTACCTCTCTATAGTTAGGAGACCATTTTATTGGCATTGATTGACAGGCTGCACACCCATGGGACCATGATTTGGTGTCTACATGTTGTACAAAATAACAGCAAGTTTCCACAACAGTTCAGATGTAGCCATGCACTTTCAGTGAAGTGTCATGCAGGTTTTACTGTGGAAACGGTGTGGTTATGGTTAATATGGTTATTATGTGGTTAAATAAATTATTTTGACCTCATCCCCAATAATACGAACAAATGAACAAGAAACGCTAATAAGGAATCTTTTCTTGAAGTTCAACCAACATGTCTGCTGTGACATCAATTGAAAGTCCCAGCAATTTAGATGGGTGGGGTTGTCATGTGTGGCCAAGCACCCATCACTTCTGGGAGGTTTTTTTTTCAGATTTCTCCAAAAGTACTTATTTTTCTTTCATGTTCCCAGATGTTCACTGTCAAGTAAAGAAATCAAGACTTATTATGATAAGGGTGGACCTGAAGCTTTTGAATCATGTGAAATAGCATTCCTTGCCGTGTCTGTAAGTACTCAAAGCCAAAGGGTAATAATTTTTACTTAAATTACCCTTCTGAGTCCTGCCCTTAAATTTGATCTGCTAACTCCCTTGGTTCCCACTGAGAGAGGTGGATCACGGATTCAGGGGAGTGGTTGAATGGTTAACCACTACCTTTTTGGAGACGTGTCCCTATAGCCATCCACTATTCCAAATTCCTGGATCCACTTTTGCATATGGGACTAACAGAGATAATTGAAGAAGGGAATTGAAGGTTTTCATTTATTTACACTTCAGCTTTCCTTACTTTCTCATTGTTTATAATCACAGCTAAACAGCTTGGCTCTAGTACTTATTTGTTGATGAGACTAAAAGAAAATATTAATGATTTAATGTCATTTCTGTGATATTTCTGTGCCTTTCACAAATTAAAAGCTTAACATTTTGTTTACATAATTTATTAAGTAGCCTTGTTATTTTGCAGGAACTTAAAGAACAGACTCCGTCTTACAAAGTGACAAGATTGTTTGATGAAATGGCAGCAAGTGCAAAAGCCACTATATGATTCTTCTTGCAACAATCTTCTTGCAACCATAAATAATTTAATAGTTGATTCATGAAGAACTACTTGATGTCACCAAATCTTGGTTAAATAATGATAAAATGTATATAGTACACATTGTGAAAATTAAGGTATCATCACCAGGAGCCAGATTGATTGAGGAACTGACACCAGTTGGGTAATCAAATTTCAATGTGGATAAAAGTGTAATCATGTCAGAAACAGTTATCAATATATTATACAATCAGTTGCCAAGCTTTCCAATGTAGTACTCAAATGTGGGGATTTCCTTGTCTACCTGATCAATTTTGTGACGAGGCGTCTTATCAGAAACAGTATGCATCAATATACTAGATGGTTGCAAAGCTGCCCAAGAACAAACAGAATGAACTAAGAACTATTATTGAGTTGTCCAGAATCACCATTAGATACCATTGGTGAAATATGTTTTACCAATGGTGTCTTTTGGTAAATTTCCACAGGAAGCCCATGCAAATGTAATACAAAAATATATAACTCATTAGCTGATAATTTCCACAGGAGGTCCGAACAAATGCAATACAAAATGTGCATCCCATTCTGCTTGTGGTATAATTACATAACTACCTTACATCACATTTATCAAATACGTGTCTCACTCTGTATTTTGATGTTGTGTTAAAAAAAAAAAAATTTTTTTTTTGGGGGGGGGGGGATCAACAATGGCGTCTATTGGTAAAAATCCACAGGGAGTACATACAAATGTAATACAAAAATGTATAAGTGTTTCACTCTGTAGTTTCATGTATTTGGTTAAAAAAAAATTTCTGGGGGGGTATTGCCAATGAAACCAATGGTACCATTGGTACCATTGGTGACCATAGAGGCTACAAAAAATGACATTTCAAATGGTGAAATAAGTCATATTGGGTATCCTGTGATAAGTGTGGGGCTTGAAGGTTGCTGAATGACTTTGTCTATAATGGTGAAATTAGACCATTGGGTATCCTGTGTTGAATGACATTCAGATTGAGAGATGCAGGGGCTTGACGGTGTTCACCAATGGTACCAATGGTACCATTGGTAAACTGAAATCACCATTGGTAAATGACTTTGTCTAATGGTGAAATTAGACCATTGGGTATCCTGTGTTGAAAGGCATCTAGAATAAGAGATGCAGGGGCTTGACGGTGTTCACCAATGGTACCAATGGTACCATTGGTAAACTGAAAATCACCATTGGTAAATGACTTTGTCTAATGGTGAAATTAGGCCATTGGGTATCCTGTGTTGAGTGGCATTCAGATTGAGAGATGCAGGGGCTTGAAGGTGTTCACCAATGGTACCAATGGTACCATTGGTAAACTGAAATCACCATTGGTAAATGACTTTGTCTAATGGTGAAATTAGACCATTGGGTATCCTGTGTTGAAAGGCATCTAGACTAAGAGATGCAGGGGCTTGAAGGTGTTCACCAATGGTACCAATGGTACCATTGGTAAACTGAAATCACCATTGGTAAATGACTTTGTCTAATGGTGAAATTAGGCCACTGGGTATCCTGTGTTGAAAGGCATCTAGACTAAGAGATGCAGGGGCTTGAAGGTGTTCACCAATGGTACCAATGGTACCATTGGTAAACT